>JAXLNO010001094.1:92987-208686 GCA_038087875.1 Malacoraja senta | reverse complement strand
CTGGGCTGGTCCGAAGAGGCACAGAAGGTGTTCGAGGGGGCTAAGACCGCATTGGCCAACGCCACTATGCTGGTACACCCTAGGGCTTCAGCCCAAACGGCCCTCACCATGGACGCCTCCGACATCGCGGTAGGAGCCGTCCTCGAGCAGCGGGAAGGTAATCGCTGGGTGCCGTTGGCCTTTTTCAGTAGGCAACAGTGAGCCCCTGAAGCTAAATACAGCGCTTTCGACAGGGAGCTCCTTGCGCTTTACCTAGCAATCCGTCATTTTCGATATTTTCTGGAGGGGCGCGCTTTCACTGCGTTCACCGACCACAAGCCGTTAACTTTCGCCGTTAAGGTTTCTGACCCTTGGTCTGCCAGGCAGCAACGGCACCTTGCCTACATCTCCAAATTCACATCTGATATTCGGCATGTGGCAGGTAAGCTGAATGTTGTGGCCGACGCGTTGTCCCATCCAGCGCTGCCCAAAGTTTCTGCGCTTAGCCTCGGCGTTGATTACGAGGAGCTGGCAGACGCCGGTATGGAGATTTATCGCAATGCTGAATCAGGACTGAAGCTGGCAAGAGTGCCATGCGGCAACTCCAGCGTGCAAGTCCTTTGTGATATTTCCACCGGCAAAGCTCGTCCGATTGTCCCGGTCACTTGGCGGCGGCGGATTTTCGACACCATCCACAGCCTAGCGCACCCGTCCATTCGCGCCACCTCTGCCTTGGTCGTGGTGAAGTTCGTTTGGCACGGGTTAAGGAAGCAAGTCGCTGCATGGGCCCGTTCCTGCATCCCATGCCAGACCTCCAAAGTGCAGAGACATGTACACCCGCCGGTCCAGGATTTCACCGTCCCGGACGGCAGGTTCCTGCACATCCATGTAGACCTGGTAGGTCCTTTGCCTTGTTCGCGTGGGGCTACCCACTTACTGACTATCGTCGACAGGTTTACCAGGTGGGCGGAGGCAATCCGTTGGCGGATACCTCTGCTGATGCATGCGCGAGGGCCATGGTATCCCATTGGATCGCTCGTTTCGGAATCCCCTCACACATTACCACCGATAGGGGAGCCCAGTTCACATCTTCATTGTGGTGTGGTATGGCGCAGCTGTACGGGGCAAAGCTGCACCAGACTACCACTTATCACCCGGAGTCTAACGGGTTGGTCGAGCGGTTCCACCGGCACCTTAAGTCGGCGTTAAAAGCCAGACTCACCAGCCCTGATTGGGTCGACCAGTTACCTTGGGTCCTCCTTGGCATCAGAACAACACCTAAGGAGGACCTCAAAGCCTCCTCGGCCGAATTGGTTTATGGCTCGGTTTTGCAGGTTCCAGGAGATTTCTTGCCTGTCCCCCCGGACCAGGAGTTTCCAACCTCACAGTTGTTGGCGGACCTTTGCGAGCGGGCGCGCCCTTTGGTCCCTGGTTCCCACTTCCCGGCATGGTTCGTCTTCGGTGCATGTGCCTACTATGTTACGGGATAGTGCTTATGTTTTTCTCCGTAGAGACGCTCATCGCTCGCCGTTACAGCGGGTGTACGAGGGTCCGTACAAGGTGCGCAGTATTGGCGTATCGACGTTCACGTTGGACATGGGTGGCAAGGAGGAATTCGTTTCTGTGAGCCGCCTTAAGCCTGCACACATTGACGAGGATTGCCCAGTAACAGTGGCTACTCCACGGCGTAGAGGACGTCCACCTGCTGTTTTGCCGCCCTCTGCACCTATTTCCTCCGGCCGCGTATCTACGGTTCCCTTTGTTACGCCCGTCCCTCGTTCGCGTTTTTCACGTCCCTCCGGTCCCGTTGTACCGGTCCCAAATGTTACGCTCACCCCACGACCTCGGGCTACGCGTTCCGGTCGTACCGTCCGTTTACCCGTGCGTTTCCGTACCGCGGATTCTGGAGGGGGCCATGTAGGGGGCTAGCGCACGCAGATATCGAACCCGCCGTTCGGAAGCCGCGGTCAAGTGACTCAGGAGGGGCTGTTGTTTTTGCGCGGTTTTTCCCTTGCGCGCGTTAGTTCAGCGCTGACCACCGAAGTGGCCAGATGTGTCTGTTAAACCTGTATGCTGCAACTTGAACTTTAAATAAAGTATTGTTGAAAACTCCAGGAGTCGTTTATCAGACCACTAAAAAGGAATGCATCTGGACTGAGAAGTAATCAGGAGCCTTTGCAATATAAGTAGGAAAATTCAATTAAGAACAAATACTAAAAAAAATCACAAAGGAGACTGATCTTAAGATAATTGATATCTTTGATTCATTTGCATCAGATTAGGACAGATCAGGAATCCTCAGAATATATTATAACCATATAACCATATAACCATTACAGCACGGAAACAGGCCATCTCGGCCCTTCAAGTCCGTGCCGAACATTTAAATTAAAAAAAAAAAAAATAAATACTCCCCCCTAGTCCCATCCACCTGCACTCAGACCATAACCCTCCATTCCTTTCCCGTCCATATACCCATCCAATCTATTTTTAAAGGATAAAATCGAACCAGCCTCCACCACTTCCACTGGAAGCTCATTCCACACAGCTACCACTCTCTGAGTAAAGAAGTTCCCCCTAATGTTACCCCTAAACTTCTGTCCCTTAATTCTCAAGTCATGTCCCCTTGTTTGAATCTTCCCTACTCTCAATGGAAAAAGCTTATCCACGTCAACTCTGTCTAACCCGCTCATAATTTTAAAGACCTCTATCAAGTCCCCTCTTAACCTTCTGCGCTCCAAAGAATAAAGACCTAACTTGTTCAACCTTTCTCTGTAACTTAGTTGCTGAAACCCAAGCAACATTCTGGTAAATCTCCTCTGTACTCTCTCTATTTTGTTGACATCCTTCCTATAATTAGGCGACCAAAATTGTACTCCATACTCCAGAATTGGCCTCACCAATGCCTTGTACAATTTTAACATTACATCCCAACTTCTATATTCAATGCTCTGATTTAGAAAGGCCAGCACCCCAAAAGCTTTCTTTACCACCCTATCTACATGAGATTCCACCTTCAGGGAACTATGCACAGTTATTCCTAGATCCCTCTGTTCAACTGCATTCCTCAATTCTCTACCATTTACCATGTACGTCCTATTTTGATTTGTCCTGCCGAGATGTAGTACCTCACATTTATCAGCATTAAACTCCATCTGCCATCTTTCAGCCCACTCTTCCAAATGGCCTAAATCTCTCTGTAGACTTTGAAAATCTACTTCCTTATCCACCACACCACCTATCTTAGTATCATCTGCATACTTACTAATCCAATTTTCCACACCATCATCCAGATCATTGATGTACATGACAAACAACAGTGGACCCAACACAGACCCCTGAGGCACCCCAGAAGTCACCGGCCTCCAACCTGACAAACAGCCATCCACCATTACTCTCTGGCATCTCCCATTCAGCCACTGTTGAATCCATCTTGCTACTCCACCATTAATACCCAACAATTGAATCTTCTTAACCAACCTTCCATGAGGAACCTTGTCAAAGGCCTTACTGAAGTCCATATAGACAACATCCACTGCTTTACCCTCATCAATTTCCCTAGTAACCTCTTCGAAAAATTCTAGAAGATTAGTCAAACATGACCTTCCAGGCACAAATCCATGTTGACTGTTCCTAATCAGACCCTGCTTATCCAGATGCTTATATATATTATCTTTAAGTATCCTTTCCATTAATTTGCCCACCACTGACGTCAAACTAACAGGTCTATAATTGCTAGGTTTACTATTAGAACGCTTTTTAAACAACGGAACAACATGCGCAGTACGCCAATCCTCCGGCACTATTCCCGTTTCTAATGACATTTGAAATATTTCTGTCATAGCCCCTGCTATTTCTACACTAACTTCCGTCAATGTCCTCGGGAATATCCTGTCAGGACCTGGAGACTTATCCGTTTTCATATTTTTCAAAAGTGTCCGCACCTCCTCTTCTTTGAACCTCATAGTTTCCATTGCTACTCTGCTTGTTTCCCTTACCTCACATAATTCCATATCCTTCTCCTTGGTGAATACCGAAGAAAAGAAATTGTTCAGTATCTCCCCCATCTCTTTTGGCTCTGCAGATAGCTGTCCACTCTGACTCTCTAATGGACCAATTTTATTCCTTGTTATCCTTTTGCTATTAATATAGCTGTAGAAACCCTTTGGATTTACTTTCACCTTACTTGCCAAAGCAACCTCATATCTTCTTTTAGCTTTTCTAATTTCTTTCTTAATATTCTTTTTACATTCTTTATACTCCTCAAGCGCCTCATTTACTCCATGCTGCCTATAATAATTGTAGATGTCTCTCTTTTTCCGAACCGTGTCCAATTTCCCTTGAAAACCATGGCTCTTTCCAATTTTTACTATTTCCTTTCAACCGAACAGGTACATAAAGATTCTGTACTCTTAAAATTTCACCTTTAAATGTGCTCCATTTCTCTTCTACATCCTTCCCATAAAACAAAATGTCCCAATACACTCCTTTTAAATCCTTTCGCATCTCCTCAAAGTTAGCCTTTCTCCAATCAAAAATCTCAACCCTAGGTCCAGTTCTGACCCTCTCCATAATTATATTGAAACTAATGGTATTGTGATCACTGGACCCAAAGTGCTCCCCAACGCTTACCTCCGCCACCTGCCCGGTCTCATTTCCTAACAGGAGGTCCAGCACTGCCCCTTCTCTAGTAGGTACCTCTATGTATTGCTGCAAAAAACTATCTTGCACACATTTTACAAACTCCAAACCATCCAGCCCTTTTACAGAATGTGTTTCCCAGTCTATGTATGGAAAATTGAAATCTCCCACAATCACTACCTTGTGCTTACTACTAATATCTGCTATCTCCTTACATATTTGCTCTTCCAATTCTCGCTCCCCATTTGGCGGTCTATAATACACCCCTATAAGTGTTGCTACACCTTTCCCATTTCTCAGCTCCACCCAAATACCCTCCCTAGACGAGCCCTCTAATCTATCCTGCCAAAGCACTGCTGTAATATCTTCCTTGACAAGCAATGCAACACCCCACCTCTTGCCCCTCCAATTCTATCACCCAGTGAATTCTATCACTACAATTCTATCACCCAGATAGAATTCTATCTACCTGGAGGGTAGAGAATTAAAGCAGTTCTCTACCCTCCAGTTAATATCTAGAAAGCGAATGCTGTTTCAAAGTCATGTAAATGAGAAAAAATGGTCCACTACTTGCTGGGAAAACATCCATCAATGCATGAATGTATAAATCCCAAACTTGCTGCCCATTTTAACATGTCATGGATTCATGCATGAATACATAAACCCTAAACATGCTGCCCTTTCTTTGCTCATTCTCCAATCATTCTCTGACTTTGGATTCTTGTTGCCGATTAGGTTGATGCTGGAATAGGGAATCCATTTAACTAAGGATAGGTATGTAAGAAAGAACTGCAGATACTGGTTTAAATCAAAGGTAGACACAAAATGTTGGAGTAACAGCGGGTGAGGCAGCATCTCTGGAGTGAAGGAATGGGCGATTTCGGGTCGAGACCCTTCTTCAGACCCTTCTTCTGAAGAAGGGTCTCGACCCAAAACGTTGCCCATTCCATCTCTCCAGAGATGCTGCCTCACCCACTGAGTTACTCCAGCACTTTGTGTCTAAGTAAGGATAGGGATGGCTGCAAGGGATCTGGTGAAGTAAGGAATTTAATTTTTCTTGAATTTATTCAGTTTGCTTTAATGTTTTTGTTTACTTGTTAGCAAGTGTTTTTATGTGCATTTATATGTTTTAACATTTTAATTTCCTTAAAACGTTCAATCATTTTTATGGTTTTAATTATTTTATTGACTTTAATGAATGTTTATGTACTTCGGAAATATTCAGACCGCATTAATACCCACATTACACAATTATGCCCGGGGATATGGCATAACCGTCTGTTGAAGATCTATTCTGCTGTTTGGGGAGTGGATCTTCTTCTAACATGGTCTTGTGATGACACAAAGCTTTACAGTTTTGGATTGGGACAAATCTGGGCAGCATGTCATCACGCGTAGAACCAAAAATGGTTAGTCTGCATTAAGCAATAAGTGGATGAAGGAAGCTCTTTGCCAGCAAGCTCTGGCTCAACAATGTGTAGGTGATGCCAGAACATGCGGCATGTGCTGTGTAATGTCACATTGGATGGTCTCTGTATACGTGAATGTCATTTGTACGGGGAGGCATCCGTCTAATTTCTGGAAGTCCACGACAAGCTCACTGGGTATCTGAGTGCAATTGACAATTGAGTTTAGAATAAAATTCAATTGCATGTCATCTCTACCCATGAGGCTAGAGTATGTGTGAGTGCCTTCAGATTATTCTCCTACAGTACTAAGATGTCCAGAGAGATATTACAACACTGTGAAGTTAAGTAATTATTTAAGCTATTCATAATTTGAAGATGAATTTGTAGAAATGTTAATGTTTCTGACATTGGAACGTGTGAAATTGATTCTTTGACAGATTTGTTGAAGTGGTTTCAGGAACTCAGTCAATTCTCCCAAATCTCTTATATTGTTGCATTAAAGAAATAATAAAGGATAGGCATTCAAGAATTCTCTTGAATGGGATAAAGGGAGAAGTGATAGAAAAGCAGAGAAGATAAATTGGGAGGTGAGAGAAGTAGTGGAGAGGGGAGAGTAGTCTAAAAGGGAAGGGAGATGAGAGGAGGGTAGGGGATGGGAGTAGAAGGGAACGGAAAAGTGAAAAGGAGGGGGAAATGAGAGGGGTAGGGAGGAAAAGAGAGTGAGAGTGATGAAACAGTTGGTGAAGCAAATAGTGGAGGGAGAAAAATGGAAGACAGTGGTGGGCAAGTTGGGGAAAGAAAGAAGAGAGCAACATGTGAAAGATGGAAGAGTAGGAGAGAAGCAGAGGAGACAATATGGCAAAGAGAAAGGCAGGTAATGGGAAGAGTAAAGTGATAAGGTAAATGTAGCTGCAAACTTGTGGAATGACAACTTATTTTCCATCGCCTTTTCTATCGTTGGTCAACCATCTATGATATTGGTTGAGGTATTTTCTCTCCATTGGTACAACCTGATATGCTGGGCATGTCCCATGGATCTGCGGTTTGCAATGCATTATGTTCCTTGTCTGTATCACATGGTAACTGTCCCCATTTCCCGATAATAGTTATATTTATACAAGATGACCCTGACAACTTACCCATTGCACACTTGGTCTCGCCTATCACAGATATCCTGTTACTTATTCATCCATCCTACCATCTTCTTCAAAATTTGAAACAGGCTTTTTAAAAATCTCTCTTTCCCAAGTTCTGACAGAAATGTTAATTTCAGACCAGAAATATTTATTCTGTTTCTCTTTTCACAGCAGCTGTCTGACCTGCTGAGTGTTGCTAGCATTTTCTACTTTTGTTTTGGCTTATCCCTCATGTTAGTTCACTCACTACCTTCTATGCACACAGTCTGGTAACTATATTGCTCAGGACATAGCCAGGTTGTTCAGGGGTATTACTATTATGCCACATTAGGTGATGCTCTTTAACCACCCAGAAACAATTTTGCACTTCTTCCACATGTTGCTCAACATGAAGGTACCCTGATTCACCAGCTGAGGGAGGATGGATCGTAGGCGGTCAACAAGAGGACATTATTTGCGCAGGTCTGACGTGCTTCATAGCTGTTGCCCTTTGCTGTTGATACAATTATGATATTTGTTGCACTTTTGTTACTTCATAGAATAGTGTGCTAATATCTATTTTATTACCAAATCTATGGACACAAAGTGTTGGAGTAACTCATTGGTCAGGCAGAATCTCTGGCGAACGTGGATAGGTGACGTTTCGGGTCAGGAGACTGAGTCTGAAGAAAGGTCCCATACCGAAACATCACCTATCCATGTTCTCCTGAGATGCTGCTATCATCTATTGAATTACTCCAGCAATTTTAGTCCTTTTTTTGTAAACCTGTATTAGCAGTTCCTTGTTTCTACCAAATCTGTGGGGTTGTCAAACGAGCCACCAGGGCAGACTAACATACTTTGCAAGACAGGAGCATCATTTTTTTAACGATTTCTCTGAGTGGAAAGGAGACTTTTTGCTCATCTTCCTTTCTGGTGTTTCGTCTGATGGCTAGAATCATCCCCTAGAAGACAGACAATCTGCCAGGGTTGATGTGTCTTTCTCACTGTTGCAAGACTGCTAAGCATCTTGTATCTGCACTACTCCTAAGCATCTTGTATCTGTACCTACCCTGCCACTAGAACACAAGAACACAAGAAAATAGCAGCAGGGGTAGGCCACCAGGCCCTCAAGTCTGCCCCCCTCTTTCAATGTGATCATGGCTGATCTATGCTGACTTTGGCTCTTCCTCTTCCGTGCTGGTTCCCAATAACCCTCAGTGCTTCTAAGAAGCAGTTTGAGTCACTATGGTGATGATGAGTGAAGATAATTGTATCAGGAGCAATTTCAGTTTACAATGAGCTTATTAACAATGGCCCCAGAGAAAAGAAAAAAAAATCTTTGTTCTGAACTGATTCCTTACAATTCATAACAAAAAGAAATTCATGTAAAATTGCTTTTACTTCATTGTGATGCTAAGTGGAAGATATTCCCTCGGGTCTGGTATAGCTGATCGCTCAGACATCGGTCTACCTACAAATATAACAATTATGCATTTATACTACTCCAGTCTATAATGTGCCATTTCTTTTATAATCATAAATATTGAATTAATTTAAAATGTTTTCTCTCACTCTCTTCCCCTTTGCTGATGCTCTCAATATAACTTTTTAAGGGTAAATCTGTTTTTCTTTTCTCCCCAGCTATCCTTATTCTTTCACATCATACACAAACTACATTCAAGATGGAAAATCTATGTTTTGTCCCTCTCAGTGACACATTGACCTTGCAGTGTTCTATAGGAATTAGCTTTGGCTTGAATTTTAACTGTGGCCTACCTTTCTTTTGGGAAGCCTTCTCACTTCACCTTGACCGTCAGCTATTGTCAGTGGCCTATCTCTCAACATACATTCTCCCTCTACCTACATTCTGTACAGATGCTGCCTTACTTGCTGAGCTCCTCCAACAGATTTTAGTTGCTCCAGATTCCAGCATCTGCCTTCTCGAGTAGACTTTTTGCCAAGGATCTCAGAGCTACGGAATTCCTCAGCTCTGTCAATCTTCTACAATCAAAAGGGTTTTAAATCCCCTGGAATGATGCACCCTAACCACTGTTTTGGGACTCTATTGTACTCATTCCAGCGTTGGTTGTGTCCTCTATTAAGTTTGTTGTCCTTAAATACTTTGTCAAATGAAAATGCCTGTGATGGCAAGCTTGCTCTCTAATGTACCTTCCCGTTACACTGGCCCTCATCCATTCCTCTGAAGGATGAGCTATTAAAGTATTTCAGAGGTAAACAGATAACTCCATTCAATATTTGAACACACATAGACTGCTTGTTGCAACAGTGGCATCAGTGCCATGGACCATGTTTATTTAAAGCAATGTTATTATTATTGGCAGTGAAACTAAACTTTCAGGTTTCTGAGAATAAAAATGGATCATTGTCAAATAGTGGATGTTTTCAAGCTCAGTAGCAATACCATTCCCTTTAACAGTTTATTTAGAAAATTGTTACTGTTTGGCTTCAAGGTCGCTGTCTACTTTGCTACTGTTAGGGGTTAAAGTACACAATTGGAGCTCACCAGCAATGTGATTAACACCAATTATACTTGAGGAAATGTTAATTCACTTTTTTTCATTCATCAGTATTGAGAAAGGGGGCAGTTCACGCACTCAGTGCCAACATGAGAACATGCAGTTCTTGACGAAAAGGGAAGCATTTAAAAAAGAAAGTTAACTTTCTCTCACTACGCCTTCATGGCCTGTACTGCTTGAGCAGCCAAGCACACAGCCTAGCTTTAAAACTTTGTCTTCTCCAAATGACATCATCGGGCGCTGGCTTTTGAATGTTTAGTTTTGTTTAGCTTAGTCTAGTTTATTGTCACATGTACCAAGGTGCAGTGAAAAGCTGTTGTTGCGTGCCCAGTCAGCAGAAAGACAATGCATTTTTACAAACGAACCATCCACAGTGTACAGATACATGATATAGGGCATAACGTAAATATAATTCAGTGCAAGATAGAGTCCAGTTAAAGTCTAATTAAAGATAGACAAAGAGTCTCCAATGAAGTAGATAGTAGCTCATGACTGCTCTCGAGTTGTTGGTAGGGATGGTTCAGTTGTCTGATAACAGCTGGGAAGAAACCGTCCCTGAATGTGAAGGTGTGTGTTTTCACACATCCATACCTCATGCCTGATGAGAGAGGGGAGAAGAGGGAGTGGCCTTGCTGAGGCATTCCACCAGAATGTCACAAGCCTGTTGCAAGACTGGTGCAAGGGGTTCGTTGTCTATGGAAAACATACCTTGATTGAAATTGGTCATCATTTGGAAAACAGAGAGCTGGAAAAATGGGTCCTTTTCAGACTGGATGGATGTAACTGGGAGGAGTCGCAGGGATTTGTTCTTGACTCTCAGTTATTTACAGTTTATATTAATGACGGAGGAAGGGCAAAATGTAAAGTATCCAAAGGGCTTATGAGTCGCAGGTTATTATTAGTCTGCAAAAAGACATAGATAGATTAAGTGAATGGGAGAAAATTGGCAAATGGAGTTTTATGTGAGAAAAGTGTGGTCAAATGCATGACTAGGTGGCGCCGACGATAGCTCACTCGTCAACGGTCTGTCTCGTCTTTTTCCTTCTTTGTTGTTTTTAATTGGTTGTAAAATGTATGTTTTAGTGTACTTTTAGTTTTGTATTATGTGGGGGGTGGGGGAGTGGGAGAAACTTTTTATCTCTTTCCTCGACGGAGATGCGACTTTTACCGTGTCGTATCTCCATCTGCACTGTGGCCTAACATCTTGGAGCTGGCAGCCTCTTACTGGGGACCGACTTTGGGATCTCCAACCGTGGGAGCCTACGGACTTAATACCGTGGAGTTTGTGATCCCTTTGTCAAGGATCGACTTCGGGAGCTCCAACCACAGGAGCCTGCGGACTTTAACATCGTGGAGCCCGCGTTCCCTTGGTTAGGGATTGACTTCGGGAGCTCCAACCGCAGGAGCTTCGACCGCCCCGATCACAGGAGCTTTGATCGCCCCGATGCGGGAGCTTCGATCGCCCCGACTGCAGACGGTTTGACTCCCTCGACCGCGGGAGAAAAAGGAGGAAAGAAGATAAGACTTTATTGCCTTCCATCACAGTGAGGAATGTAGAGGAGCCGTTGTGCTGGATGTTTATGTCAAATTTAATATAGTTGTGTGGCTTGTTGCTTTTTTGGTATGACTGTAAGGCAAATCAAATTTCTCGTATGTTGCAAAACATACTTGGCTAATAAATTACGATTATTATGATTGACAAGAGGAATCAAAAGACAAATTAATACCAAAATGGAAAAAAGTTTGCTGATGAGTGAAGTAGAAAGAAAGCTAAGTGCTCTTGTAACTGGATTTCGAAAACTTAGCAAGTAGTTAAGAGCACAAATGACAGATTGGCCTTTATTTCAAAGGACGTGAAGTTTAGAGATAGGGAAGTTTTTGTTACAGTTGTTATAGGATATTGGTAAGGCCACATCTGGAATACGTCACACAGTTTTAGTCTCCTTACCTAAGGAAGGATATAGGAGCATTAGAGGTAGTCCCAAAGAGATTTACCAGACAAATTCCTGGGATAAGAGGATTGTCTTTTCCTGAGTGGCTGAACAGATTGAGTCTGTATTCTTTGGAGTTGAGAAGAATGAGGGGTGATTCTACTGAAAGAAATAAGATTCTAAGCAAGCATGACAGGATGAATGTCTAAATTTTTTCACGAGCAGCAGAATCTTGTATAAGGGAAAGGTAAAGGAGCAGACATTTAATCGTAGTTATGTTAAAGTGTCATTCTCATGAGGTAGTGATTCACTGGATTTCTTGCCCCTTGAGTATTTAAGGGGAAGGTAGATTCATTTTTGAACGTTGGGGGAATTCAGAGCAATGCGCATCTAGCACAGAGGACGGGCTGAGGCCTGGGAACAATCTTTAGACTTTAGAGGAACAGCGTGGAAACAGACCGTTCAGACCACCGAGTCCGCGCCGACCACGATCGCGCTGTACACTAGCATTATCCTACACCAGGGACAATTTACAATTTACAGAAGCAAATTAACCCACAAACTTACACGTCTTTGGAGTGTAGGAGGAAACCGGAGCACATGGAGAAAACCACGTGATCACAGAGAGAATGTTTCAACTCCATACTGACAGCATCTGTAGTCAGGATTGAACCCGGGTCTCTGGCACTGCAAGGCAGCAACTCTACCGCTGCACCACTGTGCCACCAATCAGCCATGATATAATGATTGGTGCGACAGTATTGAGGGGCCAGATGGCCTGCTCCTGCTCCATTTTTCTCGTGCCCTTATGTTCTTGTGGAAATATAGAGCATACTGTGTGGCTTGAAAAGGGCAGGTGATGAGGTCACTCTGAGCCATTTAAAACGGCCAGCTACCCTGCTCTCATGGGGATGGAACAGCTTAAATTGAAAGCACAGAAATTGCAACACACTTCTGAAACGATATTGGAATATTTTTTCAATATTATCAAAGATCCAATATTATCAAAGATTTTTGTTTAACCACCTGCTAGGAGCAAATCGTGTAAAATTTTGTTTTGAAAATGAAGCATCACATCATTCAGGCTGAATTTCCTGCAGCCTTTGACTGAAGTGCATCTGCATCAAGTGGGACGCCCGTGCAATATGGAGTTGTGACTGAATAAATAGCCTTTGGATAGATTACAATTTGGAAACATGCTCCGTGGCATCTGCCAGGGAGATGAGCCAAGTTGAAGGTTGTGATTTAGAGTTGCAGTCTAAAATGTCTCCTACAATGGGCAGCTGCAGGCAGTCTCCACACAACTGGCTGAAGTGACAATCTCACTCATTAAAATGTTCTGCCTTCCCTTCATTCTCTGTGAAGCTGGTCTGTGATTGCAAATATAAATATCCTTACTGGTATTGAAGAATCTGTCTTTCGTGACTGGGTGGACATGAGATGTTTGTAATGATTGGCAAGGGCTGTTCCATAACATCTGGTATTGTCAGCTGAGATGGGTCACAATCACTATGTTGTTCTCAGGCACTTTTCCAGCATCTTGTCATACAAGGCCTGATTTAGGACTTGGCAAAAATCCGAAATATGAGTCTCTAATGCTTTAAATAACAATTATATGTGTTTCTATTGCATATTTTAAAACTGAAATAAAAATATTCTCTTTTTTTATATAAGATCCCAACTTTCAAACTATACTAACACTTGATTTGAACTTATTTGATGGATCTCTATATGTATATATTGCACATGTATGCTTGCTGGCCATGTACAAAATTCAGTCACAATATTTGCGGAATATTCCCAGAGATTTCTTCAGGGCATCAAAAGCACCTGCTGGTCAGACCTAAATTTAATCCAGGAGTCTTTCCTCTCACATTCCTAAATGTTTTCAGTGTTCCCAGATCTCTCTACCAACTGTAGGTATTTCTGGAGAAAAGGAATGGGTGACTTTCTGGGTCGGGACCCTTTTCATCTGAAGAAGGGTTCCAAACTGAAACGTCACCCATTCCTTTTCTCCAGAGATGCTGCCTGGCCCTCTGATTTACTGCAGCATTTTGCATCTACCTTCGGTATAAACCAGCATCTGCATTTCTTTCCTACACTGTAGGGATTTTCTTAGTACATTAAGCCAGGAGTTTCTAGGAAAACATGTTTTAAACTAGTCTCTTAAGGAGATTACTTTCAATGTTAACAAAATAAACCCAATATGCCTCATCACGATGAATCCTTGGAGTTTCCTTTTTGACAGTCAGCTTTAAATAAATCACCTACTTTGAAGCAGGCCTGTGTGCGCTGAAAGATTGCAGTTGTTACTGCCTGTGTTTAAGGTACCTTTGGGTTCACCGCACTCAAGTTTCAGTGTAACTCAACAATGTGCGAAATCCTTGTAAGTGACCAGCTCCTCCAGGAGTTCATTATACAATTTAGTGAAGATAGACACAAAATGCTGGAGTAACTCAACGCGACAGGCAACATTTCCGGAGAGAGGAATGGGTGAAATTTCGAATTGAGACCCTTCTTCAGACCTTCTTCAGTCCCCTGAGTTACTCCAGTATCTTGTGTCTATCTTCGGTGTAAACCAGCATCTGCAGTTCCTTCCTACATAATTTAGTGATGTGGCTTTTCATTGCGCCCAGGGATCTGCAGATGCTGCTGCTGATCTTGCCTTGAACAATCTACACAGGAGCATAAAACCTCCCTGGTACTTCATTTTATATATCACAAACTCTGAAATATTTTCGTATTTCATAATCGCAAACCTAAAGTTATTGTTCCATTATCCTTTCCATTTGTTCCTTATTCTTAATATTTCACAATGATTTGTTTTCACTTCACAATACTTGCAACAAATATTTCCTGCCGCTTGGTGGCATTGCAATAATCTAGTCATTTATATCATGCCAGCGTTTCAATATGTTTGATCCATCAATACATTATTTTTAACACAACGTTAAAATTGTTGACAATTAACTTATCCTGAACTCAGACCCCTGTTATGAACCTATAAGGAGATACCTGCTTGAATTTTGAATTGAGTATAAGCATTAAATGAGGATAACTGGCCATAATGCTGTTTTAGAGTATATTGGACTACAACCTCTAAAGTCTGTAGTACTTCATTAAGCAGTGGAAATCTGCAAAATATTTCATGTCAAATCTCTTAAGAGTTTAATTTTTGTTGGAGATTAAAAAAAACATTTTAGGGCTTGTTTCCTTTACTTCACCTCACCTTTCATACTCTTCCTGTGCATGATGTTGAAAGATGTACAGGTTTGTAGGTTAATTGGCTTGGTATAAATGTAAAAAAATTGTCCCTAATGTGTGTAGGGTAGTGTTAATGTGCGGGGATCGCTGGTCAGTGCGGACTTGGTGGGCGGAATAGCTTGTTTCTATGCTCTAAACTAAAAAACTAAAACTAAATAGTTATTATATCAATCCTGTGTTGCATCTTCAATCTGCTTGAAAAAAATGTCCTTGACCTTCCTGCTCACAAAACTAAAGGGCCTGTCCCACTTGGGCGTCATTTGCGCGTCACGCAGGTGGCGCGCGAAGATTTTGTGAATCCCAAAATCTTGGGGCGCCACGCGTCACTGCCTACGCCACCACGCCTCACCACGCGCCATGCGCGCGTAATGCACGCCATGTGCGCATCACGTGCAAGTCACGACACATGCGTCGTGACGCGTAAATGATGTCGCGTAAATGACGCCCAAGTGGGACAGGCCCTTTAAGGTCCTAGCCTTAAAGGTTGTGGGTACTATTCGTATAAATGTGGTGCACTGTAAATATCATGAACAACAAGCCTCTGGAAGTCAAATCTGGACAGTTATTACCATGCTTCACCTAATCTCTGGAACTATTCAAGTGAAATATTAAATTAGTCCCATATATTAACCTAATCCCATAACCATTAGACACATCTCTAATCTGCTGCATTAATTCCCTGGATAATACCTTGCTTGCTGTGTATTGTGTTCGTGGAATACCTGATATGAATATTATTAATCCAGTATTTGGCAGTTATTTCTTTGAGTTTTGTTGGATTCTGGTCCGTGTATCTACTTATCTGAGAAAGGAGAAAGCAATTCACGTTAATCTTCCCAAAATGTTTATATTTCTTCTGTTTCCTCTGCCTCTACTTAAATTTATATTAACATAGGCCCCAAAGCGATCAATGTATCCTCTCAATCATTTTATTGCTAAGATAAACAAGGTTAGCACTGTGCACTCCTATCTTCATTAACATTATGTTTTTATTTGAAGTCTTTGCATCTCAATTATATCTTTTTGGTTGAGATGGTCTAAATATTTTAAATGGAGCCTTATTAATTGCATCGTAACTCTACATTGTTTATATTTAAAAACCTGCCTGTAATAAGAGTGCAAGTGATTTTCTTTCTACTCAATCAATGGGGTACTCATAGTATACGTTTCTTGATCAATTGTTGTACATTTATTCACAATCAACTAATTTCTCACTTCTTATCTGATAAAATTAATTTTCTGCCATCATGAGATCATATTCTAGGCTAACAATAACACATTTACTGGAAATACTCAGCAGTTCCAAAATTAATATAGTGTAACTTCTAGAAATTTGAAATTTAAACAAAATATGCAGGAAATATTTGGCATATTTCCAGCTTCTGGAATGTTTTGCTTTTATCATACTTGCTGACTCTTTCTTTGCATCATTCACAAATACATTAAAACATTGTGTTGGACAGGCTGCAACATTGATAAATTATCATTTTCTTATTAAAATCTGGCTTTAATCACCAGCGTATTTCTATTGGTACCACTGAACTTACTTATCCTTCAAGTTTTCCTCTCCATTTACTAAGCTTGGAATGCACAGTCTTTTAAGCCTTGAGCAAAACACAAAGTGCTGGAGGAACTCGGCAGGTCAGGCAGCATATGTGGAGGGAATGGATAAACAATATTTTGGGTCGGGACACTTCTACAGGAGAATTTCTGCAAAGTAGCCATACCTTGTGGAGATTTCACAGTGGAGCAGTAAAATGGAGATACAGGGGACTGCAGAGGCTGCTATCTTGAACAAAGCAAAATGCTGGAGGAACTCAGCAGATCAGGTAGCATCTGTAGAGATAATGCATAGGTGACATTTTGGGTCAGGTCTTTTCTTCAAACTTAAGCCTTTCTCCTCCTCACTTGACATAATCAAGTTTTGTTGCACAATTGACCAACCCAGCTTTATACCTGCAGTAAATTCTTTAAACTCTTTGTTTTCTCTTTCTTCATAAACTTCAGGGGTTGGTTTATGAATGTTGCCCTGAAGGTTCTGGGGATCTGGTTCCAAGGGACCAAGATGTACAAGAAAATTGGCAGCAGTGGGCATGTAAGATAAAATAAAGATTGGGACTGTGAGAGCAGTGCTCCCTCTCGATAACCCATGAAACCTGGTTGTCAGGTGTAAGATGTTCTCGGGGCTGTTGTACTTGCTACAGGTATGGCCCGACCCCACTCCACCACCCTGATGATCAACTGGGCCATTTTCAAGATCATCTGGGAATCAAAGATGGAACGGATCAAGTGGGTCATAATGCACAAATCCAGAGACAACTGGGACACAAGTATTGAGCATTGCCCTCATCTTGATGGCAACCCTAATCTGTGGATGCACCAGGCTGTGTGTAGAGCATAGGGCACAAAGTGTCACTATGTGCTGAGGTTCTACCTGTCCCCAGTGTTGCCAAGGCTGGGACTGGCAAAGATGCTGTGCAATGCATCAGTCAGCTCGACATTGCGGCACTACTTATCTTTTATGGGAAATTCTTCCACATTAACACCTTTGCCCACAGACTATTGGACAGCGGTCAGCATGGAACATCCTGTCCAAACTGCGGGAGAAAGGGGTCAATAGATCCTGTAGGGTGTTCACCTGAGAAGACTGCCCAGATTGTTTGGTGGAATGCGTCATCTCCAGAACTCACCAATATGCACCAAGACCTCGCTTGGCTGGTGGTGAGAGCGAACCTCCCAGTCAGATTCTTCATGTACCATCAAAGTTTCACCCCTAATACACGCTGCCCTCTGGAATACCGCTATGGTGAGGAGATGCTTCCCCACCTTTTTGCAGGTTATGGATTTCTAAGAGGGTCTGGAGAAAGATGCACTGTTCATCCTGAGCAGCTGTGTAATGGGACTCTCTGATTTACAGGGACACACTTGGAGACGGACGTCAAGTACTGCTGGAAGACCATCAACTCAGTGAAAGGTGCTCTTTGGTCTGCCCGAAACTTGCTGATCTTCCAGCGAGATGTCTGTTAAGGAATGTTGCCGACTGGTCCATTGCAGACGGCAAGAGTACATGCTGAGAGACGCACTGAAGTTTGGCGCAGCCAATGTGAAGTTCTGCGGGAGAAGACCATAGTCTGGGTTCCTTCTGGGCTACTGGGCAGTGAGGGGTTGAGTCCAGTGGGGACACCTCTCAAACAAGGGAAAGAATATCACCCTAGGGGGGCACATGAGTGGCAATGGTCTTGTATGTTAAGAGAAGTGCTAACATTACTAGGTAAAATACTAGCAACATTGAATTGTATCGCGACACAAAAAATGTATGAAGATATTTTTTATGGGGTTTTTGCTCCCATTTCCAAGCTCTATGTTCTTAATGCATAATATTCTAAAAGAACCTGAAAATGACCTTGCACAATCATTATCATTTTTTTGATTTCCAGTGGCATTTCACGTTCCTGCTGGCTAACTAATTTTCTGTTAAATGCAGTAATTTCTTCCCTTCTTTTATAACCCTTCCAAGCATGCACTCCCAATATACCTTCTGGAATTGTATCTGCCCGTTTAACCAAATTTAATTACTTCATCAAAGAATTCCAGTAGTTTTGTGAGGCATGACCTATTCCTTTCAAAGCTCAAATGGCCTCCGTTCCTTTCAGATCGACAGTGTAATGCTCTCAATCAACCTTGCACCACAGATTTAAACTTAATGGTAACTAAGCTCTAGATTCATATCTCCCCAGAATTCATTTGCGACGCTCCAGCCCTTAGTTTACGCAAGATATCACCAAAATGTTACAAGGAGCCTTACCAATTTCTTTGCTCATTTTGATATTCAAGGCAGCATTTTATTTAGTCTTCAATGCATCACTTTTCATCTCTACATACATCATTTCAGTTTTTGAACCCATATGATTAAATCCTAACTAAGAACAGGGAATAGTTGAGCAGTGTGTGGTGGGGCAGTGCAATGGCTTGTCTCTGCAACATTTGATTGCAAATTCTATTGCTCATAAAGCCTTGGGTGTTGGGTGCCACAGAATACATCTAACACATTTATTGCACTCAAATACCTCCCTCTGTCATTGCAGCAGAGAAAAAACATGTGGGTTGCAGAATCTATGTATATATTTATTTATGTTTTTATGTGTTGTTTAAGTCTGCAGGCAAGATTTTCATTGTAGTCTGTAGCTCACTGCACCTGTGCTTGTGTCAATAAATTGTACTTGACATGACTCGTGGGTCTGTTTTGTGCATTGTGGTGGAAAGTAATGAGGCTGAGATGGGGTGGAATGATCAGGATGTAAATCAGAAGAATTTGGGACCTTGGCAGTTGAGTCAGTGCTGGGAGTTAACAGGGAGTGGTGGTCATGTGGTGGTCATGTGTGTGATCAGTTGGTGGGTGGAGTTGGTGGCTGAGTTAATGGAGGGGGAACTGTACTGAGAGCCAAGTCTTTAACTTAAACGACAGCAGCCTATTGCTGTTTTTTCAGTGACAGATTCCATGGATTATAATTATTATCAATGTTTTCTCTGTCCAGGCGTCCCATTGGGATTGGGGGGTGGAAGATTGCAACCTTCACGTGGTCCGCCCTTTTTCGACTAATGCAATCAACTCGACGTGCACAAACGGAAGATCAAATAGAACAAGTTGTCCAACAACTTTAGTCTGTGCACGCCACACGAAAGAAGAAGAAGATTGGGATTGGCATGCACATGGACTTTCCCTGAAGTGGCGTCCAGTACACAACATGCTGTTGGATACAAATCTGCATATCTGGCACTTGTCTAGTTAACACATCGCACGGAAGGGGGCTTAGAACAATATTGAGAATTTTGAAATCAAAGTGATAAGGCCTGCTGGTTTCTCAGATGAAACACACACACAAACATGGCACTATTTGACAGAAATGCTAAGCCCGTGTAATTTCTACCATCTCCAATTGTGAAAGTTCATAACTTCATAAGTTATATGAGTAGAATTAGGCCACTTGGCCCATCAAGTCTACTCTGCCATTCCTTCATGGTTGATCTATCTTTCCCTCTCAACCCCCTTCTCCTGCCTTCTCCCCATAACCCTGACACCCTTACTCATCAAAAATCTGTCAATCTCCACCTTAAAAATATTAATTGACCACCTCCACAGCTGTCCGTGGCAATTAATTCCACAAATTATAGTTCAAAGTTCAAATCACCACCCTTTGACTAAAGAAATTCCTCCTCATCTCCTTTCTAAAGGTACATCCTTTTATTCTGAGGCTGAGGCCTCTAATCCTAGACATTCCCACTAGTGGAAACATCCTCTCCACATTCACTCTATCCAGCTCTTTCACTATTCAGTAAGTTTCAATCCTTCTAAACTCTAAAGTTGATCTGAGGAATTAGTTTAAACTTTCCAAATATTTCTGACAAACATTTTATAATATCTGTATTGCAACCCACCCAGTACTTAGCTGAGAAGATTGGATTTGTTTTGCAATCTACCACTTTTATTTGTATTAGTCTCTAGCTTCTTCAAATAGTTGCAGCAGCCCTTTGTCCAATCCTGTTTGTTTACTCGTGTCTCTTCAATTTGTACTCAGTATTTGAGTTGTTTTGAACCTCATAAATCTTTGATATGTTTTTGACCTCTTTACTCAGCTGAGGTAGAACTGCCTTTTCAATAAAATGTAGGCCAGAAGCTCTGTTCTGCTGTGGATTGCTTTTTACATGCTACACAATAGATTTAAAGAGGAAAATTAATCATGGGAAACGCTGGGCACTTTTGTGGACACAATAGAAAATCTTGTTGTATCCCTCTGTGTGATGTGCAGGTATATGGAGCCAGCTGGGGGCACAGAAGTAATGTGCAAAACATGTCTGGCTAGCTGTAGTGACTGGACAGACTTGCAAATGTGCCACATGAACCACGTGGACCTTAACAGGAAAAAGAAGGACTGTTTGATCATAAAGAGTTTTGTCTTTACCTAAATTATTGTCACTACAGGTGAGAGTCAACCTTCAGATTCTTGCCCCAGGTGTATGTCCTATTTTGGGGGGGGGGGGGGGGCATGAAGTTCACTCTCACACCAATCCAGTGTTGAAGCCAAAGCTGCCCATTGCTTGGAGTGTCATTTACCATTGAGAACTATGGCTTTATGAATTCCTGCTTTAATGAAAGATTGTACTTTTAAGCGTGCATTTCTTGCTTCATTTTGAAATTAAAACACAGTTACTGCAGAAAACCATACCTGGAATTTCAATACATATATGCAAAATACCTTGGCTGTTGTTTACAGTGAGGGTGAATAATCACAATCCAGCTTGATCCTGACATGGGTCTCTTGATCAGAGCTATTTTAGCAGTCATTTTCAAACAATTCTGTTTTTCCTCAATTGTCTTTCCCAATGCAGATTCTTTCTCTTGGTATAACACTTTTGTAAAGTATACTCATTTACATCAATTTGTTCTCAATACTAGAAGCAAAAGATTTATTTTGTTTCTCATTTCAGTGAAAGACAGCATTTGCCAACCTCGTGAGTTGAGTTTTCATTACCCTGATTCTTGCTACCTGGTCACCCATTTAATGTACACATTTACTTTGCGGCTCTCCCAGATGTTTTTATTTTAACTATTCTGCTCCAATACTAACTTTGAAATATGCCATTTTAATGGGAATGAATACCATGATCCATCTACATTGTGCAAGAGAAACAGAATAGGTTATAACCATTGAATAATTACATCTGGATGATAATTGTTTCCAGTGGTCCATATCCTGAATAATGCCAGTTCTCAGCTCATCTGTGAAGCTACTCCGTGTTCAGAGAGCTGAGTTTGATGACTTGATTCATTTTGGAATCAGACACCGGAAAATAGAAACTGCAGTCATTCTACAGCTCAGTAGCACTGTCATAGATGTTCAAATGTTATATTCCCTTCTATTCCCCTGGTAGAATATAGTGGAATCATGGTTTGCCTTACCATGCATGTTTTTCTTTGACTCCTACATTAACAAAATAATCAAACTCATCTTGCTGAACACTAAGAATCCCTACAGATGTACTGAGATCTGGCGCCATTCAGGATAAGAAGCGTTAGGAACAAGTTTCTCCCAGATGTTTTTTAGAATGTCCATTTTGTTTCTGAATATGGTGGAATCATGATTCACACTGATTAGCTGAACATGAGTGCTAACAGTTACCAATTCTGACTAAAATTGCCAAATATATCTAATTAGTGCCACTGTTTTTGGTTTCATCATTCCCTGCCAAAGCTGAGAATAAATGCCACTTTCTATTGAGACATGTAATACAACAGCCACAAGCAAATGCTCAATATTCCTCAGCATACGAACATTAAGGTGTAGGAAAGAACTGCAGATGCTGGTTTATACCGAAGATTGACACAAAATGCTGGTGTAACTCTGCGGGTCAGGCAGCATCTCTGGAGAAAAATAATATGTGACGTTTTGGGTTGGAAGAAGGGTTCCAACCCGAAAGGTCACCTATTTTTTCCCCATACAGACAATAATAATGTTTAATAATTAATGTAATAGCTGTTGCCAGGGCAACTCACAAGAGGTCATTCCTTGGTTTATTTGTTCCACTGGAATTTTCTGATGGCTAATTAGGATAAGCTAAATATTCGTCCAGCAATTGACACAAATAATGCTCGATGTTTATGTTGGATTGCAAGACTTAGAATCATGGGCATTAACATGACCACTACTTCAACAGTGAAGCTGACACTCCCTTTGGTTTACTTTCCATCTTAATAATTTCTCATATGAGTCTTATTCTATTTGAAAGAACGTAACCTACTAAACTAGAATGGTGAATTGTGTAGGTTGTGGTTATCCCTTGTTAACAAAATAACATATCTTTCAGCTTTGTAAATATTGCTGTTGATGTTTGTGCATTATACATCTCTGTCATTCCAAATAGGCCTTCATAAAATTTTAATGTGTAAAATTTAGCTAAATTAAATTAATGGATAAAGGACAGTCTAAAATTAAATTAGAAACAGCATGGAACAGTTCAAAGCATGAAATTTGAAAAAATATGCATTAATAAAGATATTTTTACAACCTAGGGACAATCTGAGAAGCTTTACAATCTTTGAAGTGTGATCATTATTGTACAGCTGAAACTCTGGCACTCAATTTCTGTTCAAAAGGATCCAAACAAAAAAATTGGTAATGATCGGTTTAATGATGTTGGTAGTGGGATGAGTTATTGGTTAGGATACCAAGGATAACTGCCCTGCACATCATTGAGCAATAGGATTTTTTCATAAACAGCTGACTTCTCAAACAGGAGGAGGTGGTCAGGTATCTAATATATCTTCACAAAGGCGTCAAGAGTCAGGCTCTTACCTGGGACACAAGTGTGACATGAATTCATTCTTTAAAATTATTTCATTAACGGCCATGGATATCTAAATCTGCATAGTGTTAACTGCCTGTACCTTCTTGACCGTGCAAAATTAATTATATTGTGATTTTGGAACAAGGGTCATCACTAATTGGGATTAAAAAATGAATATCCACATTTAACATTCTTCATAATAGCAAACTGCTGAGAACAATAGAGAAGGAATAAGGGAATTATTGAGAGGTCTTATTAATTAAGAATACACTTGCAGCCACAAAAACTGTAGTGACCACGTTGTCAAAAGCTATTCCTTCTTAGATAGTACCTGGCCAAAGTGGAATGAAAGGAGCTATTGTGGGCCAGTCTACAGGCAACAAGTGGGATGCATTCAAAAAACCAATACTGAGCGTCCGGGGCCAGTGTGCTTCTGTGACTTTGAAGGGTAAGGTCATCATTCCAAGGAACCTGGATGTCAAGAGACATTGAAGGTTGGTTAAGAAAAATATAGGTAGCAATGGCTGTTTTACAGAATTAAAAACAAGTAAAATCCCAGAGGAGTGTAGGAGGTACTTAAGCTATCATTATGAGTCTGGCAAGGAGTTACAAAATGGCATTGGCAGCAAAATTAAAGAAAATATCAAAGCAATTTCTAAGTTTATTAAGGGTAAGTGGCTAAACGAGAAAAGAGTATGACCCATAGGAATCAAAGTTCCATGGAGTTAGAAAACTTAGAAATTATCTTAAATGAATACTTCTCATTCTGTATTATTCACAATGGAGAAGGACATCATCAATCAAAAATTCAGGAAGGAGAATTCAGGAATAGACTTTTGAACAAATGACTATCAAAGATGAGAAGGCATTAGAAGTCACGGCAGGCTTAAAGGTGGATTAGTCCACCAGTCCATCTGAAGAGATGGCTGCTGTAGAAGGCAAGGGAGGAGATTACTAAAGCTCTAATGGGGGGGAGGAGAGCAAATGTTGCACCTATATTCATGAAGGGCAGCAGATGTGAACTAAGCAATTCCATATCAGCAACTCCAGCATCAGTGAGATATAGAGATTTAGAGATACATCATGGAAACTCGCCCTTTGGCCTATCGAGTCCGCGCCGACCAGCGATCACCCCGTACACTAACAGTATCCGACACACTAGGGACAATTTATAATTTTACCAAAGCCAATTAACCTACAAAGTCTTTGAGGTGTGGGAGTAATCAGGAGCACCCAGAGAAAATCTGTGTGGTCACAGGGAGACCATACAAACTCCGTACAGACAGCACCTGTAGTCAGGATCAAACCCGGGTCTCTGGGACTGTAAGGCAGCAGCTCTACTTCTGCTCCTGGGCCTGGCCAAGCTGGCCATCCGCGATTCATGGCGCCAGGCAGAAGAGGGCTCTGCCCGAGCCAGCTGCCTGCCCCTTTTCCGTGGTTAAGTCTGCACCTGGATGGTACTAGAAAAGGACTACGTGCTGTCCACGGGCACCCTGGGAGATTTCCGGGACCGCTGGGCACCGAGGGGGGGTTCAATGTATCCTGGACAAGGATTGTAATATAGTTGTTTAGTAGTTTACTTAGTATATTTGTTTGTCTTGTACTATGGTGGTGGGTTCCGTTTTGTTTTGTGACTGTAAATACTATTTTAATATTTGAATACATATTTTTGATTTTTTTTTAAAACTGTGTCGCTCAATGGTAGAGAAGTTATTAGTTAAAATCTCTGAGGGAGAGGATTAAACTGCGCTTGGAGAGGCAGTGGCTGATCAGTGATAAATGTATGGTTTTGCTAAGGGGAATGTCTATGTGTCTCATTTGATTGAATTTGTCAATGGATTTATTTTCTTTAGAGCTCTGAAGACTGAGGGGGCGATCTGATTTAACTACACAGGATTATGTGGGGTATACATAGAGTTGATTGGGAGAACCTTTACCCCTTAGTACAGATGGCAAAAATTTAAGATAAATTGTGATATCAGATTCCATGGATAGACTGCTGAGATTTTAAAACTATTTTATAGTGTTATAGCACCAGTAATATTTCTTAAAATATCCTCAGTAAAATCTCCTGTATTACGATGTCACGTGCACAACAACGTGGGATTCTGTGGCACATCTAGTTTTGTGTAATGAACCGTGGCGAGTGACATAGGAGAACATTTAGGAAATAATGACCACAGTCCAATTAAGCTTTCACAGAAAATAGATAAAAGGAAGGAAAAATCCAAAGTAGGTCACTTGATAGTCACTCAACATCTTCTCACCCACCAATCTCCTCCCAACAACTTCACTCAAATTTGAATTTCAATCTCTCTCAGCCATTAACTGTATTGCTGACTCAATTTAACCGCTCCACATCAATTTACCTAATGCCTGACCCGACACATGCCCTCCCTATCGGTTAACATGATCACTAATGTAACAAAAAATGCTCCATCAACATACCCAATGGCCAACTCTTCCCAAATATTCACATCAACCTAAGTAATCACTGACTTGACCAACTTCTCCATCACCTGGTACGTTTACCCCATCACCGACCCAACTGCTTTCAATCAAACCGCTGACCCGATCTGAACTTCCATCCTCCTCAGGCCAACTATTTGATTGTCGACCAAACTCCAGGCAATGTTTGAACCAATGCTGCCAGCCATCATACTCCACCCAATGTACAGTCAGTAAGTTTGCAGCAGCGGTGGGAACCCCATCACCAAAAGGACTGTTTGCAATGCTGATGCCTGGACCATCTGACATGCCCATAGGATGCACTAGAACTTTCAGACCAGAGGTTAACTAATGTATTTTGATGTCCATGGGAAACAAATGCACCACAGTTAAACAGAGTAATTCAAGAATGAAGGCTAGAATAAATTCTAAAGAACTGGAGATTTATTTTAGATATATTTGTATTTTTGACCAAAAAGGATAATTTTTCTCTCAACCCAAAACAGTGCAAAACCCATCTAAGAATTCCGACATACATTAAAGCAATGTTGTTAGCTTATACCAATTCAGGGTTTCTTTTTTTGATTTATTTATTGGAATTTGATCTGTTTGGGTTGCTCATGAGAAATAAGCCAAAATAGTTGGTGAACTGTGACCTTTGAACTCTACCCTTGACATCTGCAGTGACCATACTTTTTGAATGGAGCCTTAGATTCAGATGTGTTTGTTAGTGTTTCTCAAAGGAGCCCTTTAAAATAGTGTTTTAAGTCTCGGGTAACAAGCATGTTTTAACACAAAGTGAATCAATAAACTTTAGTTGCACCTCAAGTAAAACTACCATTCATCATCCCTTTTCAGTGGTGACTTCTTGTCGCGATATGTTGTTCGACTGTCATTCACAAGCAGTTCATGGGTTGTGTTGAAGTATATTTGCTGTGAAATCTCTGTAATAGCATACCCCTTTTATTGTATGCAGAGCGTTCAGGAGCATGACACCAGAACAGAATTCATGTAGCTCTCTCCTGCATTTACAATTTATTTATATCCACCTTCTCTTTACTATATTATGTAAATGATTTGGAAAGCTGGTAATTTTTTTCCTGTGCATATACTTGTGTGTGGCTTGATTGTACTCCTGTATACTATGATTTGACAGGTTTGCTTGCAAACAAAGTATATTTCGGTACACGTGACAAAAATAAATCAATACCATTACAACTGGTAAGAAGCAGAACAACAGAAGTAAAGAATGACTTTAAAAAAATCAACAACTTTTTGAAACTTGGAGAATAATTAGTGAATTATCCCTATAAATTGTGCATGCCAACATCAAAATGCAGTTTTACAGCATATCATCATGCTCAGTACATTTAATAACTGAAACTGATCAAAAAGTCATTGCTTTCGAGTTGTCCATAGGTAGTCCCACTATCGGCCATTAAAAATACTGAATTAGAAATCAATGTCAACATAAATGGAGGCATAGTAAAAATCTACATAAACTAAAGTAATGTAACCTAACTCTGTGTATTTGCTCACTAAGAAGTCAGTGGAGTAGTATAAAAATACTGGAGAGAAAGCATGAAGGAATGGAAAACAAAATCTTAGTTGCTCTCTGGTTTGTTTTATGTGCAGGGCGGGTAGGGGGGTCGGGGGAAACTTTTTCTCAATCTCTTACCTTGCCAGAGATGCGATTGTTTTCTGGATCGTATCTCCAGTCGCTCTGCAGCCTAACATCATGGAGCTGGAGGCCTTGCTCGAGACTGACTTTGAGCCCCACCGCGGGGCCGTTGACTTACCATCGGAGCCTGCAATCCCTTACCTGGGATCGACGCTCCAACCGCGGGACAACAAAGAAGGGACAGATTGGACCTTTTTTTCGCCTTCCATCACAGTGAGGAATGTGGAGGAGTCACTGTGGTGGATATTTATGTTAAAATGTATTTTGTGTGTCTTGTTGCTTTTTATTGGTATGACTGTATGGCAAATGAAATTCCTCGTATGTTGCAAATCTTACTTGGCAAATAAAGTATGATTTTGATTATGATTATGATTAGTTTCGCTTGCAGAATTCTAAGTCAAGCTAGAACTGGTTAAGGCTTCTGCGATTGGAAATATCTAATTGTAAGTCTTGGATAGAGGTTATATCAGGATTAAAACTCCCTACAATACAATCACAATCACAATCACAAGCACAATAATACTTTATTAGCCAAGTATGTTTTGCAACATACGAGGAATTTTATTTGCCAAGTTAGTCATACAAATAAAAAGCAACGGAATACATAAATTACATTTTAACATAAACATCCACCACAGTGACTCCTCCACATTCCTCACTGTTGTGGAAGGCTAAAAAAAGTTGAAATCTCATCCCTTCTGTGCTCTCCCACGGCCGGGGGCCTCGAACCCTACGTTGACTGGATGATCTTGACTCCCGTAGCCAGCGGTCGGGCCCTCCCCATTGGGGCGATCAGCTCCCGCATCGGGGGGATGACGGCTATCACGCGCCGGCGATCGGACCCCGCATCGGGGCTGGTCGGGCCTCTACATTGTTGGAGCTCCCGACCAGCCTCTCCCGAGACTGTGAGCCTTTGATGGTAAAGTCTGCAGGCCGCGGTTGGAGCGATCCCAGGCAAGCGATCGGCTCCGATGTTAAGTCCATGCCCCGCGGTGGGGCTCAAAGTCAGTCCGAGGATACCTCCAGCTCCATCGATGGTTGGCCGCAGAGTGACTGGAGATGCGACCCGGAAAACAATCGCATCTCTGGCAAGGTAAGAAAGTGAGAAAAAAGTTTCCCCTGACCCTGAAGGACAGAAAGGTCGGATTCGGAATGGGGGGAGGAGTTGAAGTGCTGAGCCACCGGGAGATCAGGTTGATTATTGTGAACTGAGCGGAGGTGTTGGGCGAAGCGATCGCCAAGCCTACGCTTGGTCTCACCGATGTACAGCTGCTGACACCTAGAGCAGCGGATGCAATAGATGAGGTTGGAGGAGGTGCAGGTGAACCTCTGCCACACCTGAAAAGACTGTTTAGGTCCTTGGATGGAGTAAAGTGGGGGAGGTAAAGTGATAAGTGTAGCATTTCTTGCAGTTGCAAGGGAAAGTACCAGGGGAGGGGGTGGTTTGGGAGGGAAGGGACGAATTGTTACGGAGGGAGCGGTCTCTGCGGAAAGCCGAAAGGGGAGGAGATGGGAAGATGTGGCCAGTGGTGGGATCCCGTTGGAGGTGGCGAAAATGTCGAAGGATTATCTGTTATATGTGACGGCTGGTAGGGTGGAAGGTGAGGACAAGCGGGACTCTGGCCTTGTTACGAGTGGGGGGATGGGGAGTGAGAGCAGAGTTACGGGGTATAGAAGAGACCCTGGTAAGAGCCTCATCTATAGTCGAAGAGGGGAACCCCATTTCCTAAAGAATGAGGACATCGCCCTTTTTTGAAAGCCATTGCCCCTTTAATCTCAATTCTCATCCCTACAGCCTTCATAAATTATATCTCTTGAATATGTGGCATTTTTGGTCTAGGCAAGAGTTTTAGGCATTAATAATGGTGTTTGTTTTTCCCAGTTTGTTTAGTTTGTCAGGTAACAGAGGGCTCATGTTTAGATCATTGGGGTTGATGCATTGAGCCAAGTCAGACCCTCTGAAACTCATTGAAACCTCCTGACCCAAGATCTAACTACATATGTGTGTTTTCTCATTAATCAAATATAATTCTGTGCTGTTTGCTCTTCCACTGACACCATGATGTAATGTGTCTGGTCACTGCAATCTTTCTGCCTCCTGGAATTTGTTGTAGTGGTTACTTCACTCACTGGATTACTCTGCTGTACCCAGAGTAAAGGATATAATTTCAATTGCTTGCAATAATCAGATATCTACCATTATTTAGCATTGGATATTTCAAAATAGACATTTATACAAAGTTATAATTGAATGAATAAATAATTGCTGCCAGGGAAATAAGAATCTATTGGGAAAGTGCAGAGCATATTTATTAGGTTTTGATGTGATGTGTAGATGCTCCAGGGTAAACAGTGAGTTGGTAAACTTGTGTAGGCACCAGTAGGTATGCAAATAGGAGAGAAGAGAGTAGAGACAGTGGCAGTCTCTACTAAAAGAAAGCCAGACAGCATTAGTCTGTAAAGTGGCAGGAAACCCTGATTACAAGGGAATCAAATGCACAGACTTGAGTGCAGCAGCATTAGAACTGACGGAAACAGGACATAATGATAACCCAATTGCAGACAGACAGCTGGGAGGAGAAGTTTACAAACAAGCTTGTGAATCATTCACAAACGATATGGAAAAGATGAGAAGAATGTTTTTATGGCCAACAATATTCTTGGGAGGTAGGAGATCATGAGGAGGAGATGCGAGAAATGAACAATGTAGTGATGGATCAGTAAGTGATTTTACTGACAGAGCTCCGTCTGCAGGTTTTCTAATCAGGTAGCTTGGCAGCAAAGCCAAATAAGTCCTTTCAGTGAGATGGTATGGAAGTTGGAAGAATACTTTAACCTGTTAGCATTTGATATAATAGAGAGTGACAATTTGGCAAATAGGAATCGGTAAAGAGGCCAATCCTTGGGTGGTTGTGTTGAGAGATCTCACGAGACACCACAGCTTTGGAACATTTTCAGATGATGTGTAAGGATTAAATGAAGACCAAAACTAATCTAAATTGTTAAGGGCCTGTCCCACTTGGGCGACCTAATCCGCGAGTCCTGAAGAGTGTCTTCGACCTTCAAGCTCGAGGGCGCTCTCCTGGAAAGCCTCGAGCTGGATCGACCGGCCGCGTTGAAACCGCGAGCTGCATTTACCGACCGCACATACGCACACACACAAACACATCGCGAAGGTGGGGGCCATGGAAAGCGGAGGAGTGCTGTCTGCGCGATGAAGAGGAAGGTAAATGGCTGCACAATAACGGTAAGTCCTTTAGAGAGCGCAGGGGGGGGAGGGGGGGGGAGAGAAGGGCAGAGAAGGAGAGAGAAGGGGAAAGTAGGTCTTCCTCGGTCCTGAAACTCCAATGAGCCAAACAAAATGCCCAGTCAGCGAAGGAGATTGCCTACGGCTGCCCTCGAGTGCCTGTAAGTAAATAGTGACCCCACTCCACTGCACTACGAGTTAAAAAGACCCATGCCGTACAAATTTTACTCGCGGAAATGTTTTCAATATACTGAAATTTTTTCGGTGATCTAGCTGAGGCCGCGAGTATTCGGGAACTTCCCTCAAGCATGAAGGAGAGTTCCAGCCACCTCATAGGACCTCCGAGGACCTCGTGTCCACCATGCTGCACGTTTGAGTCCAGGGCAAACTCTTCTAAACTCGCAGATTAGGTCGCCCAAGTGGGACAGGCCCTTTAAAGACGAAGAGCTCTAAAGTGGATTTAGGTTTGCAAGATGGTAATCTCACTAGAAATGGCAGGAATAAAAAATACAAAATAATTCTCTCAATCAGCACAGTTACCTCCAGTCCAAAAGCAACAGAGAAAGTGACAGTCCAGAAAAAGGATTTGCACCAAATGGGAGTAAATTACTTAATTTTTTCTTATGGATGTATCAGCAGTTATTTCTCTTGTGCTTGTTTATGAAAGAAGTGCAGATGCTGGAAAAATCAAAGGTAGACAAAAATGCTGGAGAAACTCAGCAGGTGAGGCAGCATCTATGTAGCGAAGGAATAGGTGATGTTTTGGGTCGAGACCCTTCTTCAGACTGATGTGGAGGTGGGGAGGGGGGGGGAGAAGAAAGGAAGAGGCGGTGACATTAGGCAGTGGGAGAGCTGGGAAGGGGAGGGGAAGGAGGGAGAAAGCAAGGACTACCTGAAATTGGAGGTCAATGTTCATACCGCTGGGGTGTAAACTGCCCAAGCGAAATATGAGGTGCTACTCCTCCAATTTGCGGTGGGACTCACTCTGGCCATGGAGGAGGCCCAGGACAGAAAGGTCGAATTTGGAATGGGAGGGGGAGTTGAAGTGCTGGGCCATTGGGAGATCAGGTTGGTTAGTGCGAACCGAGCGGAGGTGTTGGGCGAAGCGATCGCCAAGCTTACGCTTGGTCTCACCGATGTAGAGCAGCTGACACCTAGAGCAGCGGATGCAATAGATGAGGTTGGAGGAGGTGCAGGTGAACCTCTGCCTCACCTGGAAAGACTGCTTGGGTCATTGGATGGAGTCAAGGGGGGAGGTAAAGCGATAAGTGTGGCATTTCCTGCAGTTGCAAGGGAAAGTACCAGGGGAGGGGTTTGGGTGGGAAGGGACGAATTGATCAGGGAGTTATGGAGGGAGCGGTCTCTGCGGAAAGCCGAAAGGCGAGGAGATGGGAAGATGTCGCCAGTGGTGGGATCCCGTTGGAGGTGCTGAAAATGTTGTATGATTATCTATTGTATGTGACGGCTGGTAGGGTGGAAGGTGAGGACAAGGGGGACCCTGGCCTTATTACGAGTGGGGGGATGGGGCGTGAGAGCGGAGCTACGGGATATAGAGGAGAACCTGGTGAGAGCCTCATCTATAGTCGAAGAGGGACTGTTCCCTAAAGAATGAGGACATGTCCGATGCCCTGGTTTGGAACACCTCATCCTGGGTGCAGATGCGGCGTAGACAGAGGAATTGGGAGATGGGGATAGAGTCTTTACAGGAAGCAGGGTGGGAAGAAGTGTAGTCCAGATAGCCATGGGAGTCAGTGGGTTTGTAGTAGATATCGGTCAGTAGTCTGTTACCTACAATGGAGATGGTGAGGTCTAGAAATGGTAGCGAGATGTTGGAAATGGTCCAGGTGAATTTGAGTGCCGGATGGAAGTTAGTGGTGAAATGGATGAAGTCAGTGAGTTCTGCATGGGTGCAGGAGGTAGCACCAATGCAGTCGTCAATGTAGCGGAGGTAGAGTCCGGGGATAGGGCCACGGTACGCCTCGAACAAGGATTGTTCGACGTACCCTACAAAGAGACAGGCATAGCTGGGGCCCATGCACGTGCCCATAGCTACGCCTTGGATTTGGAGGAAATAGGAGGAGTCAAAGGAAAAGTAGTTGAGGGTAAGGAGCTGGTCCTTATCCTCAATCAACGTTTCCGATGCCGATCAAAGTTATGTCATTAGTATTGAAGATTGAAGCAGTGGCAGAATGTTCCATTACAGGTAAAGATACGTCCAATAGATATATACAATACATAGCAATGTTACAAAATTTTGAGATTTGAAAAATAAAGTCTGCAATTTATCCCATCAGATAAAGCATAAAAAGAAGTTTAATTTAACACCTAATTCACTTTCATATCTTCAGTATTAAAGAAGTTATGGCCATTTTCATACTCGGAAATTAGCATCTTGTTCCCTATTGCTTTTCCATTGACTTAACACAAAAGCTGTGATCGAGGACAGTTAAAAGCCCATAACTTTCTTAAAAATTAAGATAACTGAAAGAAATTTTCAGTTATTATAGATTGAAGCATTCTGAAAGAAATATGAAACAATCTTACTTAGAAGACATGAAAGTAAAGCATATAATTAGTTAGTTACCTAATTGTAGCTAATTACAAAATTCAATTACTAGATCTAAACATCTATCAATTTCTTAAGAATAGATTAACATTTTTAAATAGCCTAAGTGTCCAAATAACATTCACACAATAATTCACAATATAACATAATTTTTAAGTCTCATTTTCATGAATTTACAGGCCAAATGGAAGGAATTGAATGTTTAATACCTGCAAATTAATGGGGATTTAAATCATCTTGTGAGTGAGGATTTCTGGAACGCGATCTTTTGGAACGTTCATTTGCGGTGAATTTAACCCCGTATTGGCATGAAAAATACTGCCGTTAATTCGGGGAATAAAATCACCGTGTCGCATGAAAAAATGTGAATTAAAGGCTTCTTAAGAAGCACTTTTATACATTTAAAGAAACCACTTTCGTTTACCTGTCCCGTGTGTGAAATCCGTCCCCGTTATCGGCGTTGACGCTTCAGGAGCTGATTTTAAAATTACTCTAGCGCTGACATTGACGATTTAATAAAAATAAAAAATACACAAAAGGCCACTAAGAACGATTTGTCAGCCAACGCTTGTACTCCAACGAAATATTAACCAGGACAAGGGAGGAGAAACCCGCGTTTTAACCCCGCCCCCCCTTAAAGGCTCCAAAATCGCCAACACGGCCAGTGGCAGAATTACAGCGCGACTGAAGGTAAGTATTGTAACATACCTACAATACATACTCTTAACCCCAAAGGGTCAATCTCAAGACATATCTGCTGCAGTTCTGAAAGCATTGGGACAAATGAAATGTTTTGGTGTGTTGCAGCAGCCAGTGACAAATTGCTATAACCGACCAACATTACATGTCAAGGATTAATGAACAAATGTGTTTATTGCTCCTGTCGATGCTTTATCTGGAGATATGAAATCATTAATGTGGATAAATGTGAGGTTATCCACTTTGGTATCAAAAACAGGAAGGCAGATTACTATCTAAATGGCGTCAAGTTGGGAAAAGGGGAAGTACAACGGGATCTGGGGGTCCTTGTTCATCAGTCTATGAAAGTAAGCATGCAGGTACAGCAGGCAATGAAGAAAGCGAATGGCATGTTGGCCTTTATAACAAGAGGAGTCAAGTATAGGAGCAAAGGGGTCCTTCTGCAGTTGTACAGGGCCCTAGTGAGACCACACCTGGAGTATTGTGTGCAGTTTTGGTCCCCTAATTTGACAAAGGACATTCTTGCTATTGAGGAAATGCAGCGTAGGTTTACAAGGTTAATTCCCAGGATGGCGGGACTGTCATATGCTGAGAGAATGGAGCGGCTGGGCTTGTACACTCTGGAGTTTAGAAGGATGAGAGGATATCTTATTGAAACATATAAGATTGTTAAGGGTTTGGACACGCTAGAGGCAGGAAACATGTTCCTGATGTCGGGGGAGTCCAGAACCAGGGGCCATAGTTTAAGAATAAGGGATAAGCCATTTAGAACGGAGACGCGGAAACACTTTTTCTTACAGAGAGTTGTGAGTCTGTGGAATTCTCTGCCTCAGAGGGCGGTGGAGGCCGGTTCTCTGGATACTTTCAAGAGAGAGCTCGATAGGGCTCTTAAAGATAGCGGAGTCAGGAGATATGGGGAGAAGGCAGGAACGGGGTACTGATTGGGGATGATCACATTGAATGGCGGTGCTGGCTCGAAGGGCCGAATGGCCTACTCCTGCACCTATTGTCTATTGTCTATTAATGGGGGTGGCAAAAGCACATTTTTTAAAGTTACAATTAATAGATGATGACTTTCCAGTCACACTTGCAGAAACTGCTCAAACAATACAGCACGCTGTACTTCTGAAACAGGTCTGAGAACCCAAAGGTTGGACCAGTTTGGAATTAGAAACATAGAAAATAGGTGTAGGAGTAGGCCATTCAGCCCTTCGAGTCAGCACCGTCATTCAATATGATCATGGCTGATCATCCAAAATCAATACCCATATCCCTTAATTCCGTTAGCCCTAAGAGCTAAATCTAACTCTCTCTTGAAAACATCCAGTGAATTGGCCTCCACTGCCTTCTGTGGCAGAGAATTTCACAGATTCACAACTCTCTGGGTGAAAACGTTTTTCCTCATCTCAGTCCTAAATGGCCTACCCCTTATTCATAAACTGTGACCCCTGGTTCTGGACTCTCCCAATATCAGGAACATTTTCCTGCATCTAGCCTGTCCAATCCCTTCAGAATTTTATATGTTTCTATAAGATCCCCTCTCATCATTCTAAATTCCAGTGAATATAAGGCCAGTCGGCCCATTCTTTCTTCATATATCAGTCCCGCCTTCCCGGGAATTAACCTGGTGAACCCAGGTTGCACTCCCTCAATAGCAATTCTGCAGTGTAGTAATTTCACAACTGATGGCTTGAGTCCAAAGCTATTTGAAGTGGGACGTATTGCTATGTCATCATTGTTTTGGCTGAGCTACAGATTAAACATACTGGCATGGCAAACATGATAGTTTTTAACAGAAGTTTTAGATATTGGCCAATTATTGATCAGGATTTAGAAAAGTTAAGGTCAATGTTTCCATTTTGCCTGGGGTATTTTGTAGCACCAGTGAAGTTATCACTATGGACATGGCAATCACTGACAGAACCTTCTTTGGGGAACACTCCAATTTCTTGTTGGAAAGCCAACAACAACTTTCTTTTTTTTTATAGCACAAAGGAAGTTGTTTGGAGTGCGGGTTCTTGTACAGACATGATGTGTACAATGGAGGAGCTGAAACTGATCTTTGTGACACTTGGAAGACCTAAGAATTAACATCAGACAATAAAAAAATGTTCCTACCATATTTACAGGTCCACACTTTCATAAGTGCTATAATGTTATGGAGATGCAGCATTGAAATCACCGAATTTATGATCCAGGTTATAACCCTGAACTCCTATTCCCGGGACCTGAGTTCAAATTTGACCACGAGAGCTGTGGAATTATGAACTGTTTTTTAAAGCAGAACATGTAATTAGATGTCGGTAGACACAAAATGCTGGAGTAAATCAGCAGGACAAGCAGCATCTCTAGAGAGAAGGAATGGGTGACGTTTCGGGTCGAATTCCTTCCTCAGTCTGAGGAAAGGTCTTCACCTGAAACTTCACCCATTCCTTCTCTTCAGAGATGCTGCCAGCCCCGCTGAAATACTCCAGCATTTTGAGACTACCTTTGATTTAAACCAGTATCTGCAGTTCTTTCCTACATATGTAATTAGATGTCAATTAAACCACTAAACGCCAGATCCTGAAAAAATTCTAAATGAAATAATCGGGTAATATTGAGTGTTAGAGGATCAATGGCTGTGTCATCATTCACAATGTTGCTCTCTATATCAATTCCATTCCTTAATCCTACTTCAATGGATGCCAAGCAACATGTTTGTCTTGTTTGAAGAAGCCATTCCTTAACATGATACTCCTCAGTGTTGACTTCATTTTTGGATTGTCCTCTACTATTGGCAAGTAAAACTCAGGTCATTGCTCCGTCACAACATCAGGTAAAGAAATTCAATTTGGTCAAAGTTTCAGTTTTAGTAATGTCGCTAATCTTTCTCTAGCTAAACTCTATTGATTGTGCCTCCTAGAAATCTTGATGACTCCAGTCTCCTTTAACTGAAGGTCAGTACTGGTTTAATTTGGAAAGTAGAATACTGTAAGTCAACATGTAGAAGGATGGAAATCTTGAAATTTGGACAGTTATCAACAATGATTGATATACTTCCACCCTGATCTCATAATCTTCCTGTTTGGAGATCAAATGCAGTCCTCAAAGATTGTAGAAATATCCGTAGGTTACTGAATGAAGTGGTAAGTCGTAACTCCAGGATGTCTTGAACATTTTCATAGCATCAGAGGTGAAAGCTGCGCAGGTTCATCCGTAATGGTGCCCAGCAAAAAGGTTATGTCTGCTTTGCTCAGTTTCCTATATGTGTATATCCTGTTACGAAAGGTGTGAGACCCCATGGGCAGATGCTTCCCGAAAAGTTCCGTTTTACAGAGATTGAACACATGACAATGCCAGCATAGTGAGGTAATGCAGGAAGAGTTGACGAAAGCTTCAGGTGTGACATCCCCTGATTTCTCATACCATTGTCTCAAGATGACAGCAGGAACTTCTCCCCTATCCATTGCAGATTGTCTGTAAGTGATTACTAAACCTGATTTCTTCTGCCTGTTCTTTGTAAATTTTGCTGGTAATTCCCTGATTGACATCATTTCCATTTGCTGAACATTATGTCAATGACTTTAACATAACCTGTGGCAGTGATTGTAATAGATGATTGTAATAGTTTCCTTGCAATACTGCATCCCACATCTTAAGAGAAATGGGATAATAAGTTCAGGTTCATCAGTAGTTGTGTCAAACTGTCATTAAAATGTGTACATGCAGTGAAAGAACCAGTGTTATGCAACAAGAGAGAAAAATAACTATCCTTTGAGGGAGTGTGCTTCACATCCAGAAAAAGTCCAGAAATTGAAAGGATAATGTATTGACAGAAAGCTACACCCATCAAGAATTATAGAAAAAGAAGATATACAAGTGAAAGCTTTTATTTAGTCATTTTCAGAAGATAACAGGTTTAATGATATCTCCCACTGAGATCTTTTAGCAAGGGAGAGTTTTAAAAATATGAGTTTGATGAGTTTTTGGGGCAGTGGTTCAGTTTTTGATCCAGTATTTCACACAATTGATCCAATGAAATTCTGTGCATATGAAATAACTGTGGTATAATAATTAGATAAAATAAAATTGATTGTAACATTTGGGTATGTAGTGTACTCAGTTGTTTAGCACAAAGTACATGTAGTTCAGTTGTAGCACGATAGTTGTGTTCCTAAACATCATGTTATAGAAAATCACTTTATGAGAACAATTCATAATCATCATAATCATAATCATGCTTTATCAGCCAAGTATGTTTTGCAACATACGAGGAATTTTATTTGCCATACAGTCATACCAATAAAAAGCAACAGGACACACAAAATACATTTTAACATAAACATCCACCATAGTGACTCCTCCACATTCCTCACTGTGATGGAAGGCGAAAAAAAGTTCAATCTCTTCCCGTTATTGTTCTCCGCGTCGGGGCTATCAGGCTCCTGCATCGGGGGAGGGAATCTCAGCTCCCCGCGCCAGGCGATCTGACCCCGGACGAAACCTTCTGCGTCGTTTGGAGCTTCCCAACATCGGTCTCTACCCGAGACTGCAAGTTCCTCGATGGTGAAATCCGCAGGCCGCGGTTGGAGCGTTGATCCCAGGCAAGGGATCGGCTCCGATGGTATGTCCACGTCCCCGCTGTGGGGCTCAAAGTAAGTCCCGTGCAAGGCCTCCAGCTCCATGATATTAAGCCACTGAGCGACCGGAGATACGATCCGATAAACAATTGCCTCTCCAGCAAGGTAAGAGATTGAAGAAAAGTTTCCCCCGACCCCCTTCCCCCACATAAAACAAACCATAGAACATTAACACAAACTTTTAAAACTCACTAAAAATAACAAAAAAGACGAAAAGACAGACAGACTGTTAGCCAGGCTGCCATTGTGCGGCGCCCCCTGGTGTCAATTGTGTCAATGGGGAAAGGAGGATAAATTGTTAGATTCGCAATAACAAAGTTATTTTTCCTTTTGGAGTTTCAAATACAAAGGCCTTTTAATAGCTATTTTTATTTTTGTTGCAAGCTAAAAAATACTAAAGGCTATATGTTATATGTTCAATAGAATATTAATTGCACAAGTGTCAATAAAAGTGATTTCTTCTCAATTTCAACAGCCACCTGTGGTGAAACTACAAGCCTGCATTAAGATCCAATAGTGTCTAATTACTGCAGGGAGGTTACATGGAAACAGTATTCTTTTTTTCTCTTGACTGCTTTACCTGAAGCCAACCTTTTTTCTGATTGCTAATTTCTAAAGTAACTTTTAAATGTTTCTCTAGTTCCCAATCAAAATCACATTATAAAGGGGCGGCGGCGACCTAATTGGCGAGTTTAGAAGAGTTTGCCCTCGACTCATACTCGCAGCATGGTTGACACGAGGTCCTAGGAGGTCTTTGTAACTCTCCTTCATGCTAGAGAGTAGTCCCCGCATTCTCGAAGCCTCAGCTAGGTCGTGGCGTATTTTTCAACATGTTGAAAAATGCCCGCGAGTAAAAAAAGGTCGCCGTGGAAAAAAATCAATATTTTTTTTTACTCTAAGGTTTAGTCGAAGTAGGTCATAATAGGTCGGCATGTTGTTCTTAGGTAATCAAGGGTACTCAAAGGTAATCAAAGGTAGTCTTCAACATAGTCGAAGGGAGATCGAAGGAGGTCATCTTCACTCTCCACTATTCGGTGTCCAATTTTCCCGAAGCTAGTCGAAGCTAGTCTTCAACATAGTCGAAGGAGGTCGAAGGAGGTCTGCTATATAGTCGAAGGAGGTCTTCAACATGACAATTTTTCAAACTCTCCTAAATTCTTCTAAACTCGCCAATTAGGTCGCCGCAGTGGGACAGCCCCTTAAGCAACTGAGACCATGCAGTACCAATTGCGTTCCCTAATTCATCAATTGTGTTACAGCCAATTAATGTTATGGAACGTGTGTTAAAGCAGATCCACATGTTCCTTAAATAACTGGTCCTTCGTTCACGATCTCTTTCATCTGCAAAATGCAGGTATATTAGTTTCATTTTTGAGCATCCTACAGATATTTATAATAATTAAGCTCCCGTGAACAAGCACACTAACATAATATTGTGCATTATGATACTGGGTAATGACATTAGACAATCTCAGATTTCTCTGAGGATGAGTGTAGTGCTGGTTTGTGTGCATTTATTGCCTATTCTGCCAAAGATGTAGTGGTAGATTTTCAGTTCTTGTGTCGATTCTGCTCTGACAATGATGACAAAAAGGGAAATTAAAGGCAGCCCAGCAGAATGTTTACGTATATTAAGTCAAGGTGATCAGCAGTCAATTGGAGGGAAACTTGGAGAAGGTGTCACAATGTAAGGTATTTATTGGTGATTGCAGAGATAGTTATTTTTCTTTTTTCTCGTGCTTCTCGGCAGCTCCAGGTGAAATTAGTTATACACCTTGTTTAACGTGAGATTTTCCAGGCAGACTTCTGTGAGCTATATATCATCATTAACATAAAATATCTGACAATGTCAGTTAACAAGAAATAATAGACCAATTTTTAAGTATGATGTTACCCTCACTTTACATCTGCTTGCTCTTACACCAAAAGCTTTCCGGAATTTTACATATTTTGTTAAAGACCAGAATTTTTAATCCTCGGTTTGATGAACTATTAATGGCATAACTTGCTTAAAGAGTCGTGCTTTGTTTTTATTCCAAAGTAGCTCTTGTTTCATGTTAAAACTGCTCAGTTCAGTCCTCCATTCCCGCAGGACAGTCTGTAATCAAATTCACTTCCTGACATGTTGGAACAAATGAACATCTCACAAAAATTTTGTTAAATTAACAGAAACCAGCTATGTAAACAAAAATGTCAGTCATAATACTTAGTGGGATTGCTGTGTTCAGATCATATTCATTTCTAAAGATCTCCAGATCTGCAAAAAGTTTTTAAAAAGTTTGTGGAAATATTAAGAATTGTTCAAATTTTGCATCAGCCTAGGTACTTGGCTCGTCAAAAACAGCTATATTATTTCTAGCTAAAATAATATTTTTATAGATGAAAGATTAAAAACATTGTTATTTGGTTATCTGTTTGAAGCCTGTAATCACATGTAAGTCTCGGGATCAGACAGAATTAATTAGTAAGATAGTGAATGATATAAACTAATGCATTTCTTTATAACTATTCCAATGTGCAATATTCATTATTGAGCAGAAAAGAGGGATGCAACTTCTCAGAAAGGAAGAGCTTTGGCCATCTCATCAGGGTGATGCAGAACCTTGCGTAACTTTTCCCTGACATGAAAATAAAATTAATAACATGTAAAATTAGTTTGATATAAGCCTCGTATTTTCTAAAAGTTATTGCCAAAATAAAACCGTCAAAAACACATCAAAATCTTCACTTGTTTTAAATGCATGCTATCCTACTTTAAACTAAACATAATCCTTGCGCTATCTGCTTGCTATGTTCATTGGTCCTGTGCTACCCCCCTTCAGCTAGGTCACAGAATCGGGTTCCGATTTGACATCCGTGTCCAATGAGATAAGGCGTGTGGGAGCTGGAGATGGACGCAGCGGGGGGAGGGCGGATGACCGCACTGGGTAAAGTGGAGTGAGTCAATTAGTTTAAAAAAAACCCTGCATATCCTCACATTGTCTGTGCCTGCCTCACTCAAACAGACAAGCTTGCCCAGTATCAGAAGCCATTGTCACACACAGGTGAGGGCTTCATCAAGGGGCAAGATTTGAGATCCGTTGATGGCATTCAGACCCATTGTTATTCTAACACTAACTACATGCAGTGAAATTGAATATAAAATGTATGGGCTTGGAAGCTAAATCACCAAATATTCTTCCACACAGGTATTTTTTAAACTGTCTTTCTTGAACCTTACTCTTATACTAGACAAAGCCATTCATCTATTTCCCACGTCTCTGCTCTCACTCCCTCTACCCCTGCATTCCCTACAGGTGCCTCTGAAATGTCTTCATTTTTCCTAAAACGTAAAGTCTCCACTGTCATGGAAAACAGAGCCATTGATTGCATCTTGCGTTTTCCTGCAACTCTGTCCTCACCCTTCCTTCCCCTGCACAGAGGTAGGAAAATCTTCAAAGGTTCAAAGGTCTGTTTATTGTCACGTGTACCAATTAAGGTACAGTGAAACTCCATTTACCATACAGCCATACTAGAAAAAGCAACAAGACACACAACTACATAAAAGTTAACATAAACATCCACAACAGCCGGCGATCAAAGCCCCCACATCGGGGTGGTCGAAGTTCCTGCGTTCGGGGTGGTCGTAGCTCCTGTGGCCTGGTGGTTCCGAAGTCGATCCCTAGCCATGGGAACCGCGAGCTCCAAGATGTTAAAGTCCGCAAGCTCCTCGAGGTCGATCCCCAGCAAGAGGCCGCCAGCTCCTCGATGTTCAGTGTGGACGGAGATACAATATGGAAAAAAATCTCATCTCCGTCGAGGTAAGAGATTTAAAAAAGTCTCTTAAATGCCACTATTGTATCTGCCTCCACCACTACCCACCGCAGTGTGTCCCAGACACTTACCGCCCTTTATGTAAAAAAACATGCCCTCCATATATGCTTTAATCTTTGTCCCCCTCACCTTAAAGCTATGCTTTTTTGTATTTGATATTTTCATCCTGGGGAAAATGTCCTGACTATCGACACCATCCATTCCGCTCACAATTTTATCAGGTGTCCCATCAACCTCCAGCATTCCAGAAAAATACATTCTTTTTTTTTTAATCTCTTTATTAATTTTTCAAAAACAAAAAGGTAATAACCAACATAACAGTGATCTTGATACATAGGGATCAGGATTGTATTAACAACAAATTTGACCTAGAAATAAATCCAGTGTCATTAAAAGAGAACTTGTGTATATAAAAACCAAAGGATAAAAAGAAAAAGAAAGAGAAAAAAAGGAAACAAAACCCCTTAAACTAACATAAGCAAAACAAAAAAACAAAAAAACAAAATCTGGGCTGCAAAGATTTTCAACCGTTTAGATCCCTGTTTGTCGTCAACTCCGCTCCACTGTATAAAGGTGAAAGGATTTCTCACAGAGAGTGGTGAGTCCGTGGAATTCTCTGCCTCGGAGGGCGGTGGAGGCAGGTTCTCTGGATGCTTTCAAGAGAGAGCTAGATAGGGCTCTTAAAATTAGCGGAGTCAGGAGATATGGGGAGAAGGCAGGAACGGGGTACTGATTGGGGATGATCAGCCATGATCACATTGAATGGTGGTGCTGGCTCGAAGGGCCAAATGGCCTACTCCTGCACCTATTGTCTATTGTCTATTGATTGTTATAGCGGTTGAGACAAAAACATTCTAAGTCGGTCAACCCTCTCCTTGTAGCTAATACTCTCAAATCCAGGCATCATTCTGGTAAATATTCTTAAAGGTGCAGAGGAGGTTTACCAGGCTTTCTCTGTCTACATTAGGACTGGCCATTTCTGCTGTTGGTCAAGCATCTGTGATTTCGGTCTAGACTATGAAGCTTGTGAGTTATAAAAGTTAGTGAGCCAGAGTGAGCATACTGTTTATCTGTTTGTGTTGTGTTTTGTGGTCTGTTTGTCCGACTGAAGTCTTGCTCAGAAATAAAAATCATTGTTCCAGTCAATTGTCCCAAGGAAGTAAAATATTATTTATCAGTAAAGTAGTTGTACCTACATGCGCTGCTCACCAAGTTTAAGAATAGGAAGAACATCATTTTCTCAATCTCATGGTAGAACTCAGAATAAAAACCTGAAAAATATAAGGCTGACTTGATCCCAATCTTCCCGAAATGATCCAAATAATTTCTGCCCATTTCTTGAGTTCAAACATTTGTTGGCCACCAATATATATAGAGCCATAATGTTATGCCGCAGGGGAAAGCATATATTTACATTCATCTAACTTTATTTTCATAATTTCATATGTTCAACTCACTTGCACACATGGGCCATTTTACAGTGCCACTTTAACCTACTAACCAAGATTTTAATAACCTACCTAACAATAAAATAATTTTATCCAATGGCATATCCCAATTTTGCCATTCACAAACTTGGAACTGACTCTTTTAATCTTTGGTTGCAGATATCTAACCTTCTTCATTCAACTCCTCTATGAAGGATGAAAAGTTCCTCATTCATTTGCCTTACATCATTGCTCCCTCTTCAGAACTTCTAAAAATTCCTTGGTTGGTCCCCTTACATTGATGATTCAAGCAAGGATGGAATTATTAACATATGGTACAGGTTCGCATGAATTTTCAAGTTATACAGGAGTAAATTTTTCTGTTGGCATTAGCAATCAATGGATGGATAATGCCTCATTTTGCCTTCACTCTGCCTCTTTTATTGGAAGCTTTAAGTTGTTTGTTTGAATGTTTTCTGTTCTCCAGTTATTATTGCACACAGCAATGAACAGCTGTTTCAGTTTGTCTGAAAGTCTACATTAATTATCTTAAAAGTTAATCTTAAATCTTCAAAGAAACATTTGTGGGAAATAGGAGTATTTTGAACAGTTATTAACTTCTTTATAAGGCAGCACCAGTACGGCAATGTACTAAAATTTCTTAATATATTGGCAGAATGGTTAAATTATTGGTTGGTAATCCAAAGGCCTAGATGAATGCTCTAATTGATCCGAGTTGAAATCCCAAATGACAGATGTGGAATTTTCATTTGCAAAGAAAATAAATCTATTTTATTATTATTTTTAAAGACATTGCTGACATTTAACTGCTTTTTGAACTAGTCCAGTGAGCCACTTAGTTGAAGTGTAAGTAGCCAACAATGCCCACGTGAATAACAAAATTCCCAAAACACAGTTTAAGTAACAAGAGAATAATTCCACATAATGATAAATTTTTGTTCAGGCCTGGTAAGTATAAAACTTTTATAACCATTTCTATTTTCATGGCATAATTTTTAATTAAGATGTGAAACAGACTGCTGTTTGCAAAATACTGATTATAGAAACTTGTACCGTATTTCCCAGTGTCGAAGACGCTATTTTTTACCCTAAAATAAGGCCCAAAAAATTACCTGTGTCTTGGAGACCGAAGGTTTGGTTGTTCATAGGTCTATAGGAAGCGTTTCGATACTATACGGCTATCCAATCATTTGTTTTGACGGGAAGCGACAGCATGTGGTCGCGCGCGATGATTTTCGGCACTTCAAACATCTGGTCTAAGTAGGAGCGCTGTAAATTCTGTTTAAATTGTTTAACACTGTAAATTGTTTAACACTGCCCATATTATGGCGTCTGCAAAAAAAAGGCGTTCTTACACCATTGGCTACAAGTTGCAAGTTTTTGAATATGCGAAAGAACATGGCAAAGGGATGGATGGATGGGGATGGAACAAAGCTATGGCGTCCCAGTGGCCTTCTTAAAAAACCCATCCCTACTTGTGTGGGAACAGTTTCGTGCTCACCTAACTACGGCTACTAAAGAAAGGGTAACGAGAGTGAAGTCGAAATTTGCAGTGATCCCCGATTAACTTGCCAACTTCAGCCTTTGGACGTATCCATCAACAAACCCTTTAAATCATTCATGAAAGAGGAATGGAATCAGTGGATGAGGAGCACAGACCATTATCTAACACCGACAGGTCGTTTAAAAGGCCAACCACTGCTCAGGTGTGCGAGTGGGTTTTTAAATCGTGGAACCGTGTTAAGACTGAAATTATCGTCAAAGCTTTTAAAAAATGTGGCATCAGTAACGCGTTAGATGGCTCAGAAGACGACATTCTATTTGATGATAGTGATATTTCGAACAGCAGTGATGACCCTGATGAATTATCATGCTTTGAAGATTTGAATGATAGTAGTGCATTTTTTGGATTTGAAGATTAGAATGTTTTTCATTTTTGTGATCTTTGTTTCGTGCGCAATAAAATGTTATTTTATTCCGAACGCTGTATTTTTTTATTACCGGTATATACATTATCTTTGGTTTATATGAAAACAATATGCAATGCAAAACAATATGCAATGCAAATGGCCGCCACCACGGTGAATGTTTTTTTTTTTCAAAATTTAGCAACTCAAAATGGGGATGCGTCTTCGTCGCCGGGAAATACAGTAGCTCTCAATTTCTATGCTGTGTGATTGAAAATTTGAGATTTCTTGGAATTAAATCTGCTAACAACCATATCCATATTGTCTCATGTTAGTTTGAAAATTTGATTAGGCCTTTTATGTCATGTCTTTTACATCTGATAGGAATTCTTTGTATCATTTGCACCAGATGTTATCATTGAACATGTGCTGTGACTCATTCAACTAAAATGTCATCTAGGAGTATTGAGCACAGACCTCACAATGCACACTCCCACCAATCATTCAATGTACCCTGATAAGTTCTGGCCCCAAATCCCAAGTCACCAAATCCTACACACTTTTGGTCCTGACCCTCTACTGTATCTGTCCCTGATTCTCTCATCTCCCTGGCTCTAACTCATCCTCCACCTCTTCACTATCCTGATCCTGATTCACTTTGGTCTCTTAACTGCCAGTCCCCTGAACTTCTCCAGAAAAACCATATTCACCAAACTCAACCTTCTGTTGTCAATAACCAGCCAGTTGATCCTCCCCTAAGACCTAGTCCTGGCTTTGAGCAGATCTCCAACAACCGAATTTTAACTCCCTAGGCCTCCATCAATCAGTTGAAACACTCCTCCCTGTTAGATCACAGGTAAGTCTCCAATGGTCAATATCCCACCCAACCCACCGTGAAGCCTCAACTAAACTGCAGACTATCCCAGAACCATCAGAACTACACTTTGTTAATGAGTACACGAGGGAAAACTTATAACACTGATATAAGTGCTATAACGATATTTTAAAGACATTTGTGCAGGTACATGGATAGGGAAGGTTTAGAGGGAAATGGGTCAAATGTGGGCATGTAGGACTAGTGTAGATGGGGCATCTTGGTTGGCATGGGCAAGTTGGGCTGAAGGGCCTGCTTCTGTGCTCCATGCCTCTATGATTATAACTGATGCAGTAGCACCAAGGACTTGGTAGAGCTTGAGATGCCGTATTTCAACTGGCATATAAACATTTCCAGGCCATGTGGGCATTGGTGAAAGGAAAAATTGGGGCTGACGCAGGTAGTTCTTTTCACAGCAGTAAAATCAATGCTGAAATTTGACTTCTGTAGAGATTAACAGAAGAATATTCCAGATATTTAACAACTAGCAGAATGATGAAGTGGCAGACTTTTGATTCTTTTATAATAAATGATCAGATTGTGTGCATTGCTGACAAGTAATTCCGGTCAAAATATCAATGTTCAGGCTAATGGATTTGAATGCGAAAATAGGGAAGATAATTTTCAACTACATAAGGCATTGGTAAAAACATATCTAGTACATTATCTGTCTTTATTTGAGAAAGGAAGCAATTGTATTGGAAGATTAACTCATACTTGAATTAGACAGGCTGTCTTATGAGGAAAGTTTGCACATCAAGATTTGTATCTGTTAGAACGTAGAAGATTGAGGGAGGACTTGAATGAAATGTTTAAGATCCTGAGAGATGGAGGTGGAGAGGATGATTCCTTTTGGGGGAGAATTTAGAACTGGGTGTCACTATTTAAAAATAAGGGGCCACGTTGTTTATGCTTTTCGCGGAGATTTGTGAGTCTTTGAAATTTTCCCCTTCAAAGGTCAGTGGAAGCAGAGTCTTTGAATATTTTAAAAGGCAGAGACAGATAGATTCTTGATAAGCAAGGGAGTAAAAGGTTACCATGGATAGAAAGGAATGTGGAGTTGAAGCACCAGTCAAATCAGCCATGTTCTTATTGAATGGTAGAGAAAGTAGAGCACTGAGTGGTGCTCTTTATTTATACATTTGTATTTCATTAGTTGCCTCGATAGGGCGGTAGAAGTGGGAAGCCAGTTGGATCATCTGACGGGCAGTTACAGGTCAATTATTTCGGTGTGAGTCTTAAGTAACATACAGGTATAAGCCAGAAAGGGTATGGAGAGAAGGCTATTTTTCCTCATAGATATGAGCAAATAAGTCAAATTTTCAACAGTTTCTGATTATTTTACTGCTACCAGTTATTGTTTTCAAATGTTTTTAAACTGAATATTCTTTGTAATTTAATTTTTCTAAATTAAATCAATGTTAACACCATTTAAAAACATGTAGCAGAATTCCATTGTCCTAGAATAATAACAATAGCGACTCAGCAGAGCCAAAACAAATGAAACACGTGCTACTATATCAGAAAGAGTATGGCAGTAACAGCGGAGATGTAAGCCTGGGGATTTCTTTCAGCCTAAAACATTAGCACTAAAAGGAATTGTGTTATGGGTCAATCGCGTACCATATATTTCCCAATATAAACAACATGGCTAGGACCCAATAATATAGTATAGCAATTATATGTTTAAATTGGCTTCAGTTGGATATTAAATGGGGTCAGACATTGTTACTGCAATGTGCATTGCTGCTCCAATTTGTTAATCATGCCCATATGGAACAGCCTTACTAAAGCTGTAAATTATCTGAAGCAAAAACATTAATCACAAGATGTGTTGTTAGTCGGAATGAGGAACCTTTTCAAGCTTTGTACACATTCGTTATTTTTTCACTTCGAAACTTTCTCAGCCAGGAGGCCCAGGTATTAACAGTAAATTTGTTGGGTCACAACGAACCAGGAGAGCATAAAAAGAAATGTAAAACTTAGAACAAATACAAGCATGTTTGTAATATCATGACATTAGTAATGTGATAGATATTGGATACATGAGAAATTAGGACAGAATGAAGTATAATGGGAAGTAACTGACTGCCATCTGCACACATTCACTGACATAGAAACATAGAAACATAGAAAATGGGTGTAGGAGGAGGCCATTCGGCCCTTCGAGCCAGCACCGCCATTCATAGTGATCATGGCTGATCGTCCCCTATCAATAATCCGTGCCTGCCTTCTCCCCATATCCCTTGACTCCACTAGCCCCTAGAGCTCTATCTAACCCTCTCTTAAATCCAATGCAATCTCTCAATGCAAGCATTTAAACATCCTTTTCAGTGAGGAATATTTTGGAAACTCATGATTGGGGTTTCCATTTGAGTGGGGTTGTTGTGAAAGTGTTTGGCTTGTGAAGATGAGGAATAAGAAGTATTCTCCTGACCCTTCTTGTAGCCGAGGCTCTTCACTCACTGCTATTCCTCTGAAAATAAGGTAAAACTGCGGTGCTGGAACCTACTGCCGGGAGAGGGAACATTGTATGTTGGTGTGCAGCAAATACTGCAAAGGTTCTTGCCTCTGGCAACAAGACAATTGTTACTTGCTGCTTTATCAGACGTTTTCTGCTAGTTACGAGGTGGAGACATGTTTTTCATTGAACACTTAAAGCATGAGAGGTGTTCTTTACTTTCAGATAATTCTGTTAAAACCTATGTAAACATGTCAGATCTACGTGTAGTTTAGGAGAAGTAGGTTTAAGAAGTTTTAATGAGACTGTCTTTTTTAGTTATTATCATGACTGCAATCTCCGTGACATCCAAATGTATGTAACACAATTCTGCAGGTATTAGGATTTAATACTTTGCTTATGATGGATGGTAGATGTCAGCCTGGGTAAATGTTTGCTTAAACAGGTAATAATGAGTTCTCAGAGTCGATTACAAGGCAGTAATCGCACCGAGGAGCTCAGGTGACACTGGAGACCATAAGACCTTAGTCTGAGTGGCAAAACGGTTGCAAGAATCCCAAGATGAGAATAAAATCCTGCACACACTCCAAGTACATGGTACAATGTGGGTGACAATGGAGACTGCTAAAAAATATAGGAGGTTTGTGAGCTAAAAGCAAAGGGAGTAATGACATTGCAATGAGGGTGTTTCCTTATCTGGATGTTCCTGCTTCCTGTGATCTGTTTGACTGTGGCTGAACTGATAAGCAGCCACAGACTCTATCAATAGGGTTGTGGAATTCTAAAAATACCATTGTTGTCATTAATTCACATCACCAATTAAGCTAATGCAGTAATGTTGAAAACGATTATTAAGAAATTGGGAAAGTATACATGGAAAATTATAATAGGATTGGGTCGTGGGTTTACAAAAGGAGAATCATATTTGACTGATGATTTTTAAAAATGTGGTAATTAGCAGAAGAGCTAAGGGCAAACCAGTTAATGTGGTATATTTAGACTTTCAAAAGTGCTTTGGTAAGATGCTACACAAGAGATTATTAAGTGTATTTAGAGCATGTAGTATTGGGGATAATATATTTGCATGATTAAATGTGAACAAGAAATAAACATCAGAAATAAACATGACATTGTTAGATTGGGGAGTCAACCAAAGGGATTTATTTTTTCCTGATCAATTGGGATGCATTTTCAAAGTACAGGTATTTTATTTAGTATTATTTTCTTCATTATTCTATTCATAAAGGCCCTTCCTTTCTTCCAGTGTTTTGTTTTGGAATATTTATGTGTATTTTTATTTTCCCAGTCACCTCCCACAGTGTTTTAACTCACACTGGGTGTCATTGATCTCGCACTACCCAAGATTATATTCCCCCCAAATAATGGTCTTCCAATGGACTTGTGTGTTTGCCATGGCCAGATTCACTAGTATGTCTATTTTAAAAATTATTAATGTGGTTCTGGAAAATATCAGGACACCCTCAATAGCATGAAATATTTCATCCAAAACCATAATTTGCCCAGAATATTTACCTATGATTCATACTGCATTTTTCCTTCTACTGAGACAATATCTTCCTTTCTCTGGAATCTGTTTTGGGGATTTTCAGTGTGAATTCAAAGCAAGGTTTTATTTTATAAAAATCTGTTATGTTTGTAGGAAAGTTGTTCTATTCCACGGTGTGGAAATTTGTTTATTATAACTTTCTTGATATATACACTTTGTTTTTGACAAATTGAATGTGTCATGTCAGCTTAAATGCCAGCAACTAGTCCTTGGATTGATTCCTTCTATAAAAACAGGTTTTCAGCCTGAAATGGAAACCCAAGGAGAGAACAGTCTCACAAGACTGGAAACAGGCCTTTCAGCCCAACTTGCTCATGCCGACTAAAATGCCCCATCTACGCTAGTTCCACCTGCATGCATTTTTTCTTCAACAACTTCTGGGACTTTTTCTGTGATTTTTGTCAAAAATGTAATTGATTGGACCATATTTTTCTGTCAAACCAAAGACTGCTACATTTTACTGTTGGACATGTGACCTGCAGCTGCAGGCAAAGGAGAGATGCATGTTTAAATGTCAATTTCCAAACGGGTACCTTAGTTGAGCTGCTGTGCCATTAACTCTGTGAAACTGCCTCTCCATTGATTGCAATGAAGATGTCGGCCTGGGGTACAGTCAAGGGCATGCTATGCAATCATAGGATCGCATGCCGACTGTAAAGTGTGTTTTCTTGCAAGACCTTCGCACAGCGACCTGCAGAGTGCACGAAGAAACACGTTGGGAACATGTATTTACATACATATGCGTGTAAGGATATTTCCATGATGGACTGCCAGATGCACACTTCAATTCTGTCCAGACACTACACTTGTTCCTTTTACCAATCTGGAAGCAGGGTTTGCCATCAGAGGTTGAGGAATGGGACTGTCGGCTGGGAGGTTGAGGCCAGACCTGTGGTTGACTTGGTCGCCCAAGGATCTGTCAATGGGGAAACTGCTTTAGATATCGGAAGATCAGAGACTGGAGGTGCCAGCCATCGGGGTGTGGGGAGGGGGACGGGGTCTTGCAGTGCATTGTTTGGATTGGATGTAAAGTGAGTGGATGGCATGCATTGGAATGGAGAGGAATGTCTCAAATAATCAATGATAAATAATGTGACTTGCTGTAAAGGATTCCAGTCCAGTTCATTGCTGTTAATGGTTAGTTGTTCTGTAAGTGATCCACAGCAATTATTCTCACAACTGAATGGTCAATTTATGAAAGCAAATAGAACGTTCGTCTTTGTAAGTTCATATGTGGTAGGAGCAGAATTAGGCCATTCATTAAATGACAATTTAATAATGGCTGATCTATCTCTCCCTCTCAACCCCATTCTCCTGCCTTCTCCCCATAATTTATTATGAGAAGATTTAAAAACAAGAAGAAATCGCACTAGTCCATACATGGAGTATGGAGTAGTTTTGGCCTGCAAAGAAATGTTGCAAAGATACATTAAACCAGTTCCAGGAGTAGAGGAAGGTATGATGTATTAAGACTGTATACCCCAGAGTTTGAGCATGAGATGAGATCTCATCAAAACCCACTAAATTCATACAAGACTCAACATGCTTGTTGCTGGGAGTGTCCCCCCCCCCCCCCCCTCCACCAATCTCAAAAGTCTAGAATCAGGTGTCAGTTTGAGAATAGGAGGTTGGAATAAGGAGAGTTTATTTTGTTCACAGGATGGTTATTCTCTGGAATTCACAACTCTGAGGGGTGTAGATGCTCAGACTAAGTTCATGCAAGATGGAGATCAATAGGTTTCTAGTAGCTGTGATCAATGAAGAGTGTGACAGAGCAGGAAAACGATACTGAGGTAGCAGATCAGCCATGATTTGATGAATGGTAGTACAGGCTTCGTGGGACTGGGTGGCTCAATTTTGTACCTATTTCTTCTTCTTATGTAACTTTGGACAGAGAGTGCAATCGTTTGATGTGGGCCCGGTGTGTAAATCACCTCAGACTCACAAGCGTGACTCCTGCCTGATCAAATTTCCAAATTATCCTGAAGTAGCTGGAATTGCTTTTTTATATATCAGATTTCGCTCCAGGGAATGTCAATTTTTAATTGTGTAGTGTTGAAATAAACAGAACTGCTTGATCAAATTTCTGGGCGGGTGCATTTCCATGCAAGATACAAGATACGCCTGGAGATGTTTAGGATTAGCAATTACGTGCACAAGTAACTTTAATGTTGTGGGAATGACTGTTTGCCAACCTTTCTGATACTGATAGTTAACTATCATAAACATGATGTTGCAGTCCTTCATACTGTGATTTACTATGAATTTCATAAAAATGTAAACGTTAACATGTCTTAGTTTTAAAGATACAGTAGGTCCTTTGGCACATTGAGTCCAAGCTGACTAGCGATTCCCATAAAGTGGTTCTATCCAGCAGATTAGAGACAAGTTACAGAAGCCAATAAACCTACAAACCTGCATGTCTTTGGAGTGTGGGAGGAAACTGGAGCACCCGGAGAAAACCTGTGCGGTCATAGGGAAAATGTACAAACTCTGTATAGACAGCACCCACAGTCACCTGAGTCTCTGGCGCTATAAGGTAGCAGCTCTACCGCTGCACCACTGTGCTGCTCTTCTCTTCATCCCCTTTCTCTCCCATTATAAGTCTGAACTGTTATTCTACATTGTTTTTCCTTATTTATCATAATTCTGAAATTAGTGATGATAGTAGACATTAGAGAAGCCATCAGCATCTGCCGTCAAGGCACCATGGAATCTACAGCAACTTTTGGGGAATGGACATATGAGCACATTTGTAATGATCCAGATGCTGCAGCTGTTAATTCATTGTTCTTCCACAAAGCTCCTTGTTTTAGCTGCCTTTCCTAATGTTATTGGCCACAAACAGGAATCTGAAATATCTATATTCCATTCCCACAGTTAAAGCAATTGCCTATAAATATTACAATTTTCTACATGAGGTGTACTGTAAGTGAATTTTATTTTTGTACAGCCATCATTACCACTCAGAACATAGAACAAGGAAAGTACTGCACAGGAACGGGCCCCTCAACCCACAATGTTTGTGCGGAACACGATGCGAAGTTAAACTAATGTCATCTGCCTGTACGAGATCTATATCCCTCTATTCCTTGGACTTCCAGGTGCCTTTCTAAACAACTCTAATATTGCACTGTCATACGTGCTTTCACCATCATGCCAGGCAATGCATTCCAGACCCCCACCACTCTCTGGAAAAAAAAACTTGCCCCACACACCTCCATTAAACTCTTATCCCCCTCTAATCTTATAGCTATGCCTTCCAGTGTTGAACATTTCCATCTGGGAAAAAAGTTCTGAATATCCACCTTAACTTTGCCTCGCATAATTTTATATATTTCTATCAAGTCTACCCTCAACCTCCGACGTTCCAGAGAAACCAATCTAAGTTTATCCAACGTCTTCTTGTAGCTGAAACCCTATAATCCAGGTAGCATTCTGGTAAACCTCCCCTGCACCCTCAATAAAGCCTTCACGTCCTCCCTGTAATGGGACAACCAGGACTGCATGTAATACTTCAAATGCCGCCTAACCGAAGTCTTATAGGGTTGTATCAAGACTCCTTGACTCTTAAACTCAATGCCTCTAGCAATTAAGGCAAGCATACCATACACCTTCTTTACCACCCTATCTACTTGTGTCGTTGCCTTCAATGAGCTATGGTTTCGAGTGGGGGCGCCGTCGAGTATGGCTGCCCAGCCTGCAGCTGTCCGTCCTTTCACCCTTTAATTTTTTTTTTGTTAGTATGTTAAAAAGTTCGTTAGAGGTCTAATCTTTTTTATGTGGGGGGTGGGGGGTGGGGGGGGGGGGGAGGAGGGGGAAACTGCATTTCTCAGTCCCTACCTGGTCGGAGATGCGGTTTTTCTCCAAGCCGTATCTTCGCCCCTTCCTCGTGGCCTACCAGCTGGACTGGAGTGGCGTTTCCTGCCGGCACCGGCTGGCCAGAACTTCAGCTTTGGCGGCGGCGCAGCGCTGAAGGACCATCGCAGAGCTGGCGATGCCTTACCCGGGTCACCGTATGGTAAGCTCCGGAGTGCTGAGACCGCCAACTCCAACATCGCGGAGCTGCGGGGTCTGCGGAGCGTCCAGCTGCGGCGGCGCTGGGTTTGAACACCGTGGAGCCTGGGATCTCTCGCCGAGATCGGCAGTATTGGAACTCCGACCAGCGCGGCCTGTGGACTTCAGGAGCCACGGTCTCCGGGGGGAGGCAGCCGTTCCAGATGCTCCAGGCCGATGAGGAGTGTTCTCCAAACGTCGGAGTTCCATCATCCGGCGGGAGGGCCTGAAACATCGGGCCGCCGTTGCGCCGACTGCGGAGGTCTCAAATAGGCCCCGACTACGGGGTGAACAAGAGGAAAAGGACTGGACTTTGTTGCTTTCCCTCACAGTGGGAACTATTGTGGGGGGATGTTTTATGTTTAATTACTCAAATTTCACTACACCAGAAATGGTGTATGTGACAATAAATGTCCTTTGTCCTTTGTCCTTTGTCCTATGAACTTGGAGTCCAAGATCCCTCGGCCCATTAATGCAGTTAAGGGTCTTGCCATTCCCTGCATACTCCCTCCTTACATTTAACCTCCTGAAGTGCAACACCTCACACTTGCTTGGATTAAATTTCATCTCCCATTTCTCTGCCCATTCTGCAGCTGATTTGTATCCTGCTGTATCTTCTGATAGCCTTCCTCATTGTCTGAAACTCATCCATTTTTGGTCTCGCCAGCAAATGTACTCAACAAGCCATTTTTATATATATCAAATAGTGGCACAGTGGTGCAGCGGTAGAGTCGCTGCGTTATTGCACCAGAGACCCTGGTTTGATTTTGACTATGGGTGCTTGTCTGTACGGAGTTTGTATGTTCTCCCCGTGACGTGCGTGGGTTTTTTCCGGGATCTCTGGTTTCCTCCCACACTCCAAAGACATACAGATTTGTAGGCTAATTGGCATTGTAAAATTGTAAATCATCCCTTGCACGTGTAGGATAGTGTTAGTGTGCGGGGATCGCAGGTTGGCACAGTCATGGTGGGCCGAAGGGCCTGTTTCCGTACTATATCTCTAAACTAAACTAACCTAAACTAAACCAAACTATACTAAACTAAACAGCAGAGGTCCTAGCACAATTCCTTGCGGAACTCCACTGGTCACACACCGCCAGCCAGAAAATCTTCATTCCAAAACAACCCTCTGCTTTATATGAAGAAGCCAACTCTGAATCCATATGACTAAATCACTGCGAATCCCATGCATCTTAACTTTACACAACACGTTTCAGTATCAGTGAATTGTCATTTCTCATATATATTTTTTTCAATATATAATTAATTATACAATCATATTATTCATATTTTCAACATTTTAATTATGGTTCAACTTCTACCATCATCACATATGTGTATGTAAGTTCTGCTCTGTAAAATGTTTAGTAAAATTGTGCTATTTAAGGTTGGTTGCTGTCTGTGAGAATTATTCAGTAGTGTTACCTGTGGAGTTTGTTGATGAAGTCTGTCTTGCTGGATTCCATAGATCCCTTTGAGATGACAACAGCAGCAGCTAAAATTATGAAAGGGAAACTCATGATGCAGAGATTGTCATGGGAATTCAAGAATACAAGAAGCTGAACTGGACAGAACAGATGGTAATCAAGAGATACAGGTGAATGAATTATCAAAGACAATATTGCAGCTCAGAAAAAAAAAGTTAAATGCTAACAAATCACTGAGATTTATTTCTAAGGGGTGTATAATTCAAAATTTGTGAAGTTAAGTCTTTAGTCCGGCTGCAACTAATGTAGTGTTCACAGCTGTGGCCTGCTGTCTGCACATGCAGTCAATGGGTAACATATGGATTCCTTTCTTGAGATCAGTCAATAAGCCATTTTTTCTGCATTGGATACATCAATTTTCTATATCCAAACATTTTCAATTCATCCCTAATTTTACCCAGAATTTAAAGGGATATAGTATATATTCAGCCATTAATGAATACCATAAACATTTTATTATTGTTATTATTTAAGGTTGGTTGAGCGAGGGCTATATGTCTGAGCGAGGGCTATATGTATATATGTATGTAGTTTGTTTGTTTATATTATTCTTATAACAAATGTAAAGCACTTTGGCCAACGAGAGTTGTTTTTTAAATGTGCTATATAAATAAATGTGACTTGACTTGATTATTAACTTGAGAAACACTTTGAAAATGTATGACAGAGTTTGTGTAGTCCTATTTTTGTAAGACATGTCATTTAGTATCAGAGCCCCTGTACATTGCTGCCCTTTTTGGTATTGCCCCACACATCAAACTTTGCCCTTCTCACCATATAGCTATGCTCTCTAGCATTGGCTTTTTCCAATATGACAGAGTAGCTCAGGAGAAAATGTTTCCTTTTAGGGGAGAATCCAAGAAAGGGGCCAAAATCACAATATATTTGCAAATAAACAAAATAAGGAAAAAAGGAAGCATTTCTTGACTCGGAGCAATTTTGTAAATGTTGAATATTCCGCCACAGGAAGTGTTGGAGACAAATAGCTCAAATGGTCTCAAAAAAGAAACAAGAAGAGTAGAGAAGGAAAAGAAAACATGCTAAGACTGGGATGAGGTAATGGAATGGCAGGAGACTTGAATGGACTGTAAACTGTACGGCAGACAAACTGGGCTGTATGTTACAAGTAATGTTGTATAAACTACAATGTTTGAAATACTTAGTAAATCAATATCCATAGTGGCAGAATCAGATTTAACATTTCAATTCAATAATCTCACATCGGAAGTTATATTTATATCCAGGATTTGAACCAAATGAGGAAGACTTTACAACCTAGAGCAAGTAGCCTGTTAAAATTTGCAAGAATAAGTCTCAAAATAACAATCTGAAGGAACTTGAATAAACAAAACATATCATCGTTTCCTCCAGAGTTTACAAAACAGACTTAATCTTATCATGATCCAATTTCTTGTGCTAGAGTGCCAGTCTTTCCTGTCGGCTTCATAATCAACCTTCCAAAAAGGTTAACTGTTATGGCAATTCAGTAGCCAAAGACATCTGAAAACTTTAGTTCTATAAAAACAAATGAACATTGTTTTCAAATTATTTCTAATGGTCATTATCTAGAATACTTTGATCTGGATGGTTAAACTCAAACTCAAATTAAAACTTGGACTAATAATGGCAGTTTGCAAAATAATATTTGTACTGAATTGATATGCATTTCAGAGCAGTTTACAAATGTGAGGTTAATTGAAGTAACTTACATGCATAAGCAGGCAACTTCAAAAGAGTCAACATCAAATAATTTTCTGTGTTTATGCTATTTTAATGCAATGTGAACTCGTTTTAAATGAGGCCTCAGTGAATTGCAGTTTATGATTTGACTTTAGTTCTGTTTATTTGCAACCTATTAACCAGACATTGAACAAAAGAGTTGGTGTCCAGACTGGGATTTAATTCTCTAATGGTTTAGCTCAAGTGTTAGCATGTAGAGATCCTCCTTTAAACTTGAAAATTCATTATTCAAATAATAGAAATACTATGAATTTTCAGTATGACAAAGCCAGATTTCATGTTATTGGCATTAAACTGCTAGTGTGCATGTTTTTATATGCCGAAAACGGACTTGATGTATAACTTATGATGTTCCCCCTGTCCAATATAAAAATGGAATCACTGGTCATTGTGTATACAACAAGCCTGTGCACAAAGACTCTGTGTGATGCAACTACTGTAGTAGAGCCACTGGCTCACAGTGCCAGCAGCCCAGGTTCAATCCCTACCTCAGGTGATGTAGTTGTGGAGTTTCTGCATGTGTCTCCTCTAGGTGCTCTGGTTCCTACCCACATCCTAAAGGCATGTGGGTTGATTGGCCATTGTAAATTGCTCCTGGTGTGCAGGTGAGTGGTAGAATATGTGGGGGTTATAGGGAATGTGGGGAGAAAAAAAAGCTTTTTGGTAGTGGAAGAATATTCTTCCACTGCCTGAGGCAGCTTTCCACAGCAGCCCTCAAGGTTTTGGACCCACTTGGATAGAATACTATTGCTAATTGAGGAAGCAGGTCACATAAATATTGAACCTACCTAAGAGAGCAATGCAGCTTGTTCCATTCCTCCACTCACTGTCCATGCTCCTACAAATACTTTCCTTTCAAATACTTCAACAGATCATTTTGAACATTGAATCTTTGTTCACCACTATCCCTGTGGTGCATTCCACCACATAAACACTTGGCTGCAAAAGAAACTGCACTATTTATGTTCTGTTCTAATTATTTTGCTAACCATCTTCATTCAATATATCCTGATTCTTGACCACCAATGGCGTGTTTCTCTCTATTTACCTCCTGATTTTCCATCCCTCCCCTCACAACCTCCTCTGTTCCAATGAAAACAATCCGAGCATCTTCTCTAAATCCCAATAAGTAGAATAACTTGGCTCTTGAAACCATTTCATAAAATCTCTTCATACCTTCTTTCTTTTTAAAGTGCCATGGCCAGAACTGGGTCAATGCTGTTAGAGATACAACGCGGAAACAAGCCCTTAGGGCCACTGAGTCCGTGCTGACCAGCATACTAACACTATCCTATACACTAGGGATAATTTACAATTATACCAAGCCAATTAGCCTACAAACCTGTACGTCTGGAATGTGGGAGCTCCCGTAGAAAAGCCATGCAGATCAAGGGGAGAACGTACAAACCTCATACAGACAAGCACCCGTAGTCAGGATCAAACCCGGGTCTCTGGCGCTGTAAGGCAGCAACTCTACTGCTGTGCCACCGTGCCACCGTGCCCCCTCTAAGAATGAAGTTGTGGCGGCACTGGGTGATGGGCCACGCACTGTACATAACTTTCGCCTCTTGGGTGGGGTCACGTGTCCCGGTGATGAGAGATGGGGTCACGGTTTGGTCACGGGTGCTCCTGGGGAGTATTTAAGGGTTAATCGTGCGCGCACACGGTTGGTTAGTGAGGAGAGTTAGTGTAGAATAAAGAACCAGTATTTCGGACAAACTTTGTGTCTGAATAGATATTCTGGAAGAAAAATGCGCCGCGCCAAAACCCAACCCTTCGCCGCCGACGACGACCAGGCCCAACTCAGCACCGTCGCCCTGAAGCTGCCGACCTTCTGAACCACCCAGCCGCAGGTATGGTTCCAGCAGGCCGAATCACAATTCTTCGTTCGCGGGGTAACAAACGATGAGACCCGTTACCATAATGTGGTCAGCGCGCTCGACCAAGAAACAGCCGGACGAATCATCCCCTTCCTGCAGGATCCACCAGCGCCCGATAAATATGGCGGTCTGAAGGCGCTGCTGCTCCATACCTTGGGCCTCAGTCGGATGGAGCGAGCGGTCCACATTTACAACATGGGTGGGTTCGGCGATGGGCATCGGCCCTAATGAGCGAGATGCTCTCGCTCATGGACGGCCACCACCACTGCATGCTTTTTGAATATGCCAACCTGCAACAGCTTCCAGACGACATAGATACATAGATACATAGAAAATAGGTGCAGGAGTAGGCCATTCGGCCCTTCGAGCCTGCACCGCCATTCAATATGATCATGGCTGATCATCCAACTCAGTATCCCGTACCTGCCTTCTCTCCATACCCCCTGATCCCTTTAGCCACAAGGGCCACATCTAACTCCCTCATAAATATAGCCAATGAACTGGCCTCAACTACCCTCTGTGGCAGAGAGTTCCAGAGATTCACCACTCTCTGTGTGAAAAAGTTTTTCCTCATCTTGGTCTTAAAGGATTTCCCCCTAATCCTTAAGCTGTGACCCCTTGTCCTGGACTTCCCCAACATCGGGAACAATCTTCCTGCATCTAGCCTGTCCAAGAATTTTGTACGTTTCTATAAGATCCCCTCTCAATCTCCTAAATTCTAGCGAGTATAAGCCAAGTCTATCCAGTCTTTCTTCATATGAAAGTCCTGACATCCCAGGAATCAGTCTGGTGAACCTTCTCTGCACTCCCTCTATGGCTATAATGTCCTTCCTCAGATTTGGAGACCAAAACTGTACGCAATACTCCAGGTGTGGTCTCACCAAGACCCTGTACAACTGCAGTAGAACCTCCCTGCTCCTATACTCAAATCCTCTTGCTATGAAGGCCAACATACCATTCGCTTTCTTCACTGCCTGCTGCACCTGCATGCCTACTTTCAATGACTGGTGTACCATGACACCCAGGTCTCGCTGCATCTCCCCATTTCCTAATCGGCCACCATTTAGATAATAGTCTGCCTTCCCGTTTTTGCCACCAAAGTGGATAACCTCACATTTATCCACATTATACTGCATCTGCCAAACATTTGCCCACTCACCCAGCCTATCCAAGTCACCTTGCAGTCTCCTGGCATCCTCCTCACAGCTAACACTGCCCCCCAGCTTAGTGTCATCCGCAAACTTGGAGATGTTGCTTTCAATTCCCTCGTCCAGATCATTAATATAAATTGTAAATAGCTGGGGTCCCAGCACTGAGCCTTGTGGTACCCCACTAGTCACTGCCTGCCATTGTGAAAAGGACCCGTTTACTCCTACTCTTTGCTTCCTGTTTGCCAGCCAGTTCTCTATCCACATCAATACTGAACCCCCAATACCGTGTGATTTAAGTTTGTATCCTAATCTCTTATGTGGTACCTTGTCGAAAGCCTTCTGAAAGTCCAGATACAACACATCCACTGGTTCTCCCCTATCCACTCTACTAGTTACATCCTCGAAAAATTATATAAGATTCGTCAGACACGATTTACCTTTCGTAAATCCATGCTGACTTTGTCCAATGATTTCACCACTTTCCAAATGTGCTGCTATCCCATCTTTAATAACTGACTCTAGCAGTTTCCCCACTACCGATGTTAGACTAACTGGTCTGTAATTCCCCGTTTTCTCTCTCCCTCCCTTCTTAAAAAGTGGGGTTACGTTTGCTACCCTCCAATCCTCAGGAACTACTCCAGAATCTAAAGAGTTTTGAAAAATTATCACTAATGCATCCACTATTTCTGGAGCTACTTCCTTAAGTACTCTGGGATGCAGCCTATCTGGCCCTGGTGATTTATCGGCCTTTAATCCATTCAATTTACCCAACACCACTTCCCGACTAACCTGGATTTCACTCAGTTCCTCCATCTCCTTTGACCCGCGGCCCCCTGCTATTTCCGGCAGATTATTTATGTCTTCCTTAGTGAAGACGGAACCAAAGTAGTTATTCAATTGGTCCGCCATATCCTTGTTCCCCATGATCAATTCACCTGTTTCTGACTGCAAGGGACCTACATTTGTTTTAACTAATCTCTTTCTCTTCACATATCTATAAAAACTTTTGCAGTCAGTTTTTATGTTCCCTGCCAGTTTCCTTTCATAATCTATTTTCCCTTTCCTAATTAAGCCCTTTGTCCTCCTCTGCTGGTCTCTGAATTTCTCCCAGTCCTCTGGTATGCTGCTTTTTCTGGCTAATTTGTACGCATCATCTTTTGCTTTGATACTATCCCTGATTTCCCTTGTTATCCACGGATGCACTACCTTCCCTGATTTATTCTTTTGCCAAACTGGGATGAACAATTTTTGTAGTTCATCCATGCAGTCTTTAAATGCCTTCCATTGCATATCCACCGTCAACCCTTTTAGAACTAATTGCCAGTCAATCTTGGCCAATTCACGTCTCATACCCTCAAAGTTACCTTTCTTTAAGTTCAGAACCGTTGTTTCTGAATTAACAATGTCACTCTCCATCCTAATGAAGAACTCAACCATATTATGGTCACTCTTGCCCAAGGGGGCACGCACAGCTCATCCGCCCACTCCTCGCATGGGTAAGTTTTGAAAACCCCCGGGCTCTAGCGGAGCGTGCTGACGAGCTGCGGCTGTCCAGACGGCAGGAAGTGGCACAGCTGGATCGAGTGTCCACAGTGCCCTGGAAGGCGCAGAGGCCTAGAGCAACGCCCACCAGGGGCTCCACGGAGCATCTGGAGCCTGCCCTTAAAGGGGAAGTCCTTAAAGGGGAAGTCCTTAAAGGGGAGTGGTGCTTTTACCACCAGCTTTGGGTCCGCAAATGCCGCCCACCCTGTGCGTTTCCGGGAAATGCTGGGGCCGGCCGCCGGTAATCACTGCAGCGGTCGGCAAAGTTCATCGTCTTTACGCCTGGGACCGGCGTTCGGGCCGAAGATTTTTGGTTGATACGGGGGCCGAGGTCAGCGTGGTGCCCCCGTCCGGGATGGACACGCGTGCTGGTAAGCGGGGGCCCTTATTGACTGCTGTGAATGGCAGCCCCATACGGACATATGGGGTCCACACCATACCTGTGATATTTGGCGCCTGCCATTTTCCTTGGCCATTTACAGTGGCAGACGTGACCTAGCCATTGTTGGGTGCAGATTTTCACCGGGCGCAATCTCCGCTGGTGGACGTAGGGGACAGCGCCTTGTCCACCCCTCTACCCTCGAGGCAATCTCCTTGCGCCCTGCTGCGTCTCCTGTGCCAATTCGCAACCCAGTGGACAATATCTCCGCACAAATTTTGGCAGAGTACCCGGCTATCCTGACTCCTCAGTTCGACTTGATCAACCCGAAGTTTGGAGTCCAACATCACATTCTGACTTCGGGACCACCGCTTCACGCCCGCGCCCGCAGACTGGCCCCCGACAAACTCCGGCTTGTGAAGGCGGAGTTCCAAAAGATGGAAGCAATGGGAATTGTCCGGCGATCAAACAGCCCATGGGCCTCCTCTGTGCACATGGTGCCCAAGGTGCCTTGTGGCGACTACCGCTGCCTGAATGAAGCTACGATTGCAGACCGCTACCCCATCCCACACATTCAGGACTTCTCTGCCCATTTAGCTGGATTTAAATTCTACTCAAAAATCGACCTGTTCAGGGGGTACAATCAGATCCTGGTGCGACCAGAGGATGTGCCCAAAATGGCTATCATCACCCCCTTCGGGCTTTTCGAATTTGTGCATATGCCCTTCGGCCTTAAGAACGCCGCACAGGCATTCCACGCCTGATGGACACTGTGGGATGGGGGCTGGCTTTTGTCTTCATTTATCTGGATGACATCCTGGTGGCGAGTCATTCACAACAGGAATATTGCGCCCACCTGCGGTTGTTGTGCCAGTGCCTGAGTGAGTTTGGGTTGGTATTAAACCCAGATAAGTGCCAGTTTGGCCTTCGGGCCATCAACTTCTTGGGCCATCATGTGACGCAGCATGGTGCAGTACCTCTACCAGACAGGGAGGATGTCATTCGCTGGTTTCCACGGCCATCCACTTGCGAGGCTTGCATGAATTCGTCGGAATGATACAGTTCCACCACCAATTTGTGCCGGTGGCGGCGAGAATACTGCGGCCGCTATTTCAACTGTTGTCAGGCAAGCGACAGTGGACCGACGTAGCTGTGGCGGCCTTCGAGGGGGCGAAAGAGGCATTGGCTCGGGCGACGATGCTGGTACATCCGCGGGTCAACGCCCCTACAGCACTAACTGTGGATGCCTTGGACTCTGCGGTTGGTGGTGTATTGGAACAGTTTGTAGACGGTCACAGGCGGCCTCTCGCATTTTTCAGCCGCCAACTCAACCCGGCGGAGCATAAATACAGCACATTCGACTGGGAATTGCTCGCTTTATTCCTGGCAGTGAGGGATTTCCGTTATTTCCTGGAGAACCGGAACTTTGTTGCGTTTACTGACCATAAGCCCCTCACTTTCGCCTTTGCCAAGGTGGCCGACTTGATCTGCTCGGCAGCAGCGCGACCTCACCGCTATTTCCGAATTCACGATGGACATCCGCCACATCACTGGAAAAAATAACCTAGTCGCGGACGCCTTGTCCCGCCCGGCTGTTATGGCCGTTCGCGACGCGTCCCCAGGAATCGATTACTCTGCTTTGGCAGCGGCACAGCTAGCGGACGAGGAGATGAGGGCGACCGAACTGCCATCACAGGGCTGGCGCTCGAGGACGTGTCTTTGGGTTCCGCTATCATCACCGTCCTGTGTGACGTCTCCACGGGGCAGCCGCGGCCTATTGTTCCGGTGGCCTGGCGGCGGCGGATTTTCGACGCCATTCATGGTTTGACCCACCCATCCATCCGGCCGACGGTGGCATTGGTTGCTGCAAGATGCGTATGGCACGGGTTGCAGAAGCAGGTCGGTCATTGGGCCCGGACGTGCATTCCCTGTCAAACATCGAAGGTTCAGCCGCACGTCCGGGCGCCAGTTCAAGACTTCGCGGTGCCTCGCCGACGTTTCAACAACGCCACGTGGATATCGTGGGGCCGCTGCCTCCATCCCATGGAATTTCACACTTGCTTACGGTGGTGCACCGTTTCACCCAGTGGCCGGAGGCCATCCCGCTTGTCATTACCTCGAACAGATCATGCTCACGTGCCCCGGTGGCCAATTGGGTTGCCCGTTTCGGGATACCGTTGGACATCTGTTCCGACTGGGGTTCCAACTTCATGTCGGAGCTGTGCTCAGCTCCACCACTCAATGGCCTATCACCCCCAGTCGAATGGGTTGGTGGAACATTTCCACCGCCGGCTTAACGACGGCCCCCAGGAGTCGCCGTCATCCATGTTGGTCCGACTGCGGGAGAGGGTCGGCACCCTGTCTCCTGTCCCAACGTCTCGGCATGGTGTCGCTCAATCTCACATGCCGCCGGCTCTTGTGGACTGTCAGTATGTCTTCCTCCGCCTTGACGCCCACAGGTCGCCCTTGCAGTGCCCTTATGAAGGTCCTTTTCGCGTGGTATGGCACGGGCCCACGGCTTTTGAATTGGACATAGGGAGTCGGGGGGAGACCATGTCGGTGGCTTGTTTGAAGCCGGCCCATTTGGACCTGAGCGAGGTGGCCCAGCCTCGCCGTCGAGGGCACCCGCCATCTCGGGTCCCACCTAGTTCATCCTTACCAGAAAATAAACCTTTGCGTGGGGACGTAGATATGAGGTCCGGCCACCTCGTCGGCTGCCTGTCTGTTTTTGTGCCTCTAGTTCTGGGGGGGGGTAATATGGCAGTACTGGGTGATGGGTCACACATTGTACATAACCTTTGGCTCTTGGGGGGGTCACGTGTCCCGATGATGAGAGATAGGGGTCACGGTTTGGTCACGGGTGCTCCTGGGGAGTTATTAAGGGTTAATCGCACGCGCACAGGGTTGGTAAGTGAGGAGAGTTAGTGTAGAATAAAGAACCAGTATTTCGGACAAACTTCGGGTCTGCCTCGTTCTTTAACGGATAACCGCTACAAAGTGCCACCTTCGATCCCGTGCATTTAAAGCAGGAGCATCATATTGCATTCCTTAAACTGGTCACCGATGCCCCCCCCCACGTGCACTCACGTTCTACTCCTCATTGATGACAACTGTGTTAAAAAAAAACACAGATGGTTCACAGGCATTCTGATCGATTTGGTAATTATTAAGCTGTCTCTTCCCTGGATTCAAAGGTTATCATGGTACCACTGACTCACGATCTTGGATGAAAGAAATTTTACTTTAGCTCACATCAGCAAATTAGAAGCTATTAGCACTGATCAACATCAGTCCTTCTGGAAGTTAAAAAAAAAATCAATTGTCCTTGCTGACCTTTCAGTCTCAATCAAACGTTTTTCAGTCTTAGTTACCTATTCAGTCCTAAATTAATCTAAATCTCCTGCAATATGGGCATAACAATTTCTCTACCAGCCACGCCCCACTCCTACCTCTGCCCTCATCCTAACCCACTTCACCACGATTAAAGTCTGGACAAACTTCTGGATGTCGACCTAAAATGTTTCCATTTCTTAAGCAAACAAACCAATTAATGCAAATCTCTGCAGCATTAATTTTATTAAATGGTGGATCAGTCTTTTGGGACCAACTAACTTGCTCCAACTGCTAATTTGTCTAATACTATTTACAACAGATCCTGTAATTTCATTAGGCCAGTACTTCCTGGCTCTTTTCTCATTACATAAAAATCTCTGTCTTAATTTCCAAAGGCTCCTTGCCTCACTCTCTAAGTATGTGGACTTCCCATGACATTTCTGGATGTACCATCCACTGATTCACTTAATTATCCTCATGCCATCTGCTTCACCATTGATGATGCACCTTTGGTCACTATCTCCCAACAATAGTGTTTTGAAACCTTAAATCACAGTAAGTCTCTCTCATAAAGCTTTTACATCTGCCTTAATTAATCTGTCCGTCACTTGATAATTGGTCCAGGAGACCAATTGCTGTGTGAACAACATCATATATGTTTTTATAGTTCAGCTATAGAAACATATACAGAGATGCAAACCACAATTGTTGCTTATTAGGGATCGTTTTAAGAATAATATTAGGTTATTTGGAAATTTCAACAATGAGATTATCAACTGTCTCCCGCATGAAGCATTCCCTTAGAGTATTCTTTGCTTTTGCTTCATATTAAACACTCCACAAGCAAACCTAGGATATTTTCCTAACTGTAGACGAGCAAATTGTCTAAGTAAACAACTAAAATCTTAAATAGACACAAAAGGCTAGGTTAACTCAGCGGGTCAGACAGCGTCTCTGGAGAGAAGGAATAGGCAACGTTTCACGATTCTCTCCAGAGATGCTGTCTGACCCATTAAGTTACTCCAGCTTTTTGTGTCTATCTTTGGTTTAAACTAGCATCTGCAGTTCCTTCCTACATGACTAAGGGCACAACGTGGCACGTGGCAACGTGGTACAGCACTTGCAACGCCAGAAACCCGGGTTCGATCCCGTCTACGGGTGCTGTCTCTACGGAGTTGTATGTTCTCCCCGTGACCTGCGTGGGATTTCTCCGAGATCTTCGGTTTCCTCCCACATTCCAAAGACACACAGGTTTGTAGGTTGATTGGCTTGGTATAAATGTTAAAATGTTCTTAGTGTGAGTAGGGTAGGGTTAATTTGTGGGGATCGCTGGTCGGTGCGGACTCAGTGAACCAAAGGGTCTGTTTCCGCGCTGTATCTCTAAACTAAACTAAACTAAACTAAAATCTTAAATCCTCTTTGAATCTTATTTCTAAATCATACTAAATTACATTTAATTTAAAAAGCTGACCACTTTTTGTTTAACTATCTTTTCTGTTGCTTACATATTAAAAGTCTTCTTATCAGGACATACATCTGCTTTCAATTCTGCAACCTCTACTTTTCACACCCACCACTGTTTGTTCTGTTTTCTCACCTACCACTTGCTTAAGAAATGTCCAGTGTTCATGCTTGAAAGTAGGTCGGAATAACAATCTCCCTCTCTTCATCTACAACATGTACTGCTCATCTACAAAAAAAATGGTCTCTGCTCTTTCATATCTGTTTATAAATCTATCTTGTAAATTACTTCAGTCTTATTGTCGCACTGTGATTTTTGTTTCAATCTAAAAAGAGCCAGCTGAATATTTTGAGATAAAAGTAATTGGCATGTTTACAAAGGTGTACAGCTACCGCAATCATCTGCAAGAGACATCCTCCTTAAAGTGGGGGAAGGACACCATTGACAAAAGCACAGCAGTCTGCTAAAGCTGTAGAAGTTAATATTATCATATGATAGCTCAAAATCTTTGAACAGATTGAAAAAAACAGATTGTTCCAATTAAACCAACCATAGAATATTTTTGGCAAATTATTTATATCCTCATTTGTATTCTTCGATCATCACATTCAGAAGAATCAAGAGTCAATAGTGTTATATTGTCATATGCTCCAACCGGAACGACCTGGGGCTCCAGTCGCGGAGCCTGCGGAATTACTCACCATCGTGGAGCTGGCCGACTTCGGAGCGGGAGGGGCTGTGGTGGCGCGCGGCTGCGACCCGACCCCGGAGATTCGGAGGCTTCAGCCGCGAGACTGGTGGACGGTAACATCGGGAGCCCGCGGGTCCATGGTGGGAGACCGCTTTTCGGGGCTCCCGCAACGGCAGCTACTCCCGCCCGAGTTGCGGGGTTGAAGATGACCTGGAGCGGGGTCTGGCATCGCCCGGTGCGGCATTGGTGGCCGTGAGACTTGCTGGCGCTACCGGGGGCTACAACATCGAGACCCGGAGCGGGGTCTGGCATCGCCCGGTGCGGCTTTGGTGGCCGCGGGATATGTTTACAGTCGCCCGCCGGGGGCTTTGACTTTGACATCGGGAGGAGAATGGAGTGCAGGGGAGAGATAAGACTTTGCCTTCCATCACAGTGAGGAGGAGACTCACTGTGATGGATGTTTGTGTAAATTGTGTTGTGTCTTTTTTGATTGTTTGTATGACTGCAGAAACGGAATTTCGTTTGAACTTCGGTTCAAACGACAACAAATAAATATCTAAATCTAAATCTAAAATCTAAATCATGTACCAGAAACGAACAATGAAACTCTTATGGGCCTGCCCCACTTAGGCAACTTTTTAGGCGACTGCAGAAGACTATGCAGTCACCACATGGTCGCCACATGTTTGCAGGCGGTTGCCGGGAAGTCGCCTTCATGGTTGTGAGGAGTTCCCACATTCTGGGAACTAGTCGCGGCCTCATTATGGTCGCTGCAAATTTTTCAACGTTTAAAAATTAGCATCGACTAGAATGAAGCCGCCATGGAGAGTAGCGAGAATTCTCGTGCTGTAGGTGGGTCGCAAGGAGGTCCTAGTGGGTTGCCAGGAGGTCGAAGGTTCACGTAGGTTGTAGCCGGTGCTGACCGGTGAATTTCATTGGCTCATTGGGGAGAAAAAAGTAAGCAGTAGTTTTCAGAACCAAGGATAACCGACCGGTAATGTTAAATGTCCGCCGAGCTTCACAGCCATGTATCTCTGGCTTTTTAAATGTTGTCTGGCTTCTTAAAAGTTGTCTCTACTCCTCCCTCCCCCCCTTTTAAAGGACTTACCGTACACTGTGCTTTAGCCATCTTAATTACAGCGCCAACCTTCCTGTTCATCGCGGTGTGTGTCTGTATCACCTTGGCTTTGCACCATGTGAATTTCAGACAGCGCTCCCCCCCGCTTGTCCTGTCCCCCACCTTTGCAATGTGTTTGTGTGTGTGTTCCACTCTGACAGTCACCGTTCCAGTTGCCGGTTTTTCACATGACTGCCAACAACTTTCAGTCGCTGGCAGACGCCTGAAAAATCGCCTAAGTGGGACAGGCCCATTACTTACAGCAGCAGCACTCTAGGTTTGTAAACACAGTACTCAATAGATAAGTTAATAACAAGCAAAACAAAAGTTCAATAAATATAAAACTCAATATAGTGCAAAAAACACAACAACGCCCAAAGTCCCGACTGCAACCCAGGCAGTTTGTAGTTTGGAGTTTCGTTGGAGTTCATAGTGTTCAATATGTTGATGGTTGTTGCGAAGAAGCTGTTCCTGAACCTGGACTTTGCAGTCTTCGGACGCACGTACCTCCTTTCTGATGGCAGGAGTGAAATGGAGTGAAAGACTGTTGCCACGATGGTATGGGTCCTTGACGATGCTTGCTGCGTTTGTGAGACAGCACTCCTTACAGATCCCTTCGATGGTGGAGAGGTCAATACCAGTGATGGTACAAATTATACAAACAAGAAAGCCCAAAATATGGTAAAGCTGTCTAAGGCATCCTTCTTACAATCCCTAAAATTAGTGAAGAGCTGACTTCATCCAAACACCCAGACTGGCTCAGGCCTTTATCTTTTCTATTTAAAGTGTCAAATTCCAGGCATAAATCATACAATTCATTACCCATTATTAACTGAATACCAACCTCCAAATTACTTTGTTACATAATAATTACCAACTTGGTTATTTTCTATTCAATTCCCTTCTCTCCTATATGAGGCAGCCACTTAAAATGACCAAAAAGCAGGATTATTTTAATTTCTGAATATCTTAATTTATCAATAAACCTCTTATCTTTACTGATGTTAATAATAATTATAACACGCCGGTAAGCTTTACTTTCAAGGGTTTTTAAGGGGGAGGGAAATTCTTTGCAGCATCCACATTGACTCATGTCCAGAGGCTGTGCAGTGATAAATAGATTAGATTTCAATTGGATTTGAACTGAGTACTGGTAAGAGTTTAGAAGGTACACAAAAATGCTGGAGAAACTCAGCGGGTGAGGCAGCATCTATGGAGCGAAGGAAATAGGTGATGTTTCGGGTCGAGACCCTTCTTCAGACTGGTTTCGAGGTGTATTTGTTTAGAGGTGTATTTGTAACCCAGTGATAATTCAGGAGAGAGAATGGGATTCATTTTGTAAATGTTACGGTGCATGTACAAAAAGTCTTAAAACTTTAATAAAACACATGTCCGGGAAGTGATTTATTACACAGCTTCCAGGTAAACCTACTATTTTTATTAATGCCTGGTTTCCTACTGAAGGTTAATTGCCATTTTTTAAATGGCTGGGATGACAGAAGCCCGTAATCTGCAAGCCTATGATTTGTGTTGGATGCTCCACTAATTTGGCAAAGCTATTAATGGGCCTGTCCCACTAGGCGATTTTTAGGCGACTAGGTTGTCGCCACATGGTCGCCGGGGTGTTGCCTGTATGGTCCCCTCAGTCACCCAAAGAGCCGTACCTTTTTCTGGTCGCCGCTGGATTTTGAAATGTTCAAAACTTTTTGGCGACAGTCGGCACCCGTGGGCTTGACGCCAACGATCGTAGCCTGACGTAGGTGCTGTCGCCAGGATGACGTAGGTTGGCGCCAGGATGACTTTGGTGAATTCCATTGGCAACTACCTACTTCAAACTACATTCACTGGCGACAGGTACCGGCGACTGAATTGTCTTACCTTGTGGTAGCTTGTTGCGGGTGGACGTAGATTGTCGTAGGTGTGGTCGCAGGTGGACGTCCTAATAGGTCGCCGCTTATCGGTAGCTTACCATAGCTTGACGTCGACTAGGAGGTAGGTTGTTGTAGACATTATCGTAGACATTGTCATAGGGGCGGTCCAGTCGCCGGTCTTTCGGCGACCTGCTACGACAATGACAGTCGTCGGCAGTCGCCGAAAATATCGCCTAAGTGGGACAGGTCCATAAGTCATGCAATAAATTGAGGAAAACCAAAAGGGATCACAGTTTAAGGACTGAGATGAGGAAAAACGTCTTCACCCAGAGAGTTGTGAATCTGTTGAATTCTCGGCCACAAAAGGCAGTGGAGGCCAATTCACTGGATGTTTTCAAGAGAGAGTTAGATTTAGCTCTTAGGGCTAAAGGAATCAAGGGACATGAGGAAAAAGCAGGAACGGTGTACTGATTTTAGATGATCAGCCATGATCATATTGAATGGCGGTGCTGGCTCAAAGGGCCGAATGGCCTACTCCTGCACCTATTTTTCTATGTTCTATGATTCTAAAATTGGGTGGAAGGCAAGGAAGATGTTGTACCGAAAGGAGCAATGGGAATTTAAATTTATTTCCAAATATTTTGAAAGAGATGAGCCATTAGGGAGAGGAGATGTTCTTATTCTGTATTAGAGAAACCAGTATCAATCTTGTATCAAAAGCCCAGGTAAATGTTCTAAAACAAGATGTGTGGTGGCAAAATTGATTTGTATTCACAAAAGGAAGCGTGACAATAGCCCGGAAATTCAAAATTCTATAATATACCAGAGATTACACAGGCCTGTGGGCGGCATGGTGGCGCAGTGGTGGAGTTGCTACCTTACAGTGCTTGCAGTGCCAGAGACCCAGGTTCGATCCCGACTACAGGTGCTGTCCGTACGGAGTTTGTACGTTGTCCCCATGACCGTGTGAGTTTTCTCTGAGATCTTCAGTTTGCTCCCACACTCCAAAGACGTACAGGTATATAGGTTAATTGGCTTGGTGTATGTGTAAATCGTCCCTAGTGTGTGTTGGATAGTGTTAATGTGCGGGGATCGCTCAGGGGAGTCACTCAGTCTACTCCATAACAGAAGGGGGAGAAGTTGTTAAGTTTGATAGCCATGGGGAAGGATCTCCTGTGGCGTTCTGTCCAGCCTCTCTGGATAGAAGGAATGGGTGACGTTTTGGGTCGAGACACTTCTTCAGACTGAGAGTCAGGGGAGGGGGAGATACAGAGATTTCTGTATCTCACTCTCCCCTGACTCAGTCTGAAGAAAGGTCTCGACTCAAAACGTCACCCATTCATTCTCTCCAGAGACGCTGCCTGTCCTGCTGCATTACTCCAGCATTTTGTATCTATCTTCGGTTTAAACCAGCATCTACAGTTCCTTCCTACACAAGTGATAAGCTGACACAGGTGAGAGGGAATGGTTGGCAGATGGATGGAGTAAATGGCAAAAGGTGAAGCTGGAAAGGAGACAAAAGGATGTCAGATAACAGATGGGGGGGAAGAAAAGAGCTTCGCACTTTAAAGCCAATTCTGTATTAGTTTTAATATAGTCATTTACAATTAGTATTCTGGTCTCACCAGTACAGACATCTCGCATTTCATGCGTTTTCTAAACTAAAGTGTTTGTTTAATTAATACCAAAACCTAATTTATGCTCGGTATTTTTGAAATAACGTGCTCAAATTTACGCATGTTTAAACATTTAAATTTATTTGTTTAATATGTGCGTTTTTGAATCACGCACTGCTTTTCAGGAACATAACCCCCGCATTAAACACGAGGTGTCTGTTAAAAATACTTTGAGCAATTAAATTGAGGAAACCAACCTTCATGCAGAATGTAAACAAATCTCGGCAATGTTGGTTCAAGAATTGTTAACACACATGTTAAATTTACTTGATGGCCTGATTAACAGAGGAATTAGCTGTTATTGTTATTAATAATTTTCTAATTTGTGGTGGCTTACTCTCCTGTGAAAATTTGGAGGTTCTTAAAAATGTAAGTTGCTATCAGTTAAAGCAGACCTTGGGACATGGGTCATTGAGAGCTGAATGAGCAAAGAGAGACGTTTAGGATGACCAAAGGTTAATTAATGTCACAAGCTGGAGCTTAATTCATCTTGCACTGCTTTGAACCCTGTACATTTACAAACATGCTTCCAGGTCTCATTATATTCAGAGGCCAATCGGGTGACCTCCATGTGAGATTATTTGTACCAGAAGGTATAAAGGAGTAAACCACATGGTAAGGATTAGGTTATTATCATTATAAATTTAATACACATTTAATGGCAATGAGCTCCAGGTTTTAACACAGACCACCTAATTGTTCATAATTTTGTGTGCTCTTATGTTGTCAATTCAAGGACGTTCTATTAATCCCACCCTTCATCAATTACATTTGTGTATTTTTCCTTTCTTGTTTGGTAGGCATTTTAACAATGCATTATTAAATGAGTGTTTTGTTGTGCTTGTGGATTTCAGCCAGTTTTTAAACCAACATAAAGTAGTGTGTGGGCTGATGAGTAAAGAATAAAACAAATCACCCAGTTTAGAAAATGCCTAACTTTCACTTTACCTGGTAATCATAATATAAATGCATTTGTAAGTCTTTCTATCAGAGAAAGATCTCTATTTTTAGCAATATTTTGTTAAATTACAATCCTACAACTACATCTATGATTATATGCTCAGTCGCTATATAGGCCACCTTGGAGCTTTGTAAGTAAAAGTAAATGCACCTGGAGGATTGCAAGTAAAGGCATGGTATTGTAAATGTCTGCAAATCATGCATTGATTTGTACATGTTGGGACTGACTGCTCAGATTGTGATTTTGGTCAAAGGTGTTTTTGAATGATGTTCAAAACTATGCTCAATTTGGTTGTGTGTTGTTTTTCTTTTTGATAGCAATGCAAGAATCTATTACTTATTTAGAAATCAATAAAATAAAAACAACCTTGCCACAGTTAAAATGACATTAGTTGAAATGTCATGAAGCTATCATGAGCTGCACAGGAGAATATAAGAAAAAGAATGTAAGCGGCAAACTAAAGTTGTCTTATGGCTATGATGGCTATGGAGAGAGTGGAGAGCATAAAGTTCCTCGGGGTGCAAATTACGGACAGCCTCACCTGGTCCAGAAACACCACTGGGACCGTCAAAAGGGCCCATCAGCGACTGCACTTCCTGAGGAAACTAAAACAGGCCTCACTCCCCACCAACATCCTCAGGACTTTCTACAGGGGTACGGTGGAGTCTGTACTCACGTACTGTTTAAATACGTGGTACTCAACCTGCAACTGTTCGGACAGGAAGGCTCTGCAGAGGGTAGTGAGGGGAGCAGAGAAGATCATTGGCGTCTCCCTACCCTCGGTACAAGAACTGTTCCTGAGCCGCTGTCGGAAAAAAGCTCAAAAAATTGCCAAGGACAAAATGCACCCCCTCCACATACACCTGGATCTCCTGCCATCAGGCAAGAGATATCGCAGCATCAAAGCCCGGACTACAAGACTGCTAAACAGCTTCCTGCCATATGCTGTGAGACTGCTAAACAGCCACTCTGTACTCACAGTCACCTGATTCGGCGGCTTGGCACGGACACTATAATAACTGGCACTGGCCACTTCAATAACTGGCACTGGCCACTCAAATCAGCCACCCCGGACATGTCTATGATTGGTCTTACTGTATTTTAACGTTGTTTGTATCTATTTTAACTTATACTGTTCCATCAGGGACTGGATTGTTTTAGTGTTGTTATTATTATTATTATGTGTGAAATGTTTTAAACGTCATGTGGGAAACGTCTTTTCGTTTTGCACTGCACAACTGTTGCTTGCAAGATGACAATAAAGGAATTGAATTGAATGCTAAAGGACCTGATGTTATATCGTAGAAACTTGCCAGGTAATATAGCAGAAACCAGCCATTTTGTAACTCCCAACACAGTGAGAAGTTGGAGTAACATTCGATTAGAATTAAGGGTAAACATTGACAATAGAGGATACACACAGCAACATTGCTTGTTTATGCTAAAATAATCAGTGCGTTGAAATTATGCAACAAAGATTTTTAGCCAGGTTCGGAAGTGATTTTGACAAGATCACAACAATGGGATACATGAGACCCAATGAAGGCTCGCCTGGCATTTTCTGTGTTGAATAATAGAGAAGGTCTAGTGAGGATTTATTACTTAGTGGACAGAATAGTCAAGGGACCAGTTTTAGACTAACAGGAGTATCTGTGCAGCTTGGTAAATTGTATCTTCTGCATCCTCTTCATTAATGGTTCTCCTTTAGATCATGTTTCTTTGGTCTCTGTGGCTTTCCTCCCTATAGTATGCCAGAAGCATACCTCGTTAATGTTATTTTTAATCGGACGTTACTGGATTTTATTCTGCACTAAATGTCATTCCCTTTATCCTGTATCTGTACACCGTGGATGGCTTGATTGTAATCCTGGATGGTCTTTCTGCTGACTGGATAGCACGCAACAAAACATTTTTCAATGTTCCTCGGTGCACGTGACAATAAACTAACTTTGCTATTCCTCTTTATACTGAGTTAGGGGCGATCAATGGATCCACAGCAAAAGTCTATGGCAGTGACATAGTTGTCAGCTGAGAATGGCCAACCTTGTACATGCACTTCAGCTGTTACATCACCATCTTGGCCCTAGTCTAATGCAGACATGATTTACAGCTTGTTTTACCAAGGTAATGGTGATGTCATCACATTATCACCTTAGTATTTAAACAGACCTACCTCTCTTGCTGGTGTGGTGTCAGCTGGAAGTGATTCCAGAAAATCGAGCAATTAAAAGGATTTTTTCCCCATTTTTATACGTTCACCAGTTGTTAACCCAACATCAGTCATAATGAAGAGAAAGTCCAGACTATATAGTTTAAAGGTAATGTTCTAATCTCTTTATGCACTTCTTTTTAAATGGTTCTTCCAGATCACCTTTTTTTAACAACGGGTGTCAGATTCAAAAGCCATCAATAACATTTCTAGTTTTGATCGAAATATGTCAGTTTTAAGACCATTAATGATGAGTTTGATTCATTTACATGATTAAGATTGTAGACCAAGGGTTATTCATGTTTAGCTATTACTCAGTGAGACTTCATGCCTGGAAATATCTTGGTTGAAAAAATCCATGAACGTTTATTATTTTTATTGCAAGAACATGTATCTGCATAAGACCAGTAGTGCACAGAAAATTATTTATAAATTAATCTTTGATAATTTGTTTGTGGGTGTGTAATTGTTAGAAATTCTGGCTTATGCCATAAAATGAAAAATTTCAACCATTAACCACTTTCAACTGATACCAAGGAAAGGGCGAGAATGATTTTATTCTATTGAATTCAAGGTAGTCAATAGAAATGCTATGCTATTTACATGCTGTTAACTACACATTCAAATAGTTTCTCCTTACATTCTTGATATTTGGGAAAGAAGAGCTCAATAGTATTTGGTTGTGCAAAATTCAGATTCCATAATGAGATGAATAATTGTTATACCAGTTAATATTAACCACGTTCCTATAGTCTAATCAAATCAAAGTAACTAGTAGAACTTAACAGATTTCCAAAACAATATTCAAAAACCAAGTCTGTTGCTGAACTAATTTGTGCTTCGGTTGTCTGTAAATATTTTATTTTTGTTAAGTCTTTTAATGGCTTAAAAATTGCTGCTAAAAGATGCATAATGCATGCATGTGATAGCCCTTCATGATTTTAAAATAGTTATTTGTTTTAAAGTTTTAATGCCCTGCAGCTGTGCCAACAGAAATATCTGGGCTAAAATGTTAGCAAATCTTAAATGAACTTAAATACAGGTTTGCTGTCGCAGTAATTACATGCAAAAGACAAATGCCACTGCTAGTTCTTGAGGTGAGTTAATAGCTGTTTTCTTTAAGACCACAAGCTGAGCAGTACAAATAAATATTGTTAAAGAGACCCCCAAAAGAGGGAGTGTGGGTAAGATCCATAAATCTTAAATAAGATGGGCTGAATTGAAGCAAATGGTTTTCATTCAGCTCCTGACTCCCAGAACTGTTTGGCATTGATAGAGCCAGTGATTGATGGAACTATAAAGGTCACCTAGAGCGCAATTATGAGTTCAGCAACAGCCATGGTTTTTGAATATGGTTTCGGAAATCTCTAAAATTCCAGTAGTTATTCCTCTTTAAAAAAAATACTGATTACAGGGTCTAGGAAATCAGCCAGTACTAACTGGTTCCTGCATCCTTTATCAGAATTTATTGCACTATGACTGTTTCCAATCAGAATCACATTCTGCACCAGAGCTTTCTGGGTGGTCTTAGAATCAAAAAAATAAAGTTTATCTCTCCATACTTACAATGTCACGGTCATTTTATTTAGGTCATCACAAGACGCTTAGTCTTTTTTTGAAGTATTTGCTAAATAATTTCTGATGTTCAATAATAACATTCAGTTTTTTTTGTTAATCCTTGGACTGTGTCTTTTACAGCATTGTTGACTAAAATATATGTGTAAAATTATTTTACACCATAAAGAATATGCAATGATGGCGTGGTTGCAGTGGGATGATGACTTTTGGTTAGTCTGCATGTATAGTGGTGAGGTGGAGATGGTCGACAGCTAAATGTTCCTAATGGGCTTGTCCCACTTAGGCGACTTTTTAGGCGACTGCAGGAGACTATGCGGTCGCCACATGTTTGCGGGTGGTTGCCGGGTAGTCGCCTTCATGGTCGTGTGGAGTTCCCGCATTCTGGGAACTAGTTGCGGCCTCATTATGGTCACCATAAATTTTTCAACATGTTGAAAAATTAGCGGCAGCCAGAATGAAGCCGCAATGGAGAGTAGCGAGAATTCTCGTGCCATAGGTGCAGTGGTAGTGGGTCGCCAGTGGGTTGCCAGGAGGTTGAAGGTTCTCGTAGGTTGCAGCTGGTGCTGACCGGTGAATTTCATTGGCTCATTGGGAAAAAAATGTAAGCAGTAGTTTTCAGAACCAAGGATAACCGACCGGTAATGTTAAATGTCCGCCGAGCTTCACAGCCGTGTATCCCTGGCTTCTTAAAAGTTGTCTCTACTCCTTCTGCCCCCCCTTCTCCCCCCCTCCCTGTTGATCATGCAAAGCAGCCTCCCCCCCTCCTCCTCCCCCCCCCCCACACACACACACACACAAACTCTGCCCCTGCCTGCTCCCCACAATCAACTCCATCTACACTTATTGTTGCCTCAGGAAAGCATAATCAGGACCACTCGATCACCCTGGTCACTCTCTCTTCTCCCCTCTCCCATCAGGCAGAAGTTACTGTACAAACACTTGGAAGCACTTGTCATTAGATTCAAGAATAGCTTCTTCCCACTGTTGCCAGATTCTTGAACAGAGCTCTCATAAGGTAAGGATATAATCTACATCATTGCAGCCCTTGCACTTTGTATTTATCTGCACTTTCTCTTAGCGTTAACATAATATTCTGCATGCTGTTTCTTCCTTTCTTCCTCTTTTTGAACTACCCTTAGATTTTAGGGATACACCTTATCAACGTCTAAAGTTTAAGGGGGAAGTTCTTTGGGCCACCCAATCCGCACTACCAGCGATCACCCCGAACACTAGTACGATCCCACAAACTAGGGAGAATTTATAATTTTCAGAAGCCAATTAACCTACAAACCTGTATATCTTTGGAGTGTGGGAGGAACCTGGAGCACCGGAGGAATAGACCGGGTAGATGTACAGAGTCTTTTACCCAGAGTAGGAGAATCGAGGACCAGAGGACATAGGTTCAAGGTGAAGGGGAAAAGATTTAATAGGAATCCGATAGGTAACTTTTTCACACAGAGGGTGGTGCAAGAGGCCAGAGGAGGTAGTTGAGGCTGGGACTATCCCATTGTTTAAGAAACAGTTGGACAGGTACATGGATAGGACAGGTTTGGAGGGTTATGGACCAAGCGCAGGCAAGTTGGACTAGGGTAGATGGGACATTGTTGGCTGGTGTGGGCGAGTTGGGCTGAAGGGCCTGTTTCCACACTGTATCACTCTATGACTATGACCAGAGAAAACCCACGCGGTCGCAAGGGGAACGTACAAACTTGTCCTTCTAGTACCTGTAGTCAGAATCAAATGCGGGTTTCTGGCGCAGAAACTCTACTGCTGTGCCACTGTGTCACTTGCACCTGTTGTACGTGTTGTACTCCCACATGGTGTGAATGTATTCGTGTATGGCACAATTTGGCTGGATAGTACACAAAACAACGTTTTTGATATCTAAAAAACACTAGTTGGATGTGACAGTGACAGCTTTCTGGAGGCCTCTCCGATAGAGAATTCCAACGATTCACCTGCTGGGTGAAGGAATTTCTTCTAATCTTTGCCCAACAGAGCCAATCCTTTACTTTGAGACTATGATTTCTGGTTCTACATAGCCAGCCACAGTAAATATCAAGTCTATATCCACCGTGTTAAATCCTGCTAGAACAGGATACATTTCAATAAGATCATCTGTCACTCATTTAAACCCTAAAGAGTATAACCCCATGTCAATCTCATTCAAAGATCAAACCTTTTATTCCATCATCAGTCTGGTGAACTTTGGGTCTATCTATTAATGGCATACCCTTCCAAGAGTGGGAGTACTATCTCAGTATTCTTGATTTGTTCTTTTTTGTTTGTTATCACATCTTTTAATGTAGTTTCCCAATATGCCACAGACACTTCATATCTTCTGCTTTCGAAGATATGAAATAAGAAAGAACTTATTTCTGATCCTGGTTTCAATTGAACTACTTGTAATTTATATGTAAAACTCTATCAACTGTTCCCAAAGATCCTTAACTACCAGGTCACCAGTTAACACTTTCTCATTACACAATTCTAGATCTAAGTCTTTCTCCTGAATTGTTGCCTGACCCGCTGAGTTACTCCAGCACTTTGTATCTATCTGGATCTAGCATGCTGGTTTCTTAACATAGTGATTTAGATAGCCATCTCTTAAACTCTCCATGTATTTGTCCTCCACACAGTTACAGCTCGTGTGATTTGGTTATCCTATGTATAGATTAAAGTCCCCTGTAATTATTGTATTGAACTTTAATAGGCACATCTATTTTCCTGATTCATCAAATGCCACACCAATCTTATCTAAGGGCCATAGACAACTCCCACCAGTGTATTCTGTCCCATGCTGTTTCCCACCCGAGATCCTTCCTTACTACAGCCTATATCCCTTTCCTTTATATTAGGGCTTCCTTTTTCATTTTACTTTTCTCTTCTAAAAGATAAGTTTCCTGAAGTATTTATTTTCTAACTGTGAAACCACCTCTCTGTAATTAGTATTAGGTCATAACAATTCATTGCAATTCATGTTATTAATTTGTCTACCTTGCTGTGAATGCTGTGTGCATCCAGATAACGCGTCTTCACTTTCCTATATTTTTACTTGCTCTGACTCTATTTGGAACTGTACACTTAAGCTTGCACTTCCCCTTACCGCTCATTACCCATTTTCCTACCTTGCACTATCACCCTGTCTTTTCTCTTTCTAGTTTTCCCTTCACCAACCAGCCGATAGAGGCATTCTTCATAACTTTCTTCTTAAGCAATCTCTTGGAATCTAGAATAACCGGTTTCCATGTTGGTGTTATGGACTCTATGGAAGTTAATGGAGCTAATATGGAAACTAGACACAAAACGCTGGAGTAACTCAGCGGGACTGTCAGCATCTCTGGAGAGAAGGAATGGGTGACCTTTCGGATCGAGACCCTTCTTCAGACTGATGTCAGGGGAGTGGGTGGGACAGAGATTGAATGTAGTCGGAGACAGTAAGACTGGTGGGAGAACTGGGAAGGGGAGGGGGTGGAGAGAGAGGGAAAGCAAGGGCTATTTGAAGTTAGAGAAGTCAATGTTCATACCATTGGGGTGTAAGCTACCCAAGCAAAATATGAGGTGCTGCTCCTCAAATTTGTGCTGGGCCTCACTCTGATAATGGAGGAGGCCCAGGACAGAAAGTTCAGATTGGGAATGGGAGGGGGAGTTAAAGTGCTGAGCAACCGGGAGATCAGGTAGGTTAAGGCCGACTTAGCGGAGATGTTCAGCGAAACGATCGCCGAGCCTGCGCTTGGTCTCGCCGATGTACAGAAGTTGACACCTAGTAAAGTGGATACAGTAGATGAGGTTGGAGGAGGTGGAAGTGAACCTCTACCTCACCTGGAAAGACTGTCGGAGTCCTTGGATGGAGTCGAGGGGGGAGGTAAAGGGACAGATGTTGCATCTCCTGCAGTTGCAGGGGAATGTACCTGGGGAGGGGGTGGTTTGGGTGGGAAGGGACGAGTTGACCAGGGAGCTGCGGAGGGAACGGTCTTTGCAGAAAGGGGTGGAGATGGGAAGATGTGGCCAGTATTGGGATCCCGTTGGAGGTGGCGATTGTTGAAGGATTATATGCTGTATGCGACAGCTGATGGGGTGGAAGGTGAGGACAAGGGGGACTATGTCCTTGTTGTGAATGGGGGGAGGGGAAGCAAGTGCGGAGTTGCGGGATATCAAGGAGACCCTAGTGAGAGCCTCATCCTTAACTGAAACGTGGAACTACTTCTCTGTGCAGACCCTTTGCTAGGAAATATGGATAGATTAAAAGTTTAGACTCCAAGCAACACGTCAGGGATGGGCAATAATGGGGAAAGTGAACGTGTAGTTTGTGAGGGCTTGCAGGGCTTTAATTTTCTCCTTGCAGTAGCCTTAATAGACTAAACTGATCCATTGACTAGTGAATGTTTGGAACTTCTGAAAATTCGACAAAAGGAATCTGCAAGACTCTCCAAAAACACAAACTGTATTTGTGGGGGGAAACTGGTGAACTAATATCTCTTCCTTGTGAAGGGTAGGACACGTGTCTCCTGTGTGGAACTTACAATGCTACGGAAAAACAAGATGGTATTCCTGTCCATGTACACAGTCATTTACCAGCTTCATCACTCTCTGACTCCAGACACGTTCGAGGTAGTGTGGGTTATATTGATTGCACAAGGGCTTGTACAACCAAAAGAAGCAAAGCTATCGCTATATTACTTAATGCTTCCCTAACAGACAAGAGGTTGTAACAGTGCTAGGCTTTGATGCATGTTTTCATGAAACCATAAACTTACTACTGTCATAATAAAATTGATTACGTGGGTAAAATAAACATATGAATATTTTTACATGCATCCTTCTCATCACTGAAACAAAATACATTTTAAGTATCTGTTCAGGTGAACTGGTGAATTTCTCAAATCTATGGCAGAAAGTTGTGTACTTAAGCTTCACTCCAGGATTAACCACATGTGGGTTAAATTACAGGGATTGTCCACTTTAACTTTGACAAAGTCACACAGAAATGCCAAAGAAACATCATCAACACTGTTGACACTATATCTCCAGAGTTTCTGCGTAGCTTTAGCCAAGACTGAAAGCCCTCACATTGCTTTTAATGAAAACACTTCATGAAGACCAGGTTGATGGATTAGTTAATTCTAAGTCTGCTTGCTGGCCATAACTCATTTCTTATTTTGGCACAATTTCTTTATTTAAAGAAATAAAATCTACTCGCACCATGTATACACAATTTCCAGTTGGGCAATGATTTCTGTTGCATTTCAACACATTCACCTGTTCAATAAACAACCCTGACAAGGTTTAATAGGTGAATTCCAAAAAACAATTTATTTTAGAAATGGTGATTAATTTATTGCAACTCTATTTTACATAATTAACTAATTCTCACCTAGAGATATACACATATATAATTTCAAACTTCCAACTATCACTGATGTACAGTTTTTTTTATGATCAACGAGCTGGCTAGACTCCATTGATACATCCTGTATAAGGAGTACACAAGCAACAGGGAATGCACAGCCTGTAAATAAAACAAAATGTTCAGTGTTTCAGTATGAAGCTTGTTTGTATTCCTGAAGTAAACACAAACTGAGCCATTCATTAACTCTGCCAATGTGGTTTCTCACTTGCATTGCTTTTCCTAAAATGCACAGTAAATAAAAGTCCCATAAAAGCAAAACAGTAATAGTGGGGCTGACACCACTTGCATCAATTCTCCATTCCTTTACATTGACCATGAATTATTTGGTCTTCCTCCGGCAAATAATGTTGGCCTGCCCATTGATAGGGATGGATAGGGATGCGGCCAGGACATCCATTGGAAGGGCAGGTTATGGGATGATTCTACCTCGCTTCCCACCCCATCTGTGGAACGAGGCCCAGTAAACAGTTTAGGTATGAGACCTTTCCTCAGAACCTAAAAATAACATTACAATTAACTGTTTAAGAAGGAACTGCGGATGCTTGAAAATCGAAGGTACACAAAAATGCTGGAGAAACTCAGTGGGTGAGGCAGCACCTATTTCCTCCGCTCCATAGATGCTGCCTCACCCGCTGAGTTTCTCCAGAATTTTTGTCTATTACAATGAACTGTTTCTCTTTCCATATATGCTGCCTGACCTACTGAGTAGTTCCAGCATTTTCTGCTTTTTATTTTTTTAATTTTTTTTAAATTCTTTATTTCGAACAGAATTAAAGAATAAAAAGCAAGTGTGAAACAGCATACAAAAAAACAAAACAAGAATATTTATAAAGTGTCATAAACAATATCTATAAATAAATGAATATTAGTATACAAACTTAAAGCACACGGTATTGGGGGTTCAGTATTGATGTGGATAGAGAACTGGCTGGCAGACAGGAAGCAAAGAGTAGGAGTTAACGGGTCCTTTTCAGAATGGCAGGCAGTGACTAGTGGGGTACCGCAAGGCTCAGTGCTGGGACCCCAGCTATTTACAATATTTATTAATGATTTGGACGAGGGAATTGAATGCAACATCTCCAAGTTTGCGGATGACACGAAGCTGGGGGGCAGTGTTAGCTGTGAGGAGGGAGCTAGGAGGCTGCAAGATGACTTGGATAGGCTGGGTGAGTGGGCAAATGTATGGCAGATGCAGTATAATGTGGATAAATGTGAGGTTATCCATTTTGGTGGCAAAAACAGGAAAGTAGACTATTACCTGAATGGTGGCCGATTAGGAAAAGGGGAGATGCAACGAGACCTGGGTGTCATGGTACACCAGTCATTGAAAGTAGGCATGCAGGTGCAGCAGGCAGTGAAGAAAGCAAATGGTATGTTAGCATTCATAGCAAAAGGATTTGAGTATAGGAGCAGGGAGGTTCTACTGCAGTTGTACAGGGTCTTGGTGAGACCACACCTGGAGTATTGCATCCAGTTTTGGTCTCCTAATCTGAGGAAGGACATTCTTGCCATAGAGGGAGTACAGAGAAGGTTCACCAGACTGATTCCTGGGATGTCAGGACTTTCATATGAAGAAAGACTAGATAGACTTGGCTTGTACTTGCTAGAATTTAGAAGATTGAGGGGGGATCTTATAGAAACTTACAAAATTTTAAGGGGTTGGACAGGCTAGATGCAGGAAGATTGTTCCCGCTGTTGGGGAAGTCCAGAACAAGGGGTCACAGTTTAAGGATAAAGGGGAAATCTTTTAAGACTGAGATGAGAAAAACATTTTTTACAGGTGAATCTCTGGAATTCTCTGCCACAGAATGTAGTTGAGGCCAGTTCATTGGCTATATTTAAGAGGGAGTTAGATGTGGCCCTTGTGGCTAAAGGGATCAGGGGGTATGGAGAGAATGCAGGTACAGGATACTGAGTTGGATGATCAGCCATGATCATATTGAATGGCGGTGCAGGCTCGAAGGGCCTACTCCTGCACCTATTTTCTATGTTTCTATGTTTCTATGTTTCTATGAAATCGTATGTGTCCGAAAAGGAGCAGGAAGAAACCAAAGCTTATTAAATCCCACCCCTTATTCAACTGCTTATAATTATCTTATCCAAATTTAGCAGCTATATGTACACCATATGTACACCAGCTGCTATATGTACACCAAATTATTTACATTTATACACTAATCAAATATTTACAAAGCCATACAAAAAAAGAGAGAAAAAAAGAAAAAAGAAAAGAAAAACCCTCATACACTATACAGTATCTCTTAGTCATATATACAACCTATCACCCTATAATCACCCTTCCCAATACAATCAGTATAACAAATAATATTAAAAAGCTTTTAAGTCAAGTTTTCAGTCTGGAGAATTTTGCCTTTTATTGTATTTTTCAGCACTCACTTACCACTTCCTAACAATTAATGTCATGGAGGGGTCTGGAGAAAGAGGAGTGTGGGGAGAAAGGTAAAGGGGAGGGGGGGGGGGGTTGTTAGAGGCTACCTAAAATTGGAGAATTGTAAGCTACCCAATACAGATATCTCGATTATTCTTGCATTTTCCTTTCCCTTTGCTCATCAATTTCTCTTCCTGAATCCTGAAATGTTCCTGATGCTGTTGGCAGCCCTTTTTTATCTTTAGCTTCTCCTCTTAGTCTTGGCAAGACCACTTTACACATTGAGTATTTGTGTCATAAAAGGATATATATCTATACTAGATTAAGTGGGAACCGTTGGGTCCCAGCTTCACACGGGAGGGCTGGTTCCCCAATGCAATATTCCACCTCTCCACCAATTCCAATATTGCTGGCCAGTAGGGGGGGGGGGGCCTTTCTGGAGCGCTAGTATGTGTTGTGGGTCAAAGGGACTGGTTTCCAGAGGGCTAGTATGGACATTGTGGGCCGAATGGATTCTTGGGCTGGCAGCTCAGTCACTCTGGCCAGGCAGCTGAGTCACTCTAGCCAGGCAGCATTTTAGAACCAATAGAGACACTTTTTGCAAGCATTTTAGACCCAATAGAGACACTTTCTGCAAGCATTTTAGACCCAATAGAGACACTTTCTGCAACCATTTAAAACCAATAGAGACTTTTTGCAACCATTTAGAACCAATAGACACTTTTTGCAACCATTTAGAACCAATAGACACTATTTGCTAGCATTTTAGAACCAATAGACACGTTTTGCAAGCATTTTAAAACCACATTAAGGGCACTCACAGTTGAGTAGACATGTGTTCAGTGCTATTCAGAGCTCAGAGAGACATGACTGGCTTCCTTCATCTTGCAGAGACTGAGTGAGGCACACCACTTCCTGGTTTTATAGTCCCTCCCCCTCCCTCCAGCAGGGGCAGCAGAGAGAATGGCAAATTATTTTAAAACATTAATATCTCTCTGAATTTTCATCGATGGGAAAAATCCTCTGGTTCAGGAAGGAGGAGGGGGGCTCTGAGCGAGGTGGCCAAAAATGACGACCATAGGTGGCGGCGTTCTCTCGGAAATCACACCACAGCGAGCCAAAAGCAGTCAAGATCAGACTTTTAGTAATATAGATACTGAAAAATCTATACATTGTTTAAATAATAGTAATCTCAGATTTACTCTTCTGTCTTTTTTAATGTGGTTTTCCAATCTACCATAGCCAACTTTCACTTTTTTGTAGTCTGATCTTTTCAGATTTATGACCTTGGTTTCCAGTTGACCAAATAATTTCCTCGCATTTTATGAGCACTTTATGAGCATTATAAAGGTCCCTTAAGCATGAAATTATTAATTGAAATGTTTGCATTGTACTAACATGGAATCTATATTACTAAAAGTCTGATCTTGACTGCTTTTGCCTCACTGTGCTGTGATTTCCGAGAGAACGCCGCCATCTACGGCCGTCATTTTTGGCCACCTCACTCAGAGCCCCCCTCCGCCTTCCTGGACCAGAGGATTTTTCCCATCGATGAAAAATCAGAGATATTAATGTTTTTAAATAAATTGCCATTCTCTCTGCTGCCCCTGCTGGAGGGAGGGGGAGGGACTATAAAACCAGGAAGTGGTGTGCCTCTCTCAGTCTCTGCAAGATGGAGGAAGCCAGAGGGTCAAGTCTCTCTGAGCTCTGAATAGCACTGAACGCATGTCTACTCAACTGTGAGTGCCCTTAATATGGTTTGAAAATGAAAATATGGTTGGTTTGAAGTAAAAAGGCACTGCCTGCAAATGGTTGTTTGGGGGGTTTGGGTTGAAGTAAAAGGGCACTGCCTGCAAATGGTTCTTTGGGGGGTTTGGGTTGAAGTAAAAATGCACTGCCTGCAAATGGGGGTTAGGTTGAAGTGAAAAGGCACTGCCTGCAAATGGTTGTTTGGGGGGTTTGGTTTGAAGTGAAAAGGCACTGCCTGCAAATGGTTGTTTGGGAGGTTTGGGTTGAAGTGAAAAGGCACTGCCTGCAAATGGTTGTTTGGGGGGTTTGGGTTGAAGTGAAAAGGCACTGCCTGCAAATGGTTGTTTGGGGGGTTTGGTTTGAATTGAAAAGGCACTGCCTGCAAATGGTTGTTTGGGAGGTTTGGGTTGAAGTGAAAAGGCACTGCCTGCAAATGGTTGTTTGGGGGGTTGGGTTGAAGTGAAAAGGCACTGCCTGCAAATGGTTGTTTGGGGGGGTTGGATTGAAGTGAAAAGGCACTGCCTGCAAATGGTTGTTTGGCGGGGGGGGGGGGGGGGGTTAGGTTGAAGTGAAAAGGCACTGCCTGCAAATGGTTGTTTGAGTGGGTTGAAGTGAAAAGGCACTGCCTGCAAATGGTTGTTTGGGGGGGGTTGGGTTGAAGTGAAAAGGCACTGCCTGCAAATGGTTGTTTGGGGGGGGGTTAGGTTGAAGTGAAAAGGCACTGCCTGCAAATAGGTTGTCTAAACTTGACAACTTCCCGTTTGCACTATATTGATTTTAGATAAAATGCTATCACTTACGGCTGTGATTTTTGGCCATCTTACTCAGTTCCCCTCCACTCCTCAGGTGCAGAGGATTCTTCCCATCAATGAAAAAGTGTTATTAGTGTTTAAAAAATGTTGAGAATCTCTCTCCTGTTAATCACGCCATGAAGGCCACACCTTTTCCTGTGGGGGGAGGGATTATAAAACCCGTAAGTGGGGGTGTGGCTCAGTCTCTGCATGATGGCGGAGGGAGAGGTCACGGCTGTCTGAGCTGTGAATCAACTAAACACACTGAATGTCTACTGAACTGTGAGTGTGGTGTTTTGTGTGGTTTTATGGTGGTTTTTATTGTGGTATCACCCTGCTTGAAATAGTATGACACTGCATTTGAATGTGGTGGCCTTGCACACTGCATGAAATGGTATGAAACTGCATTTGAATGTGGTGTCGTTGCACCCTGCATGAAATGGTATGAAACTGCATTTGAATTTGGTGGCCTTGCACCCTGGTCGAAGAGGTAAGAAACTGCACTTGAATTTGGTGGCCTTGCACCCTGCTTGAAATGGTAGGAAAATGGATTTGAATTTGGTGGCCTTGCACTCTACTTGAAATGGAATTTCAAGGAATAGCCGTGCGTCAACTGCCAGCCCACCAGCGTGAGTGAGCTGCCAGCACATCAGGCGTGAGGGACTGAGCTGCCACCCAAGAATCCATTTTGCCCACAATGTCCATACTAGCCCTCTGTAAACCTGTAGTCCCTGCAGCCAACAACACCCATAGCAGCGCTCCAGAAAGCCCCCCCCCCCCCCCACTGGCCACCAATATTGGAATTGGTGGAGAGGTGGAATATTGCGTCGGGGGACCAGCCCTCCCGTGTGAACATGGGAAACAACGGGTCCCACTTAGTCTAGTATTATTTTAGATTTAAGCTGTGTGTGTGGTAGTTTATTTAATTCCAACAGTCATGGTCATTGTTTAAATCTCTAGGAGGCAGAATTGTGAGAAATTGATGCTCCCCATTCTTGACTTAAATAATATAAATATTTTGGGTTGTAGTCACTTTGTTCTGTTTTGATTACACGGACATAATTGTATGTGATGTATAAATTAGGAAGAATCTAACTGATGAATGTTCCGAATGTTTTAATGGTGTCTGCCCGAGTTATCCACTTTGGCGGCAAGATCAAGGAGGCGGATTATTATCTGAATGGTGTCAGATTAGGAAAAAGGGAAGTGTAATGAGACCTGGATGTCTTTGTGCACCTGTCACTGAAAGTAAACATGTAGGTACAGCAGGCAGTGAAGAAAGCTTATGGCATGTTGGCCTTCATAACGAGAGGATTTGAGTACAGGAGTAAAGAGTTGTACAGGGCCCTGGTGAGACCACATCTGGAGTATTGTGTGCAGTTTCAGTCTCCTAATTTGAGGAAGGACATCCTTGCTATTGAGGCAGTGCAGCATAGGTTCACGAGGTTAATCCCCGGGATGGCGGGACTGTCATATGAGGAAAGATTGGAAAGACTGGGCTTGTATTCACTGGAATTTAGAAGGATGAGATGGGATCTTATAGAAACATATAAAATTATAAAAGGACTGGACAAGCTAGATACAGGAAAAATGTTCCCAATGTTGGAGGAGTCCAGAACCAGGGGCCACAGTCTAAGAATAAAGGGGAGGCCATTTAAAACTGAGATGAGAAAAAAACGTTTAAACCCAGAGAGTTGCAAATTTGTGCAATTCTCTGCCACAGAAGGCAGTAGAGTACGATAGAGCTCTTGGCGTTAGTGGAATCAAGGGGTATGGGGAGAAGGCAGGCACGGGTTACTGATTGTGGATGATCAACCATGATCACAATGAATAGCGGTGCTGGCTCGAAGGGCCAAATGGCCTCCTCCTGCACGTATTTCCTATGAGTCTATGTTTCTATGAGTTCCACCTGTTAATCTGATGAATGTGATTAGAAAATAAACTTTACGTTATTATTTCAGACCTGCAGTTTCAGAGTGAATCAAGAACTCACATTCATTGTGCACCTGTTCCTGGTGATTCATTATGGGCAAATTGTCGAAAGATAATCACATCCAGCTTTATGGACTGGTGATGTTGCTTGATTGCAGAATGGAGCTTTCAAGCACAAATTAACGCACAGTATCATTACAGCCTATGATCTATTGCAGTAAATGGTTCATTATTGTTCAGATCAACTGAGCAACTAACACTTTCACCACCTCCGGGACATTTACAGTACATAGAATTACCTGGACAACAAATTATGGGAAGTATGGAAATTCGTGACATATACTGTTCCACTAAAACATGTTGTGGAGATTGAATGTTGGGTATTCAGCTGTGCCAGGATTTTCATACTTTATCATTATTGTTATTGCTTAAATGTTGAATGAAGATTGCTTTCACAGTGTGCCTCATGTATAAACAGTCTTACTATAAACACAGAAGTTTGAATCATAGAAGAATGTCTTTCAGTACATCTTAGCTGATTTAAGAATCACAATGGGTGTTCAGACCCACAACACTGTTGGTCTCACCCATTTTATGACCTGAGTCTTGAGTTAATATTGCCAGTGAACTGGAAGAGTGAACAATTGGGGAGAAGAGATCTACAGAATTAAGGGTTTGGGGTTAGGTAAGGAAGAACTACAAAGGCCAATAATAGGCAGAGTATTTTTGTGGGACAGGGAGGAGCATTCTAATGCCTACAAAAATCAGGCTATGAAATATCTTTGGCAGTTTTTATGAGTGACCATTTAGTTTAGCCAATTGAATGGCGATACCCACATGTGTGATGTCTTTCCAATTGTGCCTGAAATTTGGTGTGTATGAACCAAGTATATCTGCCCAGAGAGGGAAGCCCTGCGAGCCCAGTCACAGTGAGCCACTGAAAAACGGCAATCGGAGAGGAGGATGGAGGGACTCGGCGATGGCGACGGATGATGGACAATAGGCCCAAGAAAAGAAGAACCAGGGAGCCTTACCTTCCATGTCCTCAATGTTGGCTGCGAGAGGTGCCCCCTGGGGAGCAAGGGATGAAGAGGGCCGTGCAAGAAGAGGGACGACGGTTTGTCGGACGACGGGAATGGAGGCGATGGCTGCCATGGGCTTTTGTAGCCAGCTGTAGCTGGGACTGTAAAATGCCACCTAAGTGGCACCTCCTGCATATAGACTCAGTGGGCTGTTCTGTACATTCTGTACTAACTGGGGGAATGTGCTTATGTATGATGATAGTCTTGTATGCAAAAAAAGTATTTCACTGTACCCCAGTACACATGACAATAAATAAACCTTTGAACGGTTGATTTCTTACAATGGACAGCATTTATTTAGAGTATAAATTATATAGCCAATGAAAGAGTTAAAATCTAAACAGCCCAAAGTTGAGGAAGATATTAGGAAAGACCCTGTCAAAGAGATGGATTTTCCTCAGGATTAATGGGTGCATGGGAGCTAATGTGAGTTATGAAAAGGGAGCAGAGGTTCAAGATTACAGAGAGAGGAAGATGAACAGTCAGACAGGGCAATGACTTTGGATGCAGATTCACAGAATGACATCAGTTTGAGAAACAATTGTTGTAAGCTAATATTTGGGATATCTGACCTTGAATCAGATATGTGATGTCTTTAATAAGAACCTGGTATAACCCTATAAGAAATAGTGTAGCTTCTAATTTTTAAATAACTGCATTTTCTCGAGCAACTCCACTAATTTTGCACAAATGTTACAGAGGATTGGAGCAATTCCAATGGATTGAGTTACCACTCTCACAGCCACTAAGCATTTAACTAATTGTGATCATACTATGCTATTGTAGGTAAATGGTGTAAAACAACCATCAAAGGTCAGGGTAAGGATGACTGCAACTCATATTTGAATAAGATGTTTTGTTGTTCTGAGTGCAAATTAAACCTGGATGATAAGGACGACATTATGTGCTGTAATAACAGAAACTTGAATTGTATTTCCAGGAATCTGAAAGATTAAGCATGAGGCAATTTTAATGGTTTTCAAAATGTTATGGGAAATGATGTGGTGGGTAGAATAAAAAGTCACTTCTGGTAAAACATAGACATGGTCCAAATGTAAGTCATATGTTTCTATGGCAATATTAAGAAACACTCCCACATACAAAAGTAGAAGTTTGAAATAGCCTATTCCAAATGTCAATTAATGTGAGATTAATAATCAGGTTGGTGGTAAAGATTTCTGTTATCTAAAAGGGATATGATATGGTGTTGGGTCACAATTCATACTAAATTGTACAACAAGCTTGAGGGGCCAAATGACACTCATTTTCCTGTTTCTCTTGCGCTTTACCATTTCTAAGCACTCGGTTATTTGCAACAATGTCTTCCGTTGCCAACATCTTGGTACCACGCCTGAACAGCTAATTTCCTCCAGCTGTTCTCCTCTTATTGCTCCAGATTCCAGCATCTGCAGTCGCTTGTATCTCCATTTCCCTCCACAGATGCTGACTGATCCATTGAGTTCCTCCATGAGGAACCCTTTTTTTTGCCTAACTCTAAATTATTTCCTAAATGTCTTCAACTCTGTGTTTCCCATTCCACTCTTACAATACCATTTAAATGCCACCTCATTTACTATTAGCTCTTTATGTGGCTTAGACAGCATACAATTGAAGTTCCCAGGGATGTTGCATAAGATTCAATATTCTATGGAAATGTGCGACGTTGTTATCTCCATAGCACAGGGGAAAGAGCAAGGCAAATGTCTTTATGAAATATTGAGAAAGTAGAGGTGAAATGATTGTTGACATTTTATATTTCATTTTTTATTTCAGAATGAAGTTCCCTTGTTCTCCCTCAAGGTATCTTTTAATAGAAGTTATCTTTCAGTAAACGTTATAAGTGTTTACACTGACAGGTGCCTATGAGTGCTAAATGACAGCCTTTAACAAGAACAAATTGTAGGCACACATTTCTTGGTCATTTCTCCTATCTGTTCTAAACCACGGTCTTCAGAAAGATGTTTAGAAGTCGTTTAAAATTAGCTTTTAAGAGAAAGAGAATTCTTCAAAACCAATTGTTTCTGTGACAATCTCATAATGGAAGAGTCATTGTGTATCATGCTTCATGTAATTGAGCTGGCATTACTCGCATATTGAAAATTTAGTTTGAAATGTCTATTAAAAACATAAGTAAAAGGAGTAGAGTTTATGCTGCCATATCTTAACACATGGAGTAAACATTGTGTTATCATTTAGTCAGAGGGTAGTTCATTTGTGGAACTCATTGTCACAGAGGGCTGTGGAGGCCAAGTCAGTGGATATTTTTAAGGCAGAGATAGATAAATTCTTGATTAGAATGGCTGTCAAGGGTTATGGGGAGAAGGAAGGAAGGAAAATGGGATCAGCCATGATTGAATGGTGGAGTAGACTGGATGGGTCGAATGGCCTAATTCTACTCCTATAATGTGAATGTGATCATTCCATGGATACATTTTGTCAGAAGCACTGTGAATATACCAACTTCACACTATCTTAAGACTGGATCTATTGTTGCTGGTGATACCTCATGGTGGAGGCAGGTAGAAAGGATGCATAATTTTCTTCTTCACCACTTGGGTAGTAAATTGATCTCCCTGTGTTTTGCCTGCCTTTTATTTTAAAATGGGACACTAGTTTCTTTTCAGATTGTGCATTTTGTGAGTACACAAGTGTCATTCTTGTTTTAACAGGGTACCTCCTTTGGAGAGTTGCTTCCTAAGCAGCTTTCCACTGTCCACTCAGTCCCATGAAAAGGTCTTCATCATACCATGCAAAGCTGACCCTTCCAACTCCCCCTAAGCTGACCGCTTGTTTAGGCTGGGTTAGGTCACTTCTTTATAACTCTGGGCAGCCACCATGGACCCATACATACACCATATACATTTTGAAAGCAAACCATCCCAAAGGCATTAATGCAATAAACACAATCTAAAACCAAAGAAATCTTTCAACAACTATTTTTTTTAATTACTTTAATTTGCTCATTGCTCAAGAGGGATTTAAAAATATTTATTTATGCATCAGGAAGTCTACAGGCATGTCGGACAGAAGTTATCGAGCAGCTGTGATTAGCCTGCTTGGGCTAATAGTTCTATTTTAACTGCACCTACTGTATCCAGTTTACATCTAGGATAGAAAGGGGTTTGAAGAAGTGGTTTGAAACTGAGGCCCATTGTCATCAGAACACTCTTGGGTAGAAAAGTCCAAGGATTCATTGCTCTATGGATGAAGGGATTTAGAAACATAGACATAGAAACATAGAAAATAGGTGCAGGTGTAGGCCATTCGGCCCTTCGAGCCTGCACCGCCATTCAATATGATCATGGCTGATCATCCAACTCAGTATCCCATCCCTGCCTTATCTCCATACCCCCTGATCCCTTTAGCCACAAGGGCCACATCTAACTCCCTCTTAAATATAGCCAATGAACTGGCCTCAACTACCTTCTGTGGCAGAGAATTCCACAGATTCACCACTCTCTGTGTAAAAAATGATTTTCTCATATCGGTCCTAAAAGACTTCCCTCTTATCCTTAAACTGTGACCCCTAGTTCTGGACTTCCCCAACATCGGGAATAATCTTCCTGCATCTAGCCTGTCCAGCCCCTTAAGAATTTTGTAAGTTTCTATAAGATCCCCCCTCAATCTTCTAAATTCTAGCGTGTACAAGCCGAGTCTATCCAGTCTTTCTTCATATGAAAGTCCTGCCATCCCAGGAATCAGTCTGGTGAACCTTCTCTGTACTCCCTCTATGGCAAGAATGTCTTTCCTCAGATTAGGAGACCAAAACTGTACGCAATACTCCAGGTGTGGTCTCACCAAGACCCTGTACAACTGCAGTAGAACCTCCCTGCTCCTATACTCAAATCCTTTAGCTATGAATGCTAACATACCATTTGCTTTCTTCACTGCCTGCTGCACCTGCATGCATACTTTCAATGACTGGTGTACCATGACACCCAGGTCTCGTTGCATCTCCCCTTTTCCTAATCGGCCACCATTCAGATAATAGTCTACTTTCCTGTTTTTGCCACCAAAGTGGATAACCTCACATTTATCCACATTATACTGCATCTGCCTTGCATTTGCCCACTCACCCAACCTATCCAAGTCACCTTGCAGCCTCCTAGCATCCTCCGCACAGCTAACACTGCCCCCCAGCCTCATGTCATCCGCAAACTTGGAGATGTTGCATTCAATTCCCTCATCCAGATCATTAATATATATTGTAAATAGCTGGGGTCCCAGCACTGAGCCTTGCGGTACCCCACTAGTCACTGCCTGCCATTCTGAAAAGGACCCGTTTACTCCTACTCTTTGCTTCCTGTCTGCCAGCCAGTTCTCTATCCACATCAATACTGAACCCCCAATACCGTGTACTTTAAGTTTGCATACTAATCTCTTATGTGGGACCTTGTCGAAAGCCTTCTGTAAGTCCAGATATAACACATCCACTGGTTCTCCCTTATCCACTCTACTAGTTACATCCTCGAAAAATTCTTTAAGATTCGTCAGACATCTCAGCCCTAAATGTCTGACTCCATATTTTGATTCCAACCAGAGGAACCATCATTCCTACATTTATCTTGTTGGATGCTGTAAGAATGTTGTGAGTTTCAAGGGGATCAGCGTTTGCTCTATTAGGCTCAGAGAGTATAGCTACAGTGTAGGCTTTCTTGCCTCTATTTGTTTAAAATGTCCCCATATGCAAATTATGCCCAATGCCTGGAATCAAAATGGATTTTGTTCTGTTTGCAGTCCCTCTATCACGAACGTACCCTGCTTTGGGTAGACCTGCACACAATTTTCCAAGTGTGATCTCTCCAGGGCTCTATATATTTGGAATCTGATCATCCTCAAATGTTCTTAAATAAAGCCAACAATTCACAGGCATAAAATCAGTCCTAGTGTGTTTCAAGTTGTGCATTCCAACATAACAGCTTCCTCTGTCCTCAGTAAAATAATGGTTGTCCAATGAATTGTAACCTGTTTCTTCCACTGATAACTGGGCCTCACTGTCAACTCTCTAATATCAATAACCAGATGCTAATTTATGCATGCTTCAGCTAGTAATCCAGAGACTATTATGTTTGTGTTCTGTTTTTTATTAATTTGGCCACTTTTAGTCATAATTCCACCACATTCAATGCAGAGCTTGTAAAATGTAGCTCTGCTCATGTGGGTATTGTTTGACCACAATTACATCCTTCAAATACAATAGAATTTCTAGATTTGCATTTTATCAAAGAAGTGTTACTAATAACTAACTTTTAAAACCAGTTCTACAACCCTAATTGAATCATGGGGGTTCGAACCAAGTGTAGTTGGATTGTAGGAAAGACTGATTGATTTTATAAGGATGTGACCCCTTCACACAATTGATTGTGACACTTGGCAAATCTTACACATTCATCACCCAGTCAATCAGTGTAATTGAAAACAGACCACTTTATGCCACAGTCTGATCTGGAGCAACTAGTTGTGGTAAATCTTTTGCACATTCATAACCCTGTGAAAGATTAGATTTCTGGAAACAGTGATTTGGTTGAATGATTGCAAATGTATATTTGTAAGTCCAAATATATCCGAATATAAAAATAACAAACAGTTAGACCTTTATGTTATTCTTTCTTCGCAATTTATCTTGCAGTTGCAGAAACGGTGGATGCGATCTCGCTGGCTCTCCACTCCACTCTGGACCACTTGGACAACAAAAACTCATATGTCAGGCTGTTATTCATTGACTACAGCTCGGCATTTAATACCATCATCCCCTCCAAGCTGGTTACCAAGCACTCAGATCTGGGTATCTGCGCATCCCTCTGCAATTGGATCCTCGACTTCCTCATTCACAGACCACAGTCTGTCCGAATTGGTGGAAATGTGTCATCTTCGATAACAATCAGCACGGGAGCACCTCAAGGCTGCGTGCTCAGCCCCCTGCTGCACTCGCTCTATACTCATGACTGCCTAGCAGGACATGGTGCGAACTCCATCATCAAGTTTGCCGACGACACCACTGTTGTGGGACGTATCACTGATGGGGACGAGTCAGAGTATAGAAGTGAGATCGACTGATTGACCAAATGTTGCCAGCACAATCACTTGGCTGTCAACACCAGCAAAGCCAAGGAACTGATTGTGGACTTTGGAAGGGGTAGGATGGGGACCCACAGTCCCGTTTATATCAACAGGTCGATGGTGGAAAGGGTCAAGAACTTCAAATTCCTGGGCTGCATATTTCCGAAGATCTCTCCTGGTCCCAGAACACTGATGCAATTATAAAGAAAGCACATCAGCGCCTCTACTTCCTGAGAAGATTACGGAGAGTCAGTATGTTAAGGAGGACTCTCTCGAACTTCTACAGGTGCACAGTAGAGAGCATGCTGACCGGTTGCATCGTGGCTTGGTTCGGCAACCTGAGCATCCAGGAGCGGAAAAGGCTGCAAAAAGTTGTAAACACTGCCCAGTCCATCATTGGTTCTGACCTCCCTACCATCGAGGGGATCTATCGCAGTCGCTACCTCAAAAAGGCTGCCAGCATCATCAAGGGCCCACACCATCCTGGCCACACACTCATCTCTCCGCTGCCATCAGGTACAAGGTACAGGAGCCTGAAATCTGCAACATCCAGGTTCAGGAACAGCTACTTCCCCACAGCCATCAGACTATTAAACACAACTTCAAACAAACTCTGAACTATAACGGCCTATTGCACTTTATCTGATTATTTATGTGTGTATAAATATATTCTATGGTATATGGACACACTGATCTATTCTGTATTTATGGCTACAATATTCTGTTGTGCTGCAGCTAGCAAGAATTCCAGTGTCCTATCTGGGACACATGACAATAAACTTGCTTGACTCTTGACTTGACTTGAAATGATCCCAATAAACATATACTGTAACTATTTGTTTATGATTGCCTGGTTTAAAGAGGTAAATTTCCTAGTCAAGAGTGTTTTATTGTCATATGTTCCAGATAAAACAATGAAATTCTTACTTGCTGCAGCACAACAGAATATGTAATCATAATAAATAATATAACAAAAACTCAGAAAAAAGAACAAATAATAACAGTGCAATAATAATAATAGTCTATTGTAGTTCATAGCTTATGAGGTTGTAGTGTTTAATAGCCTGATGGCTGTAGGGAAGAAGCTGTTCCTGAACCTGGACATTACAGTTCTCAGGCTCCTGTACCTTCTTCCCGGTGGCAGTGGTGAGATGAGTGTGTGGCCAGGTTGATGTGGGTCTCCCTTGTCAATTCTTCCCTTCCCTCCCATACCACCCCCTCCCCTGGTACTTGCCCTTGCAACCGCAAGAGATGCAACACTTGTCCCTTCACCTCCCCCCTCCACTCCATTCAAGGACCCAAGCAGTCGTTCCAGGTGCGACAGAGGTTCACCTGCATCTCCTCCAACCTCATCTATTGCATTCGCTGCTCTAGATGCCAGCTGATCTACATCGGTGAGACCAAGCGGAGGCTTGGCGATCGTTTCGCCGAACACCTCCGGTCGGTCCGCAATAACCAACCTGAACTCCCGGTGGCTCAGCACTTCAACTCCCCCTCCCATTCCGTATCTGACCTCTCTGTCCTGGGTCTCCTCCATGGCCACAGCGAGCAACACCGTAAATTGGAGGAAATGCACCTCATATTCCGCTTGGGCAGTCTACATCCTGGTGGCCTGAACATTGAATTCTCCCAATTCTGCTAGCCCTTGCTGTCCCCTCCCCTTCATCAGCCATCTGGCTGTCTCCTCCCCTCCCCCAGCCCTCGGGCTCCTCCTCCGCCTTTTTCCTTTTTTCCTTTCTTCTCCCCACCCCCTATCAGTCTGAAGAAGGGTTTCGGCCCGAAACGTTACCTATTTCCTTCGCTCCATAGATGCTGCTGCACCCGCTGAATTTCTCCAGCAATTTTGTGTACCTTGGGTCTTTGATGATGCTGGCTAGCTTTTTGAGGCAGCGACTACGATAGATCCCTTCGATAGTGGGGAGGTCAGAACCGGTGGTGGCCTGGGCAGTGTTTACAACTTTTTGCAGTCTTTTCCGCACCTGGACATTCAAGTTGCCGAACCGGGCCACGATACAACCAGACAGTATGCTCTCCACTGTCCAACGCAATTAATTCATGATTACTTTCTTAATCTATTTGGGATGCCTATGTGGTAATATGAGAAAGGGGTGGGAGATTGCGACCTTCACGTGGTGTACCCTGATTCGACTAATGCTATCAACCTGACGTACACAAACAAGATCAAATAGAACAAGTTGACCTCCAACTTTAGGCTGTGCACGGCATACACAAGAAGAAGAACATGAGAAAGGTTTAATAATTGACAATCCCAGTAATTAAAAACACAACAGTAAGGTTGTTTCTATCTCTGTTGTTAAAGCTATGGCTCTCATTCAAAATAGTTTCATCTTTAAAGACATGCTTAGCCATTGACTGGTCTCAAATAATTACCTGCTGCCTGGTTCAAGAAAGAAAGTGGTGAATGTCTTCACATCAACTTTCCTCTTCCGTCAAGGAAGATGAGGGCTGTGGACACATAGGATAACCAATATCTGCAGGATTCCCTCCAATGCGCATAACATCCTGGCCAGTAAATATATCACCATTCCTTTATTGCTGATGAGGCTGAATTCTGGAACTTACTACCAAACATAATTGTTTAGTTTAGTTTACTTTATTGTCATGTGTAACTAAGTACAGCAAAAAAAATGTTTTTGTTGTGTGCTAGCCAGTCAATGGAAGGATTATGCATGATTCCAATGAAGCCTTTCACAGTGTACAGATACATGATAAAGGAAGTAATGTTGAGTGCCAGATAAAGTCCATAAAGTCCGATTTAAAAAAAGTCTGAGGGTCTCCAATGAGGTAGATGGTAGGTCAATGGCAGTGCAGGATGAATCAGTTTGATCCTTTGGGTCATCATTAGTCAAATCCAGTGTCTCATGAGATGGTGGCTGATGACCAGACAGTTCTGGCACAGTGGGAGTAATTTTCCAGAGTCAAAATAAAGTGGGCATCCCTTGATACTAATATAACTATAAAAAATACAACCTTTCATTTCCACACTCTGCGCCCTCCATAATCAGATTGAAAGTTAACAATAAGATTTTGTAATATTGACATCAATGATAAATGTGTTCACAATATTTAATGCTTTATATGCTCAAACATCTGTCAGGTTTTCTATTCATTTTAAGGATGTGGTGGTACAGGCAAGGTTAACTTTGGCTGCCTGTGAGAAGGTGTTGATGCATTCTGTCTGGTAGAAAGTTGCAGAATTCAGTCTCGTCGGCAATGAAGGAATGGTGATATATTTGCGGAGGAGGGTTGGTGTGAAGGTACATTCCCCAGTTTCTCTCCCGATTGACCTGGTGATGTTCTAGTTATATCCTTCTGCTCCATACTTGCCTACCAATGGAAAAGGTCCCTATCCACACCAGCAACCTCTTTCTAAAATCTGAAAGGTCACAATCACATTAACGTTTATTTTGAAGAAAACTTACATGTATTTCCCTTACTAAAAAATTACTAACTAAATCTGGCTCACTACACATTACTAAGCTCTGTATGGCCTGCCCTCTCATTGGTTCTGCTGTTGCAAGGTCCTCATTGAAGGTACTGAACATTAGTCTCCAACTAAAATATATTTACTTGTGCTCTGACCCTCTCTCATTTTTTAGTTTAGTTTAGAGATACAGCATGGAAACAGGCCCTTCGCCCAACCGGGTCCGCACTGACCAGCGATCCCGCACATTAACACCATCCTACACCCACTAGGGACAATTTAAAAAAAAACATTTACCAAATTAACCCACACGCCTGTACGTCTTTGGAGTGTGGGAAGAAACTGAAGATCTCGGAGAAAACCCACGCAGGTCACGGGGAGAACGTAAAACTCTGTACAGACAGCACCCGTGGGCGGGATCGAACCCGGGTCTCCGGCGCTGCATTCGCTGTAAGGCAGCAACTCTACCGCTGTGCCACTGTGGCCGTCTCTGAATGAATTAATGCAGTTACTTCATTAATAATAATATGAGGTTTTCAGATGTCCCAATTGCAGTTAAGATCTATCTTATTCATCAGTTCTGACTGCGGTTTCTTTACTGATTGCTTCCCGTTCCTCTATCCTCCCTTGCTAATATAGCAAGAGTCTATATAATCAATAAAGTTTCTCCTCATCCCCTTCCACTTTCTCTGTTCTTTCTAAAGGACATATTGGAATATGGAATACTTGAAATATCTGGAATATGTAATATCTGAACACTACTAGTTTGCAGGAATTAATTATTAACAGCATTCCAGAATCTCCAAATTGCATTTGAATACCTAATTAATTTATGCTTTTATTTTGTTCTTCAGCCTTTTTATTGCACTATATGTTTCTTAATTGTCACTTTTCAAATGTTGCTTCTTTAGGAAATTTGGTGCGTTCTGTTATTGCCTAAGTAAGTGTTAGCCATTGTCTTCTATCTCTCTCTCTCTCTCTGTCTTTCTCTTGAATTCTTCAAAATCTACCTTTAGATTTTACTTCTGCTGAGTGAGTTATGCCTTATGAGAGGATGATGGGTATATGAAATGAGCTGCCAGAAGAAGTAGTTGAGGAAAGTACAATAACAACATTTAAATGACATCTGGGCAGGTACATGGATAGGTGGGTAAATGTGGCTAGCTTAGATGGGGCATCTTGATTAGCGTATTCTTCCACTGGCAGCACATTCCATTTCGCCACCACCCTCTGTGTGGGGAAAAGTTGCCGCTCAGATTCCATTTAAATCTTTTCCTTCTCACCTTAAACCTATAGCCTCTAGTTCTTAATTTCCCCTACCCTGTGAAAAATACTCTGTGCATTCTCCCTATCTATTCCACTCAGCATTTTTTACACCTCCGTAAGATCACATTTCACTCCGCAGCAGTGCTAGGTTGCCCAAATATTCTGTATGGCCCAAGCCCTCGAGTCCTGACTACATCCTCATTAAAGAATTAATCATATTCCATTCCAAGTTGAGTGACTTCTTAACTGGAGAGGAATACAAAGTAACATGAATTAATTCCTAGTCTATTGTTTTTGTAGATCATAACAAAAATGATTTGCATCAATTAAAAGTTGTACCATATTCAGTTCAGTCCATTTCTTTTATAACTAATGATAGTTTTAGACACTGTGCATTCGTGCAGGTGCACTGGGGTACTTACGAAGATAATAGACAATAGACAATAGGTGCAGGAGTAGGCCATTCGGCCCTTCAAGCCAGCACCGCCATTCAATGTGATCATGGCTGATCAATCAATGTGATCATGGCAATCAGTACCCCGTCCCTGCCTTCTCCCCATATCCCCTGCCTCCGCTATCTTTAAGAGCCCTATCTAGCTCTCTCTTGAAAGTATCCAGAGAACCGGCCTCCACCACCCTCTGAGGCAGAGAATTCCACAGTAACAACTCTCTGTGTGAAAAAGTGTTTCCTCATCTCCGTTCTAAATGGCTTACCCCTTATTCTTAAACTGTGCCCCCTGGTTCTGGACTCACCCAGCATCAGGAACATGTTTCCTGCCTCTAGCATGTCCAAACCCTTAATAATCTTACATGTTTCAATAAGATCCCCTCTCACCCTTCTAAATTCCAGAGTATACAAGTCCAGCCATCTTGGGAATTAACCTTGGTCTATTTTATTCAGGCAGCATAACATCCTGTCGGCAATAATATTAGGTTTGTTTTATTGCTCTGCAAGAATGTGGACAACATATGATGCATTTTACAGTCTGATTGTAGCACTGTTACTTCAATGCAAAATGCACAAAGTGTGATGTCAAATTGGTCCTTATTATAAATGGGCTTGCATATAAACGTACTATAAAACATTATGAAAAATCAATAAAATCAATTAGACCATAGATCACTCCCACTGCTCATTGTGTTGTACCATATGCCCATTTTTTTTAATGTCATAACACCACTTGTTACTTAATCACATATATAAGCCTTTGTTCAAAATGGTTTTACTCTGAGAATTTATCATCAAGGAACTAAAGATCTTGAATTGAATCAAAACTCAAAGTAATCTGGTACTGTGGAACACTTGGTTAAAATGTGATTCTTAATTTGAATATGATATGAATATATGGATATGAATATGATATTTAAGGGACCAGATTTTGAAATTAATGTTTGACAACTGCTTTTATGAGTTCTAACTATTTCGAGTGAGGCAAGTTTATTTTAATTCATTTGAGAAAAGTAAATTCCAGTAAATATTGTTTTGGTTGTGGGAAATTTAAAATCAGCTATTTGTTTTGAGTAACCATTTTGAAATTGATTTGATTATTAGGCTTGTACAAATCGCATTGAGAGGTCAATTTATAGTGTTTATAAGTAATTGAAGAGAATTAAGATGCAGGTGGGAAACTTAACCTGTGTGGAAATTAGGCCCCACTCTTAAACTTATATTGTTGTATATTTCTACTTGTGATTGACCATGTTGTATGTTCAGTAAATGCCTGGTGAAAGCAGTCTACCACTGCCTGAACCATTGGGAAGATGCAAATTCCAGCAAATCCCTATTAGTGCATGGCCTTAAAGGAAAAGTAGATACAGATTGTATTTATTGCATTGATTGAACCAATGGCTTTCTTAATGTTGCAGCCAACAACAGACTGAAATGTAGTATGGATCAGTTGGCACTGTGAGGAATTATATGAAGCACAACAAGTTCAGAACGATAGTGAACGTGACCTCCACAGGGTGAGCAGTCCAGTCATGGGAGTGTGGCACAAAGTTATAGACTGTCTTCGTTGAGTTTAAAGCTTTAACTTCCAAATACATTCAGACTACTTCCTCCTTTGGTCCCTGCTTACTGCCAATGCCAGTCCATAGCTACAGCTTTTGCAGCACCCTCAGCTGTACCACCACTGAGAGGGCAAGGATGTGCAGTGGATAAAAGCCAGAACACCCCACCCACAGTCACTGCAAATAGCAGAAGACCCCTAATTCAATGAACAGCCTCCAAACAAATCTGCAGCAGGCTGTGCTAGCAAATACCAATTGTGTGAGTATCCCTTTAAGTCTCACAGCTGCAGTGAATGGTATTGTATAAGGAGTGATCACTCCGTGTGTGTTCTGTGCATCAAATGTCTGATGTGTTCTAGTGCGCGTTGCTGCAGAGAGTGGGGCCTAATTTCCCAAACTACCTTCTTAGTTTCCTAATGCATGGTTACATATCAATTTTCAATCGTACAAGACTGGAGAGGATGCACCAGGCATTACAATTTTAAGCAGAGGTTTTTCAGACAAATATATTTTCTGACTTTTTTCTCTTTAGGGTATTTGAAAACATAAATTACACATTATCTCTGGATCGTGTCTGAGAGCAATTACAGGAACTCTGTAATAGATTCTAAGGAAACATAAGTATCAGGAAATTTGACACTGTCACTCCTGTGAAAGCTTATGTGGAAATTTGGAGGCAGTGAACTGGATATTAGATTGATCCTTGAAAGCAAATCTATGTTTTAATCATAAAAGAGCAGCGAGATTTTACTTGAGCAAAATTAAAGTTTACCAACAGGATACAAATATGCTAATTAAATCACTAAATTAGGCTGTGTAGCCCTTTGCTGCTGAAACTGTGCCAGATGTGTGAAGCGCATTTTATCATGTTGAACATGTTAAAAAGATTTTATCAATGTGAACACTCGACTTTGTTATTTCACTAAATTAAGCAAATTCTGGACAAACGTATTCCTGACTCTGGAGTTCAAAATGGAAAGATTATTGTAAAGTTCGGAGAAATGAAGGACAGATACTATCAATGTAGACATACGATATTTCTTGTTAGTGATGGAGCTGGGCCACTAAAGTCAGAAACAGTTAAGTGCTTTCTACGGTATTTCCATTTCTGTTTGTGGGCTTGTCATCTGAAACTCTAACTGGACTCACTGATAATGTCATCTGTAATTACCTGAGCAGGGATGTACAGAGCCTGCTACTTACACATGAAGTCAGCACAGTAACAACGTTAGTGTATCCAGTGACCAGTAATGTTGCTATACCACACTAACTCAACCACATGAATCAATGGCTAGTGAATATTTAAAGATGAGACATGGATTAGGGATGCTACAATGCTGATCATTAAAGCGGCTGTGTATTATTCCTGATAATCTAAATAGTGAGTATAACCTGATTACTCTACAGCCATAAGCAACACCATGAACTTCTCTATGAAACCTTTTCCCAGCATTTTAGAAAATAAGTAGGGGTAGGTCATTTGGTCCTTTGAGCCTGCTTGCATTCTTAACCTGGATCCAAGGTTATCTGACTTCATTATCTGACTGGTAATCTCTATTTTCCTATCTGTCCATCACCATTGTCTCATTAGTTCAATGAAATTGACATGGTCATCGAGCAAAGGCATTTCAAGGAGACCTTCCTTTTGCAGTTTAGCTACATCTTTCACTTTGTGGAGTCAGACCTTATTTATTAGATTAGCTTCACTATTTTGGGGGAAATATAGCCAATAACTTTGAAATCCATGGGTTGGAAAACTGTTGGTTGATTTTCCATTACATTTGTCTCAAGGAAAGGTAACATAATACCTTTCACAAAATGGTATGAAAACCACATTGAACCAATTTTCAGTAGTTCACCACTCAGTAGGCGTCAAGCTGACCTGTGAGATATTTATAAATTCAGGGTTGCTCTATTTTTTTGCTATATTTGGAACAATTTCCTCCAAGTCTGAGACAATTTTTATTAGTTACTAGACACGTTAAGATCCACAGGTTGAATCACTACCACATAATTTTTATCTATTGTCAATCTGACCCTTTTCAACTTTTCCACAGAAACACTCATGATTCAAAGAAACAGAATTATTATACTTGACAACATCTAACAATGCTAATGTTATTAAAGTCAAGAATGCTTATATGTTAGATGCACCAGATATGAACCGGAAAAATTAAATTCTTACTTTCTGCGGCTTTGCAAGCCCGTTATTAGACGCCACAACAAGAACAATAAATGATCAGTTATTCTAAGTAACTAGACCGTGAAACCAACCTATGTAGAGCAATCATAGTAATGCACAGTCTGTAGTGGTTTGCAAGAGTTTAGTTAGAGTTACGCAGAGTGTTTCAAGAACCTGAAGATTGATGGGAAGAAGTTATTCTTGAATTTGGAGCAAATTGTTCTCAAGTTCCTGCAGTAGGCTTCCCAATGGTAGCAGTGGCCAGATGGTGTAGGTGTTTGATGGTATTAGTTACATTCTTGAGGATGCACTTCCCATACATCCCTTTGTTTGTTGTCAGTGCCTATTATGGACTGGGCGAGCCTCCGATCTTGTAGTGGAGTACTTGTACTTGCGATCTTGTAGTCTGAAGAAGGGTTTCGGCCCGAAACGTTACCTTTTCCTTCGCTCCATAGATGCTGCTGCACCCACTGAGTTTCGCCAGCCTTTTTGTGTACCTCCGATCTTGTAGCCCCCTTTGTTCTTGAGCATTTAAATTTAGGTTCAACTTTAAATTTAGGTTCAAAGTTAAATCAACTTTAGGTTACTCACCTAAATGGGAATCTACTTTCCTGAGATCTGTTTAACTCTCGACTCTTATTTCTCATCTTGTCATTTAAACAATTTAACCATAAACAGATTTGAAGAAATATGGATCCAAATAAAGATTCCACAGAGGAGGCAATCAAAGGAAAAGCTGTGGTTTTATTCAATCATTTAAATTTCCAAACCAGTACATGATGCAAACAGTCAGTATATTCTCACTGTACACCTGTAGAAGGTTGATAGTGTAATTGGCAACATATCTAATCTCCTCAAAATTCTGAGGATTGGTGAAATTCTTTTTGTGATTGAATCTATGTACTGGGTTTAGGGCATATTTATAAGAAAGATTGTATGGGGCCTTAAAATGCTGCTCTATCATGGGTGCATATTTTCTGAACAGGAGCACAGTTTTTACAGGTAAGATGTAGGTATAATGAAATCTGAGATGTAGTCTTCAGTGCTGAATTACTTTTCCCATCTGAAACTCTCAGCCAATAACTCAATTTCTTTTACTTCCCAATTTTCAACATCCACCCACAGTTTATGAATAATGTACAACAGAAAAACGAGATAGGGCCATAAGACAAGATACAAGATACAAGATACATTTATTTGTCACATGTACCAATAGGTACAGTGAAATGTGTGGTCACCATACAGCCATACGAATAATAAAGAGCACAGACGATAGTTTTTAACACAGACATCCCCACACAGCGGGATCAAAGTTTCCCACTGTGAGGGAAGGCTCCAAAATTCAGTCATCCTCTTCTGTTGTCCTCCCTTGGTCGGGGGGCTCCCGAGCCCCCGCTGTCGCCACTACGGGCGGCCCGATGTTCAAGCCCGCTCGCCGGGGTGATGGAAGTCCGACGTCGGGACTGGAGGGCATCCTCCACAGCTTGGACATCCGAAACGGCCACCTCCTACCAGAGTCCGTGGCTTCCGAAGTCCACAGACCGCGCCGGGCCCTCGGCAAATGGCCCCAGGTCTCCGCAATGTTGAAGACAGCGCCGGCCGCGCTGGAAGCTCTGCAGCTCCGATGTTGATGCAGCAGGCCCAGCACTCCGGAGCCTCCACGGCGATCCCAGGTAAGGCATCGCCTGCTCCGCTGTGAATCCAGTGTTGCGCCGCCACTGCTGGAGCTCTGGTCCGGTCCCCGGCAGGAAAGGCCGCTCCAATCCAGGTGGTAGGCCGCGAGGAGGGGGGCGAGGACGCGACTCGGAGAACAGTCGCGTCCTCGCCAGGAAGTGACTGGGAAACGGTTTCCCCCTTACCCTACCCCCCTCCCCCACAAAGAAAAGTTAGAGAAACTAAAGACACATACTTTTAAAACTAAGACTAAGACATGAGCAGATTTAGGCCATTCAGCCCATCGAGTCTACTCCATCATTCAATCATGGCTGATCTATTGTTCCCTCTCAACCCCAATCTCCTGCTTTCTCCCCGTAACCTTTGATGCCCTTCCTAATCAAGAACCTATCAATCTCTGTTTTAAAAATACCCAATGTCTTGACTTCCACAGCTGTCTGTGGTAATGAATTCCACAGGTTCACTGCCCTCTGGTCTAATTCTTCCTTACCTCCATTCTGGGATGGGAATTTTATTATTAAATTGAATGCATCTAAGGAGATGAATGAAGTAACATTAGCAGATGCACATTAAGAATTTAAACACCGCTTCAGAGTTTTACAAGTATTCGTGCCAAGCTTGAAGGAACCAAACAGCCATACGAAATATATCAGACGTACAATACGCCACATCTGCTTCCTCGGGGCATGCCTGCGCCTCCATCTCATACCTCATGGCTTCCAGCTCCAGTTCCCTACCTCCCAGTTCGGACCCCAGCCGGACTATCGGTACCGACTGGCTATCTACCGGCATACCCAACAATTCTCCACCCGGGCACTGAGATCCACTTTGACTGCGATGCGCCGACACCAGCAGGACCTCGCATTGACCCTCCTGGAACTTCGGGCCTCACTCACCCAGACCTGCAACGGACCTCAACTGTACTTTATCCGCTGGAAGATCCACCTCTTCAATAAAAGATTCCTGGCCCACCTCAACTCCACCAAGGACCTTAAATTATCCCGCCTCCAGGCCGCTCCCGCCGCCGACTCTCCGCGACTCGACCACCCGCAGGCTCCGGGCCCCAACTCCGGCCTGCATCGCCTGCCCGAGTCCCGTGATGCCATCTTGTCCACGAGGAGCGCCTCCAGTACTCACCAGGACGCCACCTTCACCGACCTCCAAGTCGATGCTGCCGCCGACCTCCACCTGCCTACCGATGACGCCCAGCCTCGCCGCTTCTACGGTAACTCGGACTTCCTCCCCCTCGCCGATTCCTCCGAACCTCGCCGCCCCCCGGGACCGCCCAACCTCATCACCGCACCGGGCCCATCTGACATCGCCGCCGTACTGGGCCCGCCGAACATCACAGCCGCACCCGGTCAATCCAACATCGCCGCCGGACCGGGCCCATCCAGCATCTCCGCCGGACCGGGCCTACTCTACACGGCCGCCGGACCAGGGCTCCACAAACATGGCCACCGCACCGCACCCTACTCACCCCGTCGCCTCACTGGGCTGGCCGAACCGCGCTGCCCCACCGACCATCCGCCCACCGGGACCTCCCACGCATCGCCCGTGGACCCCGACTCTACTGCCCACGGACCCCGACCATCGGGTCCGCCGACCCTCGCCACTGCACCTCCCTCCAGCCCCGCCGACCCCAACTCTACTGTCCGAGGACTCCTACCATCGCGTCCGCCGACCCTCGCCACTGCACCTCCCTCCAGCAGCCCGCAGCCGTCGCCTCACCTGCAAACTGGTCTCTGTACTGGGCCTGAAGCCTCCACGCTGCTCACTCCCACTCTCCGGGGTTTGACTCCACTGGGTCCTAGTGCTAGTCTGCCTAGCCCTGGTTACCTCAGTGTTAGTTCCATTGATTCTTCCCCATCCCTCTCCAACTATGGGACCCCTTCTCTTCCCCACCCACACTACAGCCCTCTCACCCCCCACCCTTGACCACCCACCACCCCCCCACCACACATCGCCTCGTCCCCATTCCACCCACCTGCCTTCCTCCGGCCCCAACCCCCATCCCTGCCGGGTGTTCACCATCCCCCCCGACCTCCCCCTCTCCGACATCGAACGGTCTGTCCTCAGCAGAGGTCTTACCTTTGTCCCCCTCCGTCCCCACCTCAATGAGTTCCGTGCCCTCCATGACTTGGAACGCTTCTACCGTCGCCTCCGCCTCACAGCTCACTTCCATGGGAAGGAGTCCTCGCCCCCCACTGATGACCCCTTTTCCCGTCTCCAATGCACCCCCTCCTCGTGGAACCCCCCTCGTAGCCTTCCGGCTTTAGAACTCTTCATCAAAAACTGCCGCCGTGACATCAACCGCCTCAACTTCTTCACTCCCCTGTCTCACTCCAATCTCTCCCCCCCCCTGAACGCACTGCCATCGACTCACTCCGCAACAACCTAGATTGGGTTATCAAACCCGCCGACAAGGGAGGTGCCGTGGTAGTCTGGCGCGTCGATCTCTACAAAGCTGAGGCCACGCGCCAACTCTCGGACACCTCCTCCTACTTGCCCCTGGACCATGACCCCACTGGCGAGCACCAGGCCACCATCTCCAGCACCATCACCAACTTCATCCACTCCCACGCCCTGCCCGACCGAGCCTCCAACCTCATCGTTCCCCAGCCCCGTACAGCCCGCTTTTACCTTCTCCCCAAAATCCACAAACCTGACTGTCCCGGTAGACCCATTGTCTCTGCCTGTTCGTGCCCCACCGAACTCATCTCCACCTACCTCGACTCCATCCTATCCCCCTTGGTTAAATCCCTCCCTACCTATGTTCAAGACACCTCAGACACTCTCCGTCATCTCCGCAGCATTCCACTCTCTAGGCCCTCACCCCCTCATCTTCACCATGGACGTCCAGTCATTGTACACCTCCATCCCCCACCAGGATGGTCTCGAAGCCCTCCGTTTTTTCCTCGACCGAAGAAGCAACCTATACCCGGCCACTGACACCCTCCTCCACCTAGCGTAGCTGGTCCTTACCCTCAATAACTTCTCATTTGACTCCTCCCATTTCCTCCAAATACAAGGCGTAGCTATGGGCACACGCATGGCCCCCAGCTACGCCTGCCTCTTTGTCGGGTACGTAGAACAATCCTTGTTCAATGCGTACCAGGGCCCCATCCCCGACCTCTACCTCCGCTACATCGATGACTGTTTTGGTGCCACATCCTGCACCCACACACAACTGACTGACTTCATCCGTTTCACCACCAACTTCCATCTGGCACTCAAATACACCTGGACCATTACCGACACTTCCCTACCATTCCTTGACCTCACTATCTCCATCGCAGGTGATAGACCTCTTACCGACATCCACTACAAACCTGCCGACTCCCATGGCTATCTGGACTACACTTCTTCCCACCCTGCTTCCTGTAAAGACTCCATCCCCCACTCCCAATTCCTCCGTCTACGCCGCATCTGCTCCCAGGATGAGGCGTTCCACACCAGGGCATCCGAAATGTCCTCATTCTTCAGGGAACGGGGGTTCCCCTCCTCCACCATAGATGAGGCTCGCACCAGGGTCTCTGCCACACCCCGCAACACTGCTCTCTCTCCCCATCTCCCCACTCACAACAAGGGCAGAGTCCCCCTAGTCCTCACCTTTCACCCCACCAGCCGTCACATACAACAAGTGATCCTCCGTCAGTTTCGCCACCTCCAACGTGACCCCACCACTCGCCACATCTTCCCATCTCCCCCCATGTCTGCCTTCCGCAAAGACCGCTCCCTCCATAACTCCCTTGTCAATTCTTCCCTTCCCTCCCGTACCACCCCCTCCCCGGGTACTTTCCCTTGCAACCACAAGAGTTGCAACACTTGTCCCTTTACCTCCCCCCTCGACTCCATTCAAGGACCTAAGCAGTCATTCCAGGTGCGACAGAGGTTCACCTGCATCTCGTCCAACCTCATCTATTGCAATCGCTGCTCTAAATGCCAGCTGATCTACATCGGTGAGACCAAGCGGAGGCTTGGCGATCGTTTCACCGAACACCTCTGGTCGGTCCGTAATAACCAACCTGACCTCCCGGTGGCTCAGCACTTCAACTCCCCCTCCCATTCCGTATCTGACCTCTCTGTCCTGGGTCTCCTCCATGGCCACAGCGAGCAACACCGGAAATTGGAGGAAATGCACCTCATATGCACCTTGAGAAGTCTACATCCTGGGGGCTTGAACATTGAATTCTCCCAATTCTGCTAGCCCTTGCTGTCCCCTCCCCTTCATCAGCCCTCTGGTTGTCTCCTCCCCTCCCCTAGCCCTCGGGCTCCTCCTCTGCCTTTTTTCCTTTTTTCCTTTTTTCCTTTCTTCTCCCCACCCCCTATCAGTCTGAAGAAGGGTTTCGGCCCGAAACGTTGCCAATTTCCTTCGCTCCATAGATGCTGCTGCACCCGCTGAGTTTCTCCAGCATTTTTGTGTACAATACTTCACACAAGATTGGGGCACTCTAGTATTGGCAGGACATTGTGACATGGGTGAAATCACTGAGCTTTGCTTCTATTGTTTTCAGTCCTTTAGTGTCGTGGAACATGCCCTCAACTATAGGTTCTCACCTAAATGGGAATCTACTTTCCTGAGATCTGTTTAACTCTCGACTTATTTCTCATCTTGTCATTTAAACAATTTAACCATAAACAGATTTGAAGAAATATGGATCCAAATAAAGATTCCACAGAGGAAGCAATCAATGGAAAAGCTGTGGTTTTATTCAATCAAGCACTGAATTAAAATTGTCCATGATTCTAGCCAGCAATTATATATCTAAGCACAACATAAACTGCTGGAGGAACTCAGCATTTGGGGAGGGAATGGACAGGTGAAGTTTTAGGTCGGGACCCTTCTTCAGACTGAAAGTCTCTTGTGACTCCATTTTACCGCTCCACTGCAAAAGTCTCTTGTATCTTGATTATATATCTGACCTAGCTGAAGGCATGACTATAAAAATAATATCTATAAAATAATAAACTCTTTTTGTTTAAGAAAGCATAATTTCCATGAGAACTCAAACAATTCTCATTAATCAGCCTCTGTGGCCTTCCACATTCCTATGCCATTGCTTCATTTCAAGAGACCCCAAACTTACTTGTGCTTTCCAACCCTGACTTGATTACCTCTCTAGCCATTATTCTTGTTTCTTTGCTTTATAGTGGGTTTAAACTCACTATATTGATTAAACTCCAGATCTGGAGTCTTGGCACCAATAGTCTTTTCCCCACCACCCAAAGCACCCATTCAAGAAAAGTACATTGAATGATAATCACTCCGGACTCACCCCTTTCGACTTTGCCATGTCTTGCAGTTCTATTATTTAGCACCAGAGCCACCACAAATTAATTTCATATATATGACTTACTGGGTGCACCAGAACCATCATTTAGCAGCCAGGATTTACCAGTTCAATAGAAATGTCAAATTTGGATCAGAGCTCTGGAGCAAGTAGCCATCCTTTCTTGGCATGTCTCACTGCTTCTATATCATCTCCACTTCTATCAAGGAGCCCAGTTAACCCGCAACTAAAATTAACTTTATAGTAAAATGATGTAAAAGCCTAGTTTACAAATCTTAAGTAAATGTGCCAAATACTACGCTGTAGAGACCCACAAATTTGAATTTGAAAGTTTTGATTTATATCATTTCCATCTCATTTCAATTGCTTGTTCTGTGACATAAGATGATTGTATTCTCATTGAAGGTGAACACGCTAATCCATTCTGCTATTTCCTGCCGTTTAAAGTGAGAGAATGAAGAGAAATGATCTTTAAATGATGAAACTTAATGGCACTTTGAATGTTATTCTTCCATTTTCCCTTTGCAACATTTCTTGTTTCAGATGAGTCCAGAGTTTGACTTCACCCTACATCACATTATATTGTTGCATTCACTAATTTGGAAGTTATCACCTTGTATTCTATGTTTGAGACCAAGGCGGGTAGATTTAGGGGAAGATAATGTCCTTGGTCGCTTGACTTCAATGAAAGTGAATTTCAGAAATGGGGTACAATGCACACGGTTTATATTGTTACCACGTTCAATCACATATGAATTTCTATACCTCAGAGATTTTAAGTTGATGGTTAAATCTCCCATTCATTTTAACTGCCATCTTGCTCACATTGTCTGTTTAATAATTCCATCTGCCTGAATCGAAAAAGTAGCTGGGTTTTGTTTGTAGAGGCAGTAACAAACACTGGCCTTTCAACTTTGTGATGGGGGATCAAATTCACAGAGCTAATGAAAGGTTCTTTCACACTAGTCCTTTGATTGTGTGAAGTGACGAACTGTGGACACTGTCATTTGGGATGAAGTTTAGCCTTGTGGTGAATGGTCTGTTGTCTTTCCCTGACGCTTGTACTGTGGACTGAACTGTAGTGCCTGAATTTTCACGTTTGCATCTCTTTCAAACGTGTTTACTTTGCTGTTGCCAATTGCTATGTTTTGCCGATTAACATAATAATGCCATATGTAAAGCATAAATGATTTTGGAAGTCACGCATAGTTGCTGAAGTCATCTCGTGTTGATTGATATCAATTCTAATGCTTCAAGAGGGTTTCCACAAAGGGAGCTCAGGGCAACCAAACGCGCAGAGCATGGGCATGGATGGACAATCCTTTCATCGAAGTAGACCTGGAAATCTTGGTGAAAAGGTTGGACACTTGTAGAGAAGTTCCCATTGATAGAAAGGATAAGCAAGGAATAAATGGCCATTGGAGATAAATGGCTGCAGTAAAGCCCTTAGAACTTGGTACCAATTCCACAAGATAAAGGCCAGTAAAAATGCAACAAATCCCCTCTGCGGACATGCACGCAATCTCAGTCAAATACCATCACTCATGCATACATCTCACACCTTCAGCGATCCAGTCACCGTAGGCATATCATATACGCACATTGAAAAAAGCTAATGCTCTTTCCTCTCCCATGTAATAAAAGGATGCACGCAAAGAGAGACTGAACCAGCAAACTGGCAAGAGGCTCAACTGTGCCTACAGACCGTTATTTGAACAATAGAGGTTGACAAGGATCCAAAGTGCTGGAGTAACTCAGCAGGTTAGACAGCATCTCTGGTGAACATGGATAGGTGATGGGTTGGGAGCCTTCTTCAGACAGCATGTCACCTATTTGTGTTCTATGGCAAAGCTGCCTGACCCATTAGAGTTACTCCAGCACTTTATGTCCTTTTGTGTATTAACTATTCTACAGAAGATCGACATTGGCTTGGCTGCCACACAGCAGATTACTGAAGGTAATGTTTTGCTCTTAACCAATCCTACTCCTTGTTTCATCTCCACTTCATTCTGCAAACACATCTGCTTTACACCATCCAGATGTTCCAAGTGTGTCCCTGTCCCTCTCCTCACCACGATCACAATGCTGCACTGGGCAATACATGCCACTCATCCATAACCAGGCAGCAGGGCTCAGTAGTCAGAACAGTAAGAAGGCAGGCACCACATCACTGCCTCCGACACTTAGAGTCGCTGGCTGACAGCAAATTGCCAGGCGCAATAGGAAAGGTTTCAGAGGCAGAATCTACACCTGTTCAATCGCCAGCCACAAGTTGAATGCATTGTGGCTGGGGGAGAAGGCAGCTCATATGCCATCTCACTAAATAGTGTGGCTGCACCCATTTATTTCCCCCTGAATTCTCAGATCACCCTATCTATCATGCAATCCATAGATGAACATTAATTACAACACACACAGAGAAACCTGGCCATTATTTGGCTGCCTGAGAGCTTGTGTTGGAATTCCAGTGATCAAGCCGCAAGCAGGCTTTGAGTTCGGCCGATGGTCTACCCCTGATATGTGGGCATTGCTTCACTAATTGTGAAGCTGTTAATCTCTCTCGGGCTGACACCATTCGGGTCCCACCACTATTCCAAATGGTTCTACTAGGTGGCAACCATGCACTAGCTGGCGTACTGGGGGGGGGGGGGGTGGGGGGGGGGGGGGGGGGGGGGGGGGGGGGGGGTGGGGGGGGGGGGGGGGGGGGGGGGGGGGGGGTGGGGGGGG
>JAXLNO010001094.1:0-92787 GCA_038087875.1 Malacoraja senta | reverse complement strand
TTCAGGGGGGAGAGTGATGAGGAACTGCTTTCCAGACACGTGGCTGAGGGAGCAGGCTTGTACTTTCAGTGCCTGGTGCATGTCAAGCACATGGAAGCTTGTTCTCCAAAGTTACATGCTGCATAATCGATTGCAATGCACCTAGAAGTCATGTGCTACACAAGCGAATTTCACGATCACTATCTTTTTACCTTAGCTGTAGTCCAAGACCTCTGACAGTGGTTAACAGGTATAAGCTAATGGAAACTGGCAAGTTGATCTGTATGCAATTTATGTGGTTCACTGTTCCATGCACATATATACTTTAAAAAATCCCGGAACTCTTGCTAGCACTTAACAGCAGTTCTCAATGAAGTTCAAAGCCTTCGAAACACATTGCAATGTGAGCACATCTAACTTTTGAGGGATGTTTTTTTTAATGTGTTAAGAAAAAGTCAGATACTTGTAATCAGGCACTGAGGCTCTTTTGTTTTTTCTTAAATAATTATATTTTTGTTTTATTTTCACAGAACTTGGGAGCCTCTTCATTGACAATATATTAGCTGCACGACTCTTTAATATAATAAAGTGAAGCATTTTATTTTAATAATTAATTCTATGCTTTTTTATACAATAATTAGGATTAATTTGCACAACACATTCTTTATAATACGGAACATTTTAACGCCTCAAGCTACAGAAGAAAAGCAGTGCTCCAAAGAGCTAAGCATATATTTATAATTTAGTAACAAAAAATTAAAGTATTTACAGAATATCTTATGAAGAATTACAATCTTCCTTGGCCCTACAGAACAATAATACATTTTCCAAATTTAATAAATAAGAATCAGCACTAATTTTTGCATGTTTTTTTTAATGTTAAACACCCTGAGATAGTTGAGTTCTCGCAAAGGAGACCGTTGTGTTCTGTTAAGATAAAACCGACGTGGACAGACCCTCAAATCAGATGTTGCACAGTGCAAAATGCCTGACAAGGTCACAGGTCAGCGATGTAAATGAGGGCCTCTTCCTTTGCCTTGAATTGCCGACACTAAGATTCTCGTAAATGGACACGTTGCTATGGTGAGGCTTGGGTGCTCCACTTCTAGGGATGGCCTGGGTTCCATGGAGGTTTCAAAAGGTAGTGATGAGATTCAAAGGAAAGAGAATTTAGGGGATTCCTGGAAAAAAAAGAGAGAGAAGGTAAAATGTTAAACTTGTTGAAGGATACCAATTTCATTGCAGTTACAAAAAACTACACAAAACTACATGGGTTATTTCATTTTTCCCTTCATTTTATATATGCTGAATGTGACAACTTTTCCAATTATAATTTGATACACATGGGAAGAGGCCTATTGGCCCATCAGGTTTATGCCAACAGTCAAGAGAATTCCATTCAGTCCTATTTACCCACTTTATTTTCCTGTAAACCATTCTCTCTCTCAAACCAATCAATATCCACCACTTTTCCTGCCACTCACCTAACCAGGAGCTCCTTACAATAGCTAATTGACTTTCCATTATAATCAGACCAAAATAAATAAAACCTTTGAAGATTTTTTCATTTTGTAAGAATGCGGAGATTTAGTTTTCTCAAGATTGATTTTGTTACATTAAGTAAATGTGTATCTTATATGATTGAGAAAGTCTGTTCATTAAAAGAACAGGATAAATGTTAGGATTCTGAATGCACAGCTTTGTTTGCTTGGAGCATATGTTGGGAATGTGAATGAAGAGGTCAGTAGGCCCCATATGCTTTTCAATTCATTGTGAATTAAGGTGAGCCAAATGGTCTTCATTATCTATTTTTGTTTTGTGACCTTGGGGTAAATTTTACAAATTGTGTTTTTGGCTCGAATGTTATGAACACAAATGTATAAACTTTGTCCTGAGATTGCAAAGTAGATATGAATAATGAAAGCCATCCTTTCTTCTAGCCAATACCATCTCATGCACGAAGAGAATAAAACTGCAGTTCCCATTGAAAATTATTTCCGCCTTTTATTTCTGGTTTCCTCATGCTCGGTTGCATTTTCTATCTGACAAGATGTCCGGCCTCCCATTGTCCCTCGAGGGCTCCTCAGTTTAATTTTCTATCCAGTTACCCTTTCTTTTGCAAATCTACACAGAATCACATGGAATTTAGCAGCATAAAAACCATTCAGTTTGACAAGTGTACATTGACATGTTCACTTGAATTGAACCTTATTCCACTACCGTAGCGTAGATGTGTAAAGTACTTTTAAGAAGTGGTTTGTGTTGGTGCACTCGACCATTGCATGTGGTGGCACCAGGAACTTTACTAGTGAGACCGCCTCAAGGCATTTGAGTTGTGACTCCAACTTTCTTGAAAGAACTGAACTGAAATGCTCAGTTATGCAAGCTCAGAGTTACCCAAGTCTTCAGATGAAACTTGGGAAGACTCCAGATGGTGTGTTCCAGCTTCTAACCACTATGACTAAAGACATTGCTCTTTCATGGTTTTTAATGCAAGCTTTCACACAGCTGGCTGTCATGATGCCAAAGCTAACTATGCTGCTGCTGCTCCTCTTGCACACCAGCCGACTTGTCAAATATCTGGGGCGAGAAATTGTTCTGTGCCTCAAAAGACACGTAAAACTAGCAATGTGCAATGGGACAGTGTGATTTATGTCTGGGCACCCAGCCACAATACTTTATTGCGCATATGGCAAAAAAACTTGCGAACAATATCAACCTGGCAAATGGCATGCACACAAAGCCTTCCCTCTGCCATTGTTGCATTAGTACTAGAATTCAAGGGGGTGAGGGGAAATTATAGTGGAAGGAGATCACAGAGAGACTGCAAGAATAGAGTTGAGTATCGGGGGAGGATCTTCATACTTCGCTGGAAGAGGTGATTGAGGTCACAATATGTTGCTGGATTGAATGGTCACAGACACAATCAGCCAGGATGTGGTGATGAGGGACAGAAGGAGACTGCAGTGAGGAAAGAAATGTGATTCCAGGAAGGAAATGATGTCAATGAGAGCGATGTTCGAATCTTAAAGTGGACTTGCCTGCAAGAGTGTTCATATACAAAACTCGATAGCCACAGACCAGGTAAATCAGCCCCTCATTAAAATTACTCAAGCAAGAGAATTTCAAATGCCTTTTGATGCTCCAACTTATATTTACACATAAAGGCTCCCAGATATGTATTGGTGCATTAAGTGGCATTTGAAATTCTCTTGTTCAAAAATATTTGAACACATGCATAGCCAACAAACAGCAGCGGCTGGGTGTGCAGGCTCAGGTTTCACAGTACGTGAGGTAGGCTTTAAGTAATTTAATTAGGGGCAATATACCTGTGACCATAGAGATTGGTACATGAACACTCTTGCAGGCAAGTCCACTTCAAGATTCTAACATCGCTCTCCTAAAAGTTCTATAACAGATTAGTAATTTCATTTCTGATAGCAGTCTTTCTCAAAGTGTTCCACTATACAAAGGAATATCTTGGGCTTTGTGTTGCTTTCAGCCACATTGCAGGCTATAAACCATTCCATATACCACCATGCAGTGGCCGTGTAGCTTTACCCAAACAACACTAAGGTATGGAGTTGTGGGTGTAACTACATGGAAAAGCAACACACCATTCCCCATTGACAGAGTCCCATAATGCCGCAGAGCATCTTTTCGATGAATATAAATTTTAAATCTCTGATAAAAAGAATGCATATCCTCGGGTCCAAGGACAGAGATAGTATCTTCTACTGTTGAAGTCCCTAAAAGGTGAAAATATGGGACAAATGGAAGGTTTAAAGTTTTGATTATAACATCTTTTTGACAATAAAGGTTGAGGAAGATTTTGATTTGCACCATTTAGGCAGTGGATTTCCCACCCTGCATAGAATCTGCCTGATTTTATCCCATTGACCTTAATTGATTAGTTTGAAGAACATTCAACTTTACCAGTTGACTGCTTAGAAAACCTACCATAATGTGCCTAAATTACTAGCCAAGCAAAAAGCATTTAATAGTATGTTCAAGGATAGATACTCCATTATCTCTCATGACTCATCCCGATTCACATTTGGGTAAGGAATTCCTCATTGTATAACCGTTTTTAACCACTGGCAATATACAAACAGAATAGATATCATGAAAATTGTGAGCAATTTCTGATGCAAAAAGAAAGTGAACATGAAAGGGAAAGAGCTGTTAACAGATTATGATTGATTCACATTAAATAAAATCACTTTGATCTGGCAACTCATGTAGTCAGAATCTTGACTCTCATTCAAACAGCTGATGTTGAAGTCTCAAGCCTGCCTGTGATAATCCTGCCCAGTTCGTCTTACTAAATTTAACTAGCTCTCAATCTGCTTGCCAGGTAAGGTGCTGCAGTTATGAATTAAGATTGTCTGGCATTTTGGATCGGGCCTTTTACCCGATCAAAGATCGTCAATTAATTTGAGAGTAATGATTATGCCAACGTTGGACATTGAGGGGAGACTTGGTAGAAGTATGTAAAATTATGAGAGGCATAGATAAGGTAGATAGTCAGAACTTTTTTCCCCAGGGTGGAAATGTCCAACACTAGAGCATAACAGGAAGGAGAGAGGAGGAAAGTTTAATGGAGATTGGCGGGACAAGTTTTTTACACACAGAAAGTGATGGGGGCCTGGAACGCATTGCCAGTAATAATGGTGGAGGCATATGATAGTGGCGTTTAAGAGGCTTTTAGATAGGCATGTGGAAGTACAAGGAGGGATATGGATCATGTACAGGCAGATGAGATCAGTTTATCTTGGCATCATGTTCGCCACAAACATTGTAGGCCGAAGGGCCTGTTCCTGTGTTGTACTATTCTATGTTCTATGTAACAATGGAGGGACAAAAACAGGAAACAGACAGAATGATAACTGGTGTATTGCAAAATATCATAAGAGGTGGGCAAAACGGTCATTAATCCAATTATGTGGTTTGGTTTCCTTTAAACAATTAGTTCAATTGCTGAAGGAAAGAGTTCCTAGACCTATTTGTTTATACATTATGCTACCTCACACTTCTCATTTACTTCAACGACTGTTTTAAAGATGAGAAACTAAATCCAAATTTTATTTGAACGTTGGTGATTAAGTAACCTGGAAAATATTTACAATGTTTATTTTCAATAGTGGTGTGCAGCTAATATTTCTATGCAGTAGCTTGTATGAAAGTGGAGTTTATCCTCCAAAATTATTACATTATCACACATTACAACTTGCATTATAAACTATTAGGAGCTCACGAAGAACATAATTTCATCTCCATTGTTAATTAGGTTTACATGGGTGAAATAACAATGGTCCCAATCTTATATCAGAAGAGACTTTCATGAATCTACCCAAGTTTTATTTGAACCCCAGTATTTTATTTGAAAGGGCAATAATATGTTACAGTTTCCTCTGCCTTCTGCTTCTCAATGTTAATTAGTTCTGGGAAGAAAAAAACATACTGGACCATTCGCTTTAAGATTTGTCAGATGGACATAATATAATTTTTACGTCCTTTTAAAAAAAACAACAGTTGGAATTCATCTCAGGATTCTATCGAATAAATATCATCAGACTTTTCATTTAACGTGCCAGTCTATTTATTAATCGAGCCAAATTGGCAGATGGCAGTAGTTGATCTTTGATTTGGGCAATTTGTTTTAGTTCTGGAAATGTTGTGATTGCTGGCATTGACATCCTCGTGTTTAATCACTGTCCAAGCCACAAGGGATGGCCATCCTTGTGCATGGGGAGTAGAGTTGGTAGCAACTCAAGCTATTAAACAACACTTAGGTCCATGTTCCTGACTGCTAAAAAGGTCTACTTACCTTTCTGTCAGCTGCTGCCAATTTTTCCCATTCGTTTTAATGGGACTTCTGTACTTGCATGAGGTTTAATCCTGTGCAGGCCCAGTGGGCAGATTTCCCAGCCTGAGAGCAGGTGTCCCACAGCAGGCTGGGAAACCTGCCCATTGAGTGGAAGGCTGCACTTTAGCCGACACTTTGTAATAGCCCAGATACGGACTTATCTGCCAGCAGATCCGGTCCATTCTCGGCAGATTTGTTGCATTGAATGTGAAAGCAGAAACTTTCAACTTTAGAGATACAGCGCGGAAACAGGCCATTCGGCCCACCGAGTCTGTGCTGACCAACTTGCTGAAGCCAATTAACCTACAAACTGGTACATCTTTGGAGTGTGGGAGGAAACCAGAACACCCGGAGAAAACCCAAGTGGTCACGTGGTGAATAAATACACTCTGTACAGATAGCACCTGTAGTCAGGATCGAACCCGGGTCTCTCGCACTGTAAGGCAGCAACCCTACCGCTGCGCCACTGTGCCACCCATGAGCTTATGAAAAAGAGAATTCGAATACCATGTGGGCATCAAATGAAATAGCTGTAGGGATGTAGTTATGTAAAAAATGCCTGTTCAAACCATGCAAAAAGCTAATATTTTCAAGCCATTATTGTAGGTATGTTACAAAACTTACCTTCAGCGGTGCTGCAGTTCTGCCACTGCCCGTGTGTGCGACTTTGTGCCTTTGAGATGGGAGCAGGTTTAAAATGCGATATTTGTGCAGTCTAATCAAATCAATGTCTGTCAGGCTGTTTAGTCGCTAAAGAAAAATTGCTTCGACTGCCGTTTTATTAAGTTTATTAAAATTAGCGCTTTATAATTTAATTGTTGGAGTAAAATTAAAATCATCTTCAAATGCCGTCAACGCCGACAACGGGACGGATTTCACGCACGGGACAGGTAAAGGAAAGCCGTTTATTTTTTCATATAAACTTGCTTCTTAGGATGCCTTTAATAAAAATTTCAAGTTGCGAAAATGTGATTATGTAAATATATGAAGCGGCAGTATTTCTCCTGCCGATATTGGGGTTTAATTCACTGCAACCGCAACGTTCCAAACCAGCGCGTTCCACAAAATCCCACACAAGATGATTTAAATGCCCATTAATTTACAGGAATTAAACACTAAATTCCTTCCATTTGGCCTATAAATTCATGACAATGAGATTTAAAAATCATGTTATATTGTGAATTCTTGTGTGACTGTTATTTGGACACTTAGGCTTTTTAAAAAATGTTAACCTTTTCTTAAGAAATAGATAGATGTTTAGATCTAGTAATTGAATTTTGTAATTAGCTACAATTGGGTAACTAACTAATTATATGCTTTAATTTCAGGTCATCCAAGTAGGATTGTTTAATATTGGTTTCAGAATGCTTCAATCTATAATAACTGATAATTTCATTCAGTTCTCTTAATTTTTAAGAAAGTTATGGGCTTTTGACTGTCCTTGATCACACTTTTGTGTTAAGTCAATGGAAAAGCAATAGGGAACAAGATGCTAATTTCTGAGTATGAAAAAAGCCATAACTTTTTTAATACTGAAGATATGAAAGTGAATTAGGTGTCAAATTAAACTTATTTTTATGATTTATCTGATGGGATAAATTGCAGACTTGATTTTTAAAATTTCAAAATTTTGTTACATTGCTAATTATTGAATTTGCTGGCTTCTAAAATGCTCAACAGAAATAACCTGTTGCTTTCAAATTTCATAATAATCAATTTTAATTACACCATTATGAAACTGAAATGCTCCACAAATAATTTGAGTTTGTTAGATTAGCAATTGAAAATTTTAAGTGCAGAGATGACTGTTTCAGCAGTGCTTGTTTGGATACAGCAACCCATCCACTCGTCTCTACCACTGTACCACAAAGTAATCAGCCTCCTCTTTCTCAAGTCATATTTGAGTCATTTAATACTACTTGGTAGTATTAATTATAAAGTCATTTATTACCATATTGTTGAAATATTAGTGAGACAGTAACCGACATAAGACTTGTGTTTTGACTATGAATTACAAGTACAAAAATAGATCAACTGATACACATTAAAGAATTAATATATAATGAAGTAGATACCAAATTGTACCAAAATATGAGAAGATTAATGTTTTTTTCTTTAAAATTTCATCAGCATGCAAAAAATGTTTCTTTCATTTGAACTTTATTCAAGCTTTTTCGACGAGTGTATTCGGGTGCCTGAGTCTGCAATTATGGCTTAAATATGCTTTCCAGAATATATAAGAAGCAGAAGTAGGAAAATACCTTTTGAGGCCACTCTGCCCTTCCACAGGTTTTCAATAGAACCCATGCTGGACATTCAGTTTAACATTCATTTCCTGAGCCCTCCATTTCCCTTCATGACCAAACAACCAATCAACTGGGCCTCAGATGTTCTCAGCAGCTAGGCATCCACAGTGCCTCCGTTAAGTATTTCCAACAAGAACCATCTAAGAAACACAAGGATTTGGCCCTAATGCAGGCAAACAAGATTAGCATAGATTGGCAAAAATGTTGGTATAGTCATAGTGGACAAAGTGCCTGTTTCCATGCTGTGTAATTCTATGAAATGTTTTCCCATCTTAGTTCCCTTTCTAATATTTCTCAATATTCACCATCCTTTCATGAGAATCCCGTCTCCCACTTGGAATCTGTTTCACTGGTGCTGGTTACCCTCAACTTTCATCCAAAGGCCCATTCTTCACATGTGAGCACAGAAAATAAGTGTCAGCAGGTCATTTGCCAAGCTTAGTGTGCCCCTGACTAAATCTGTTCTAGTTCCTGAATAGAAATAAAAAATAAGATTTCTGGTTGTTCTTTCCCTCTATATTTACCGCAGAAGCAAAAGTTAATAGATGTTGGCTCATGTCGGGACACCACGGTGGCGCAGGGCAGCACGGTGGCGCATCAGTAGAGTTGCTGCCTTACAGCGCCAGAGACCCAGGTTCAATCCTGACTATGAATGCTGCCTGTACGGAGTTTGTACGTTCTCCTTGTGACCTGGGTGGGTTTAACCCGGGAGCTCTGGGTTCCTCCCATAGTCCAATGACGTACAGGTTTGTAGGTTAATTGGCTTTGGTAAAGATTGTAAATTGTCCTTCGTATGTGTAGGATAGTGTTAATGTGCGGGGGACCGCTGGTCGGCACGGATTCAGTGTGGCAAAGGGCCCGTTTCCATGCTGTATCTCTAAAACTAAAACTAAAACCCGAAGCAGCACAATGTAAGATCTATTTAGACAGATTGTAAGGATGGTTTGAAATTTTTTTTTAAAAGGGCATGTTATTAAAAGAATATTCTGCCAATAAAACATGACTTGAACCAACTGGGCTCCAAGAGTGCTGGCGGTGTTTATGCCAGTGTGAGTGTGTGTGTATGCAAGAGAGCTGGACATGAATAACGTTACAGCATTCACAGGCTTCTGTTGCACAGAACAGTTCAGCCTTTTCAAAATGCCCTTGTAGAAAAGAAAGAATGATGGACAGAACAGCTGTTTGTGAATCATTCTGTTAACAAGTTGCCAGTGTTGAAGACGTGTTGTTTGAAGCATATCCCGCCTAGCCATAGATCTGGAAATATTTTCCACCAGTGTGGAAAGCATGTCATTCTGATTTGAGTTTGATTTTGCATTATCCCACAAAGATATACAGGCTCCTGGCAACTGAGTAAAAAGTCCCATTAGTTTAAGTTTCTTCATTTTGTTAACATGCAGATAATAATTAACAGGATTTCATCGTTACTGCGGCAAAGCAAGCTGGAATCAGACCAATTCAGAGTGGGCCTGCTGTTGATCTAACAATGGGCAGTTACCTGTCACACAGCAAGTATTCGGCAGGCTCAATTTCTATAAATTTGAAATGGGTTTAGACTTGTCAGAGACGCATTGTATCTTGTGCCAAAATGATTCTATCTGAAAAAAACTGAAGTATCTCACTTGGACTGCTGACAAAGTCCAGGCTCTTTGACATTCAGGTTTTATTTTTATATATACTTAATTGAAATTCATCTGTGTACGTGAGATATTGTCCCTATCATTCTCAATTGCAGGCACATGTGCAGATACATATTCCACTCGTGGTCTCACCAGGTCCTTACTTCCATAATATGTACATCTTATTTACATGTTCGTCATTTTAATATCTATTGCAAACTCACAAAATGCCTCCCGAATTAATGCAATATCTGAATGGAATTTGAAGTTATAGGTCTTAATAATGTAGTGTAGTTCTGGGCTGTAGTGGTACAAAACAGAAGCAGAGATATTAACAAATCTGTGTGTCATAATGTATTGATAAATATTGGAATATTAAACTTTTTTTTTTAATGGCTACATCCAAGGTTCTAAATATGTTGAGTGTACTGAAAAAAGGAGGCTTGTTCAAGTGAATGTGAATAATCACACTGTGCTACACAAAAAAAAGTATACCATTTCTTCTGGACAATATCTCTTACTCAACTAAAAAATAACATAAACAATCACTCATTCATCTTGCTGCCGCTTGTCAGTGCCAAACAGATTCTATGTTGTCCCCACAACAGTTGTTGGCACTTAAACATAATTCACTGTGTGTTTTTGTGAATGTTTTATTTTCAATACCACTGCTACACATCTGGAAAACCAAAGCAGCAGTGAATTTTAAGTTTGTTTCCCAACTGTACAGTGGGCACTCCAATTTGTGTACTCTGCCTCTCTTATCTCTCTCACAAATGGCTCTCCACCGCATTGTGCTACAAATTCACATGTGGGGTAGGGTGGTGACTTTGATCGGACATTTGATCCCCCCATTTGAGGAAGAGGGACGGTGGTGGGAATGATGTTTTAACATGAAGATCAATGCCCGTCTTGCTAAGCAGAGCATCGGCCAAACCTTTTAGTACTTAAATCTAAATCCAAAGAACATCTTCCAGAAAACAGCACATGATACAGCATAACCAGCTTGAAAGATGAGATTAATTGCAGAATGTTCCCAGTGTCTAAAGTTATTGGCTGCGTATCAGAAAATCTTTGTATTGAAAAAGCACAATTTACTGGGAAGTCAAAATGCTAAATGCGAGTTATGTTGGAACTTGTGATGGAAGAGAAATATTCAAAATATCTGAACAGTTAGATAGCAATGAACTAAATTAAACTCTGGCCGAGCTGTACCGCCATTCCAGGTGGCATTCTCAACAGGTGTTCAATTTCCTTTCTGGACATCTCCCAATTGCCATTATTGACAGATTTGGTGAATAGCCAACAGCAAAGATCTAAGAATAAGGAGGTGCTAAGTGAGGCAGTAATGATTAGATAATGTCAAACGTGTACTTTAATAACCTTGTGTTTTGGGGGGAGGTAGACTGGTGCACCTGGGGGAGAATAAAAATAGAACATAAAAACACAGAACAATTATCTGTAACATTTCAGACTTCATGGATTGGATTTACTTTCCAGGATTTAATTTCCTGGAGGGGGTGCATCTAGAACACACAGAAAGCAATGCTTTTGTTTCCAACTAGCCATTGCAGTATTATATCATTTCAGGCTTTCCTAACCAACTAATAAATGTGGGCATTGCAAAGATCTGCAACAGTTGATTTCAACTCTAGTATTTAAGGGGAACTCCAAGCAGGCAGATTGATGCCATTATAGTTGCTGTGGAGACAAAAAGCACTAATGGAATGGAGTCAAAACGAGTCACACTATGTCCTGCACGAGTGATGTTTCCCTGGATGAAACTTTTGAGGACTAAAAGGACTCATTTTGAGATATTTTCTATGCTTTAATATCTTTTATCCTTTCAAACATTTCAGAATATCTGCAAAATCAAAGCCTGCTCACACGAAGGCTTACTTCATTGCATATTGTTTCATATGATACAAATTACTCTTTTGCCTTCTGTGGGATAAGGAAGGAGAATTTGAAATGATAGCAGTTTCCAGGAATAGAGTTCACAGGGCAGTCAGAAGTCTGGTGACAATGTAAACGAAACTTGAACAACTTGGGTCTGTGGGAAACTAATAAGTAGTATGAATTTTAAGGTGAAGCGGCAGACATAGGAATAAAGGCATAGACTATTTTCTTATGAATAAATGCATTTTCTAAATGGGGAGAGAATCCAAAAATCAGAGGTGCAAAGGGACTTGGGAGGGCTGTTATAGGATTCCCAAAAAGTTAATCTGCAAGTCGAATCAGTAGTAAAGAAAGCAAATGCAATGCTAGCATTTATTTTAAGAGGGCTAGAAAACAAAAACAGAGATGTACTGCTGAGGCTCTATAAGGAGCTGATCAGGCTGCATTTGGAGTATTGTGAACAATTTTGAGCACCATATCTGAAGGCTGGGTCTGGAGATGGTCTAGAGGAGGTTTACAGGAATGATCCCAGGAAAAAGTGGGTTAACATATGATGAGCTTTTGACAGCCCTGGGCCTTCACGCACTGGATTTTAGAAGAAAAAAACACATTAAAATTTGGTCCACAAAACTAAGGATTCGCTTATTTCTTCCAGAGCTGGAGTGGCGAAGGAGTAGAGCTACTACCTTACAGCGCCAGAGACCCGGGTTCGATAGTGACTACAGGTGCTTGTCTGTACGTTTGTCTGGATGTTTGTATGTTCTCCCTGCGACCTGCGTGGGTTTTCTCCGAGATCTTCAGTTTCCTCCCACACTCCAAAGACGTACAGGTTTGTAGGTTAATTGGCTTGATATAAATATATAATTTTCTCTAGTGTGTGCAGGGTAGAGTTAATGTTCGGGGATCGCACGTCAGTGCGGACTTAGTGGGCCGAAGGGCCTATTTCCATGCTGTATCTCTAAACTAAACTACAACTAAAAGCTTGTGTTACAGGAGTTCACACTTGCAAGAGATAATTAAATTAAAGGCTGATATTGCAAGAGAAAGAATCAGTGAGCAAAATTCTGGATGGAACCATGAGTTGTTTTATATTAAATGTACATTAAATCCAAACAATAGAACTATATTGTTCACTATTCTTTGAAGTCATTGAATATTAAGGAAAGTTGAGTTATCCTACTTGGCTTTAATTTTCAATATTTCAAAATTAAATTTGAATTATTTATTCAAAAAAGAAAATCCCTATGAGTCTACATCTATCTATCTATATTATTATATTAAAACTCTGTGGCTGCCATCCGTCTGACTTGTGTCTGCCATCAAATCCCCTTTGATACCGCCCTAGGCCCACACAGCACGCGGAAACGCCGATATTTTTTACCATTTCTAAAGAGATTACATTTATCTTTACGAATAGACACTCCTGATTAAATTTGGTCGTGCTTGTGTACACTTTTTAAAAGAAAATACTTCTCCCCCCCCCACCCCAACATTTCAAAATGTTAAACAAACAGCTCTCAGCCATAGAATGTTAGTCACGTTTCCATTGTGTTATGTCACAATGCCCGATGCTCACACATGTCTAATCGGAATGGATCCATTTACATATGCCTTTGCACCAGCCCCAGCCCCTCCCCCACACCCCCGCAGCCTGTGTCGAAGGGCGTCGTCACGTGTGTGGGGTGATAGGGAATGGGGACATTTCAAAATGTTAAACAAACAGCTCTCAGCAATAGAATGTTAATGAAGGTTCCGTTTTGTGATGTCACAATGCCCAATGCTCACAGATGACAAATCGGAATGGATCCATTTACATATGCCTTTGCAACAGCCACATCCCCAGCCCCTCCCCCCCACCCCCGCAGCCTCTGTCGAAGGGCGTCATCACGTGTGTGGGAATAGAGAAAGAGGATTGGGGGTGATAGGGAATGGGGAACAGATGGACTGTCCCTACCCCTCCTACTTCAACTCTCCCTCCGCACTCTTCCCCCTCTCTCCTCTCCCCCCCCTCCAACACCCTCTCTTCCCCCTCCACCACCCCTCTTCACCCCCATCTCCCCCCCACCCCCTTTCTCTTGCACCACTCCCTGCTACCCCTCTGTCCCTCACTCCCCACTCTTCCCCTCTCCCTCCCCCTCCTCTCTCCCTCCCCCTCCCTCTCTCCCTCTCTTCCCCCTACTCCTCTCCCCTTCCCCTCATCCCCTCTCTCCACCTCTAACATCCACTCCCCTCCTCTCCCTGCCCTCCCCGCTCTCCTCCCACTCCCCACTCTGCTCCCCCTCCCTCTCCCCCACCCTGCTCTCTTCTCCCTCACCAATCTCTCCCCTTTCCTCCTCCCCCTCTCCCCTCCCTCCCCCTCTCCTCTTCTCTCCCCACCCCATCTCCCTCTCCCCTCTTCTCTCCCCACCCCTTCTTCCTCTCCCCCCCTCCCCCCGAGTGTGTTTGGGGGGTGATTAGTGTGTGTGATGCCACAGACCACCTCCCTCCCGCAAACGCGCGTTGGGAAAACAGCCCGTCAACAGTCTCTCTGTCTTTAACAAGGAACTGCAGATGCTGGAAAATCGAAGGTACACAAAACAAAAAGGTATAACCTCAGCGGGTGCAGCAGCATCTATGGATCGAAGGAAATAGGCAACATTTCAGAAAAAAACCCGTCTGAAGATGGGCTTCGGCCCAAAGCATTGCCTATTTCATTCGCTCCATAGATGCTGCTGCACCCGCTGTGTTTCTCCAGCTTTTTTTTGTATACAAGTCTCTCTGTCTCTCCCCTCTCTCCCCTCTCTCTCTCTCTTTCTCTCTCTCTCTCTCTGCCCTTCTCTCTTCACAGCCCGCGGATCAACTCATGCACGCCCGCTCCAACACCCCCCTTCACCTCTCTCCCCCATCCTCTCCCACCTCTCTCCACCCCTCTCCTCTCTCCCCCTCTTCTCTCACCACCTTCCTCTCCCCCCTTCCTCTCCCCCCTCCTCGCCATCTTCAATTTTTTTTTCTAACATTAAATTTTCACTCTATGCCCCCCCCTTCTAGACGCACATGAGAGGTGAGGGCTATTCGTCAGTGGATAGGGTGGAGATGGGATAAAAGAAGCAAATTTAAAAATTAAAATAATATCAAGGGGTGTGATGAGTGTTTGTGTTTGTGGGTGCCGGATTCCGTGCTTTGGAGGAAAGGGGGTGGTTAGTGTGATGCCACAGCACCACCCCCACCCCCCGCAAACGCACGTTCGGTGTCCAGACCCAACGGGTCTGCACTTGGTCTAGTATACTTATAAAACTATGATCTTGGATGTGTATTGATTTGTGTGATGTTCGTGTGCGTTTCACATCTCCTCGAAAACACGACGCGCTAACGGTAAAATGTTTACATATTCCAATAGAGATTTACGCTGTGGTCAAAAGTCGCCTTATCTGACTTTTTTTGTATTATTTCTCGAATTATTTATGAAAATGTTCAAAAATCTCTTAAAACTTGGAAAAAAACAACTTTCTTTCGCTTATTAACCTGTGCTTAGCCCTGCTTGCAACATTGTTGCTATCCAAGTACACCGAGTTCTGCTAGCTAGCAAGTGCAAATGCATTTTTTAAAAAAGTTTAAAAATGAGGGAGGCTGAATAAGGCAAAATGAGCAGCCCCTGCGCAGTTGTCAGCTATGGGTGAGTGCTGGAATATTGTGTTGGGGGAACGGGTTGTGTTGGAGAAAGGGGAACGGGTTGCGTTGGGGACCAGGCCTCCCGTGGGGTCTATGGGTGAGTGGTGGAATATTGTGTTGAGGAACGGGTTGCGTTGGGGGACCAGACCTCCCTGTCACACGACAGGGACCCAACGGGTCTCACTTGGTCTAGTTAATTCTAAAAGGTGCTGTTGTGGGGATTTAGTAGTGATAAATCTGGTTACCATTGAGTAGTTCATCTCCAATATTTTTTGGATTAGAATTCATTCAAGCTCAGTATCATGGAAATCATTACGTTAGTTTAGCAAACAAACGTCTGTGCCACTTTGAGATAACTAAGTTAGACACAATGTGCTTAATACATTAACAACTAAAGAACTAACTTTTACCTTTTATTGATATCTTAACATATTGGCTACTTCACTTTGACAGTCTGATAACACCTGTAACATATTGACTTAATGGATTAGATCTGGCACTATCTTTTCAAAAGAAAGGAATTGAACTAACATGTTTAAAGAAATCTAATTCAGTCGCACAAGAATATTTTCCTAGTCTCTAAGATACATATAGCCTGCAAAAGGAATACAGGTTGAACACTGATTTTCCAGCGCCCTCGGATCCAGAGCCTTTCTGGATTATCCAGATTTCCAGACCATCAGAGATCACATAATAATGAAATGACAATGCACCCCTGGCCTGCTCAGTTTCTCCAAAGCACACGGAGTGCCAGAAACTAAAATAAAACAAATATAAAATGTAAACTGAATGTGAATCGAATGACCTGTCGACCCATTCCTGGCTCCAACCGTCTCTCGCCGTTTAGGGCTTCCGACCCCACTCCCGACTCGCAAAGTGCACCTGCGAGCCCTTCTTCACCCGCCCCACGTTCCAGTGACACAGCTGTTGTTGAGCTCATGTTGAGCCTCTGGGGACAGAGCTTTCTTCGGGTCGCTGCCACATCCTCTCCCCCTGCCCCCTCTTCCCCCAACCCCCTGTGAAGGCAAGCATGGAGAATGTCTTCATTGCTACCCTATCCACCTGTGACACCAATGAAAGCAATGAATTGCACAACGGTGCAATTAATTTGCCCCCAAGGTTGCTCTGTACATGAACTCTGCTGAGTTCATAGCCATTTACAGTGTCAATTGTGCCTTTATGTTGGACTTCCCAAAATGCATTTCCTCACAATTGTCTGGATTAAATGTAAAACAAAAATTATATGCCGATGTCTCAGTCTACTACAGAGTGTTCTGTACTGACACGTGTGCTACCTATGAATGAGGCATTAAACTACAGCTCAGACTGGTTTATTGAGTCGCAGATCCCCTGGCACTATTTGAAAGAAAAACAGGAGTTATCTTTATTGTTCTAGCCAATGTTTATTCCTCAACCAACACCTAGAAATAATGATTTGGTCATGATTGCACTGCAGCGCACAAATTGATTTTCGCATTTCCTACAATACAACAGTATTCAATGCCTATAAACCACAGTGGAATGTTGCAAGTTATGTAAGGCATTAAATAATTGCAAGTCTGTGTGTCTTTTCAATTAACAAAAGGAAACACACTAAGCCTACTTACGGGGGAGAAAGAAAAATCACTTATTTAAATTTTTTCCACAAAAAAGCACTTTCCTCGGACAGGGCTAAAGGTTTAGAATAACATCAGCCTTTTGAGATTATCAGGGGATGGAATGCGAGACATTGCAGCTAAATCTTTAGTAGCCTTGATGCATGGCAGGCCATGCTAACTCTCCACCAGTGATAAACACTTCATATTGGATATTGGATTAGTTCATTTAAGGATTTAGCTGTCTTCATGTTTGTCTGTGAAACATTACATCAATTATTAAGTATTCCAGAGACTGCCGCAATATTTTTCAAAGTTATACTTGAAAGAAGGACAGTATAAGATGGGGTATAGAAAATTTAATTCAGTGTTTTAGTCAATTTATGCGATACAATGTGCTCAATGGGGCAGTGGCTCTAAACATTGAATGCAACCTTTTAGACAGTTACTGTTAGATTCATTTCATAATAATAGACACAAGAGTTGGCTCTCGTATAATGCATTCCAATTAATGTGGAGTAAATTTGTTTTTAATTATTTCAACACTATTGTGGGTGAGTTCAAAGTTTAAACAACCACATTTGTAAAACAGTACGCTAGACGTTTTAGCCTGGGGAGGTAAAGGACTACACTGTGCAAAGGACCACCCACACCTCAAGGCAGTTATTGCACTGCAGCCATGCAAGAAAGCAGTGTGGCCACTGAAAAATAATACTCCAAGATACAAAGGACCTGTGACAAGGGATGTAAATAATACAACCATTTGCAAAGTTTTGCAATAAATTAATGAATTAATTGCTTAGCTTAGAGATATTGTACAGCAAGGAAATAGGCCGAGACTGAGAAAGGACCTCAACGCTAAATGTCACCTATTCCTTTTCTCCAGAGATGCTGCCCGACCAGCTGAGGTACTCCAGCAGTTTGTGTCTATCGTCGGTGTAAACCAGCATCTGTAGTTCCCACCTACACATGGAAACAGGCCCATCGGCCCATCAGGTCATGCAGACCACTGATCGCCCATTAGTCCTATATTATCCCATTTATCCAACTCCCTACACCCTAGGGCAATTTTACAGAAGCAAATTAACCTACAAACCCGCACGTCCTTGTGATGTGGAAATAAACCAAAGCACCCGCAGGAAAGCCACGCATCTACTGTGAGAACGTGCAAACTCCTCACAGACAGTACATGTTAGGATTGAACCTGGATCTCTGGCACTGTGAGGTAGCAGCTCTACCCGCTGTGCCACTGTGCCGCCCTGAATTTCATTTCAATCAATAAATGCAACTCTTGCAAAATGGTGCCTATACATTTGTTGCAGTGCCTCTATCCTTACCTGACTTAGAAGGGCATGGGTCCTTTGTGGGAAAGTCGGGGTCTCAGTCTCCTGTATTTCTTCAGTGGAACTTGCCTTTGGTTGGGCCTTCTGCCTACTTTTTGTACATACATCCTGATGCTGCTCTCATCCAGTGCTGACCCTTCTGACAGGATGGCAACTGGCCCTGGGAATGGAATAAGCAAGATTAGTCAAAAATTAGGATACATTTATGGCAAAATGTGAGTGTGGAAGATCACAATAAATTCCAATGCAAACTCTATCAGCCAGAATAAGTTTGGAATAAAGACTGGTTAGTGGAGATCATCGTGAGGTAATACTGCTGTTCATTCCACCCAAACATACATGCAGCAAAACAAATGAATCCAGCCAGCAATTGAAAATAGATTATTAACCAATTTTTTACCACACAGGAGGCATATGGTCGAACCGCATTTTAAAGTTGTAAACCACAATCTCGCAAAACCGCAGGCTTTTTTAACCACAGTCTGGCTGCATTCAAGGAGTTGTAATGATTCTCCAAAAAAAACAAGTAGTGAACAGTGACTGGAAATCAGCATTTTCAAATGCCAGCAGCCTCCAGCTAAATCATCCACATTTCACATTGGAAGGTCTGTCTCATTAGTGCTGGAGTAAAGTGAATGTTCAGATATAATGAACCATATTTAGTCGAAATTAGATTTGTTTTTAAATATGTATTTGTTGAATGAAGCACAAAGTTTGTTTTCCATGTAAAAATAATATTTGGCTCCTCAAATCGTACAATAGCAGTAAACTTTTTATTAGGTGTTAATTTCCCAGTTGACATTAAATATTTATTTTCCATTGAGTAATGTTCTTTGCTACAGCTGTCTGCCTGCTCCTTATTAAACATTAATATCCATGCTAAGATATTAAAACTTGCAGTTTGGTTGCTAATTTTTATAAACAACATCTAAAAATGAATGTCTTGCTCAGTCAGGAATGATCATATGTTAATTTCAGGTCAACGCCTGCCCAGATAACGCATTCACAGTGTACTTGTTTTTAACTCACTATCTTTCTTTCTCCATATTAAAAAGCACTTTGCATCATTTTGATGTCACGCCTACCTCTGGCGCATTTAATATACTTGGCATCTAAGTGCGAGTTTTACTTTAAATGTATAAAATCTGGACTGTGTCTATTCCAAACCCACTGATTCACACAGCTATCTTGACTACACATTCTCCCACTGTACCTCCTGCATTGATAACATCACCTTACACTCCATTTCTCAGTCTCCAAGATGAAGCATTGCACTCCAGGACATCACAGGCATCCTCTTTCTTCAGCAAACCTGGGGGTTTCTCCCCTACCTGGTGGATGGATTCCTCACCCGAATCTCCTCTGATTCCTGCAGTTCTGCTCTCCCTCCTCTGCTCCAGATGGGAACAAGTATAGAGCTCCCCTGGTCCTTACCTTTCACCCTCTGCATTCAACACATCATTGCCCAACATTTCTGCCACCTTCAACATCATCCCACCACCACATCTTCCTGTCCACACCCCTTTCTGCTTTCCATAGAGAGTACTTCCTCTACATTTCTTGGTTCGCTCATCCCTTCCATCCAGCTTGCCCCCGATTCAGGCACTTTTCCCAATAACCACAGGAGATGTAATCTCTACACCTCCTAAACCCTTTCCAACTTCATCTATTGCACTTGGTGCCTCTGATATGGCTCCTTTGCATCGGCAAAAGCAAGCACAGACTACCCAACTGTTTCACCCAAGACTTGCACTCTGTCCACCAAAATCTGTTGGAGCTCTTGGTTGCAAACCATTTTAGCTCCCTTTTGCATTCTCATACAAAGTTTCTGTCCTTGGTCTCCTTGATTGTCAGAGTGAGGCCACACACCAAATGGAAGAACAACATCTTGTATTCTGCATGGGGAGCCTACAACACAATGGTATCAACATTGAATTCTCCAATTTAAAGTAATACACCCCCGAGCACTGTCCCCATCGCCCCAGTGTGCACTAGGCTGTTTGGCCCATATCCTTCTGAACCTTTCCTATCCATAAACCTGTCCAAATGGACATTGTGATTTTATTATACCCATTTCCTCTGGCAGCTCGTTCCAAACCGTATTACCCTCTGTGTGCAAAAGTACCCCTCAGATTTGTAAATTCTTTCCCCTCTCTAAACCTATGCCATCTAGTTATTTTTCGAACCTCTCCTTAAACTCAGATCCTCATGTCCTGGCAACATTCGTGTGAATATTTTCTGCACTCTTTCCAGCTTAATGGCATCTTCCCTGCAGCCGGGTGACCAAAACTGAACACAATACTTCAAGTGTGGTCTCACCTACATCTTGTAAAAGAAGAAAAAGGAAAAAACTTTCTTGGTTCAATTATACTCCTTCCCCTTCTCTTTTCTTTGAAATGATTTTGTTTTCTAAGCCGACTCCATTTGTCACACAATTTCCTGTATCATTCCATATGCTCTTCATGTCCCATCTTGCTTTCAACTCAATGTCGTCAATACACGCTCCAGATATAAAACTATTAAAATCGCTTTATCGCTTTTTTGAGTAACATCAGTATATTTATGATTTCACGAGTGAAATTCTAAATGTGTAGAATCACTGGTTCTACACATTTGCAAACCACTTTCAATTGAGGTGTTGGCCTGAAGAGGGGGGGGGGAGTATGGGGTAAAGGGGAAAGACCCAACACCAGTTTAAGTTGGGTGACTGCACACCAACATCAACATCCAATATGGTAATTGGTGCACCCCAGGAGAAATATTGTTCGAGAGCTCATGACAGGAAACCTAGATCCCAAATCTGATATAATGCTCATACATATATCCAACCATAATCAATTTATCTGCTTATAATTCCTTGAAGATTGGTGACTCATGCCCAGATTGTAAAGTCTGTGATTTTCTTCCAAGTTCTTTAAAGCGTTTCACTTCTGGATGGCAATTCCAACATTTTCAAATAGGCAAAAAGGCCCAATCTTCAGCAGTCCGACATCTCAGTATCTGCCACTTTACTTTTTTTTTTAAATGTTTACTAAATCTTACTCTTTAGTTTTCCTTTCAGTTATCCAAGGAAATCTTCAATGCTACTAATATTTTCCCTTGCAGAAATATTTAATTTGTATTTGAAGATTTCCCAGTATCAGTTCATTGATCTGTTTACTACCTCTTCTGCCCTTGCAATTGAGGCCAGATCGCTTATCTCAACTGAACATTGCTCCAAAACCCTTCAACTTTTCATTGTCCCTTTCTATTTTAATATTGACTGTGACCATGTTGTGCTTCTGTTAAACAAAACAACTGCTGGTTAAAAAAAAAGTCTCTTCTCCAGCATTGCCCAGTCTGGAATCTGAAGCTATGCTGAAAGATTGCATATGTAGATATTGTCCTCTTTAGAAGAGAGGTGGTGGAGGGCCGACTTAATTAAAGAGATGAAATTATGAGGGGCCTAACTATAATAAATAGGAAGGACACAATGCCTTTACCAGAAGGGTCAGAGATTAAGGAGCAAGATTTAAAGTAACAGGTGGAATGATTAGAGGAAGCACAAGGAAAAATGTTTCACCTCAAAGAAAGTTAAGGTCTGAAAGAGGGCAGAGGCAGACACCCTCAGTAAGCATAAAGAATTCCTGGATATATATACCTAAAGAATCGTGACTTGGATGCCTGTGGACTAAGTGCTAGAAGGTTGGGTTGGGCTGTGCAGTTCTTTCTTGACCAGGATGGATCAAATGGTCTCATTCTGTGTTGTAAAATTTTCAATGATGCTAAGACTCTCCAATGTCCTTAACTACCTACCATGATCTCCGTGACAACAACATTAAGAGTACAATGTAGAACCTCTTTACAGGCTCAGGTCATAGAGTCGTACAGCACGGAAACAGGCACTTAGGCCCAACTTGCCCATGTAGACCCAGATGCCCCGTCTACACTAGTCTCACCTGCTCAGTTCTGTGGTAAAGTTGGCCAGTTCCTTCGAAAAACAATGCTCTCCCTTACCCGAGCAAAGACCCGCTTATTCATCAGTCGGGTAAAAATAACACTGAATTCAGCCTTTTCTAGGCAGGCAGAAAATAACACCACTTAATTCAAGTCATGAGCATTGTTAATCCATCAGCTGCACATTTTGAACAAAAAATACTGAAAATAGAGTGAACTACTTCTGCAGGGTAAATGCTTCAAGTATGTGCATAATTCTTGGTGGACTGCAGAAACATGTCTGCATAAGAATGAGATTATAAATTAATAATTATTTATAGCTATTTCAGTTCTATTCATTTCTCTAATTGTAAGTCAGAATATTCATTAATAAAACATGGGACATTTGCTGCTTTGTTGCTACCTGACTGAAACAGTTTCTGAAAGAGCAGCGGCAACTCTTGCACTTTGCCTTTCTCATTAAACACATTTCCTATGTTAGGACGGGCTACCCAGTAGAGCGAGCTAGAACTATATGTATCTATTGATTCTGGAGTCCCAATCTATAACATCTTTATAAAGAAGCTGCAACATCCCTCTCTCCCCATCTCCCTCCTCCTTAGCTCACAGATGGGTGGCACAGTGGCACAGCAATAGAGTTGCTGCCTGACAGTGCCAGAGACCCGGCTTCGATCCTGACCATGGGGGCTGTTTGTACAGAGTTTCCACGTTCTCCCTGTGACTGCGTGGGTTGCCTCCAGGTGCTCCGGTTTCCTCCTACATTCCAAAGACATGCAGGTTTGTAGGTTAATTAGCTAAATTGTACGTAGAGTGTAGGATAGAATTAGTGTACATTGGTCGGCGTGGACTCGATGGGCAGAAGGGCCTGTTTCCATGCTGTATTGCTAAACTGAACTAAACTAAGCTCCCCGACAGATCCCCCTGGTCAGCACTGTTTAATCTAACCACTACTCCAGTTTTGAAGCAGAGAGCTTCATTGTGAAAGGAAGAGCTAACTGCTCAATTGGTAATCAAATTCCATGAAGGGAAGGTCTGAAGAAGGGTCTCGACCCAAAACATCACCCATTCCTTCTATCCAGAGATGCTGCCTGTCCCGCTGAGTTACTCCAACATTTTGTGTCTATCCATGAAGGAAAAATCTGTTTTTATCTGGTATCTGAAAGAGAAACACTGTAAATTTTAAAATAAACCTGCACTGCATGAACTCAGTCATGTAGACAGCCATGATTTTTTTGAAATCCCTTACCCTATCCCTTACCCAGCCAGTCTCCCACCTCTCCTGACCCATCAGAAATTTTACCCTCAAGCACTAAGCAGAAACAAGCCAGTTAGACTTCAAATTGACCTGATGCGTAAAGCACTCATCGCTTTCTGTCCTTAATGTTTTCTATTTTACTTTTTGGGGGGGAATGTGGATAAAATGGTCACTTAAAGGGTTCTTTGATGCTGTAGGATCCAATCATGCATCAAACACTGGCTGATACTTTAGCTAATGATCTGAGATAAGAACCTCTTGTCCTATTCTTACCAGATGCAAATAAAAGAAAGACAAAAAACAAACAGTATGTTTATTCTACCTCCCTCGAAATTCCAGGAGCTCCAGGTGTAGTCATCAGGACGCCACAAGAAAGGTTTGAGATACACCTGTTCCAGGTTCCACAACCCCCTAAACACAAGGTCCTTTGCAAGTCCTCTTCTCGTGATTTAAACACATGCTGATGATCATTCCTTTGGCCTGATATAAAGAGCCGTTAATGCAGGATCTAACCATTTAGGAGTTTTCTTGGTAAACTTCCTTCAAGTATTGTTACACCACTACACTTTTTATTTGGGCTTTGGGAACAGAGTTATCTCAAATACAATTGTCAATGCATTGACTACATGCACTTAAACAATAGATTCTGATGGTACATCCCATCTCATTTATACCCTGTACAATATTTGCAGGGCATTTAATTTTAAAGGCCATAATTAGGGACCAATCCCATTCTTAAATGACGTCCATAAAGACACCATCAGAAGATGGACACAAAAAGCCAGAGTATTACTTTTCTCCACAAATGCTGCAGGTCAGGCAGCATCTGTGGAGAAAAATAATAGTTCAAGTTTCAGGTCGAGACCCTTCCTCAGACTGAGCAAGAAATGGGAATGGTTGATTTTCACTCGTTCTGAAGCTGGTATCATTTGTTAACTTAACAACATTCAGCAAGCTGACCTAAAGATCTTGAACTGAGTTACTCCCTGTATAAACATATTGAGCCATGGGGACGTGCCACTGAGCTGGTTTAATTTCCATATATAATGCTTCTGACATCCACACTTTGATCAATAAATTCTAGTGTTTTATTTGGCTGGTACCAGTGTGATAAGGCCTGATAAAATAAATACAACCACAAAGGTTATATCTTTTGTTAACCAATCATTGACTACATGAACTGCATGCACCCCTTGTTTAAAAGTAATGACAAAAATAATTTAGAAATAAATGAATGATCCTCACTCTACAACTTTGGTAACAAACCACACCCACTGGTTCAATGTTTAGACCTAATGAACCGCTTCCTATAATTAGTGAATTCTTGTAAAGGATACGAATAATACAAGCAATATCCTCCGAGGAAATTAGGAGTCAAAATATGCTACATATTAGTGAAACAAAAATCTAAGTATAGACCAGCTAATCATCGTTGATTACTAGTGAAAAATATATGATATTGCTAGAATTCAGAGAATTTTTCAATACTCCTTGAAATGTAGTCTTCTGCAGATCATCATCATTGTTAAGAATTGAAATGTAAGCATATCCATAAATATCTGGAACACAGGGCCAGAGAACAAACAATATTACAACTGGAGGGGGTGCATTGTGCATTCAATGCAATGTCATTTGCATCTCTGCGTTAAGTGTAAGGAGTTAAACGGTAAATTGCATTAAGAGTTTATGATTATTTAGATAATCTACAATAGGAATGATTTAACTTGCAGGATGCATAAATCTATTCCACAAATCCCACATAAACAATCATTATAGTTTTCTTGATACTCGGGAGTGCTCCTCAGTTGATTGTATGAACAATTTATGGGTTCCAAGGACCGTGATGTTTGGTGCTTTTATTACAGCAGTCGACCTAATCAGATGTCAGCAGCTGTAATGTTGATTTACAGGCTCAATCACTTCCTGGTTATCAAATTGTCAATCCAAAACAAAACAAAGAATAGGTGTGCGTAATTATATCTGGAATTGGGTGGAAAAGAATTTGAAAGCAAGTAGTGTACAATGCCCCCAAGGATGATCCTCAAACCTTTTAATGCCAATGTACCTCCAGCATGTACGAATCACATTTCTATCCCAATTGAAATCCTGAAATGATTTAACCATTTTGTGTTTGGAGTATTCTTTCAAACAACAATATCTGCTGGAACAGCAGTGGAGGGTCCCAAAGATAGGTACAAATATTCCACAGCCAGGAGGAAAGGGAATGCATGTTTGGACCCAGTTATGGGAAACTTTGGCCTTGTAGATCTAGACACTAGGTTCAATATCTGGATGCAAAAACCCTCTCGAATTTCACCATGTAACATAACATGTGCTGAGCACAGGTTGAATAGTGAATACTTAGGAGGGCCCAGCCATTTAAACAGATTGGGTTGCTCACAATACTTTGAAGCTTTGTTAACGTGTGTCTGCTCCATTATAATAATAACATTTCCATACTGATCAGTTCAAACAATCCAACCTGCTGTTCCTTACCAATGGTCTCTTATTTTCACCTGGTAGCCTTAAAACAAAACATTCTGGATTTTATCTCCCAAATCAGTGATTGGAGGAGCTTGCTTCCTATATATAGTGAAATCAAAGAATAAAGACACAAATAATTTTAATTGAAACAAAGATCATTTTTTACCAGAATGCTGCCTGAATTAGAGGGTTTCAGCTACAAGGAGCGGTTGGATAAACTTGAATTATGTTCTCTGGAATATCAAAGGTCAATGAGAGACGTTATAGACGTCTGTAACATTATGAGAGGCACAGATAGGATAGACAGTCAGAACCTTTCTCCCAGGGTGGAAATGCTCAACACTAAAGGGCATAGCTACAAGGTGAGAGGGGGGATAATTTAATGGAGGTGTGCAGAGTGGCGGGGCCTGGAATGCATTGCTGGGAGTGGTTGTGGAGGCAGATACGATGCAGGTATTAAGAAGCAATACAATAAACACATGGAAGTGCAAGGAATAGGGGGATATGGATCATGTAAGGGCAAATGTCAGTTTAACCTGGCAACATGTTTGGCATAAACATTGTGGGCCAAAGGGCCCATCCCTGTGGTGCATTGTTCTATGTTCTAATTGTGATCATAAATTGCAAAAGTTGTAGCTTGCATGTGGATTAAGCAATGAAATTAACAATCTAACATGGTTCTTGCTACTCGAGCCAAGAAGTTTGTAGGTTTCTGCTAATTTCTTATGAATTGGAAGTTGTGGATGTAATTGGCTTTGGTACCTCCACAAGATATAGGACGGGAGATTACACATGAATTCCAATTGTTCTTCAGTGACTCCTGCTGGAAAACGAGCATGTACAGATTTATTTCATGAAAATGAGCGACCTCTGCCTCAAAGCTTGAATGAGCTGCTGAAATGGTCAGTTGGGCTGGTATTTTAATCGCCACTTCTGTGATATCGAGTAGGAGGACAGCCGGTAAGCGCAGAGTTAGCAATGGAGGAGAGAGGAGAAAAATGGGGACACAAAGAAAAAGAAAACTGTTTTTTGCACAATCTGTTGAAAAGCCACAGGTGCATTCAGTACCGGTGGGAGTGGCACAAAGTCTTAATGGTTTAGATCAGAGTACTCTGACCATAGCACTCCTGATAAACAATAGATGCTGCTTGAGTGAGCACGTATTTCAACTCTATCAAGTCCTATCCAATTGTCTTAAGTTTCGATTTTAAAGTACATGACATGGATTTACATCAACTTACACGTTAAAAGCAAGGAGCATTATTTCATATCACTCAAGTATAGAGTAGAAAGCATCAACCTGTTAGCACCAAATTGCTAAGGATACAACACAGAAGGATAACTAGAGTTAAAACAGAACACTGGATGTACTTAGCAGATTGGGTACCATCTGTGGAAAGAGAAACAGAGTTCATGCATCATGTGATTGAACTGTCATCAATCTAGAGCAATAACTCTTTTTCTCTCTCCATAAATGCAGCCCAATCACATTCCAGCATTCCCTGTTTTTATTTCAGATTTCCAGAATCAGGGTTCAATTTGGTTAGAGTACAGCTAGGAATTGACTTACAATCCAATCATTCATGAGGAGCATGAATGTGTCCAAACTAAACTGCATTGGGGTACCTGGATCTATGGTCATTTTTTGAATTGGCCACGTTTGACTTTGGACTATTATTCTGATCCTCATGAGTAACTGAGGGAAAATATTCCATAAAGCTCAGAAGTCAGCGACCAGAATCCAAATTGCCCTATATGTTCCATCTAGGAATGAAACATTGTCTGTATATACTCAACACGCAGTGAGCGCACCAAAGCTCTTCCCTCAACAACCCCAACAAGAAGTTTGGTTTAGTTTGGGCATGGCTCTTGCAGCCTAGGTACACCATTCAGATCAGCATCATTGTCTACCCACACCCATCCTTACCTGGACCAGTTGTAGAGATCCTTTCTTGCTGACGCGAAGCATCCCAATCTCCAGCAGAGCAGCCTATGTGGTGACAAGGCCCCCACCAGGACACCAATGCCATTCTGTCAGACATTTTGACAGCTGCCAAGGCTCCACCACCAGCCTACAAGTTGCCACCGGTGGGCATCTTGGTTAATATGGGCGACTAGAGTTGAGGGCCCCGTTTTCATGATCTATGTTTCTGATTTCTACCTACACTTTTACAATCGCCATTGAAATCCATTTCTTCGATTATACCACAGGTTCCGAGAGGCAATTCCCCATCTGCTAAACTCATATTTACGGCCACCCAACTCCATGGCCACATGGAGTCCGGTCACAGAACATATTGACAACTGCAGTGCCATCCTTCTTCCTTCACTTGCAGAAGACGTCCTGGACGTCTGTTTAAACTGTTGCTGTTTAAACTGGCAAATGTTGTGATTCCATTTGGAGCTGTTGGCATTTATCAATGACATTGAAAATATGTCAGCTGGCAGACCAAATGCAAAAGACTGCATACCCATGAAGGCTGGTCAACCAAGTGTAGGTCGTGGCTGGGTTTGGCATAAATACCCTCTCTGAATGGCATAGAGTATTCCATCATAGAACCATACAGAACCATAGAAACTTCAGCACCAAAGAAGGTATTTGTGCCGTTATGTTAGTATTGATATTATAAGCTGTCTACTCTCAAGCTGTTGCCTTGTTTTATAATACTCTAGTGAATAAACACACTGATTAAAATTATATTTTGCTTTTGTCTCAATACAAAACACTGATATAAGAATCGCTTTTGTGGATTTGAGTTTTTTTTCAAAATTCTATTACAGTGAGAGCAAATGTAAAATGTTGACATTTCATGCAGATGCAATCTCACGTGGTGTTCCATTTCACAGCTAGAGGATGTCAGGGTCTACTGAATGGATTAAAAAAAGCAAGTTTTTTTTCTTCACAGGATAAACATGGCTTCTTTTTCATATAAAAAACATTAGGCTTAACATAAAAAATAAGGCAATGACAAAGGAGAATATTATAATATGGTATCGGAATTGGTTTAAATTACAATATTTTCTGATTTATGGACATTTAAAATAATAATTCAATTTTTTAAAATTTAATTGAACAGTGGCTTCTCCCATGGGGCAAGATGCAGGTAAACAGCTCAACGAACTCTATGATTTAAGTATCACGCCATCAATCAACATGGTGTGTGTACGATGATTTTATATTCTCTGAAACGTCACTGTGGCCCAATAACAGGTATATGCACAGCATAATTTCCTTTCTCTTGCACGCATTTCTAAGGTAAGCTTGGGTAAGGAATTGCACGTAGACTTTCTGTGTATCGAACACAATGTTGATTTAAAAGTTATGCATTATTGGCTGAATCCCGTTATATCTTACAATCTCTATTGTCATTGACTGTTTAATAATTGTAATTGTCATCCTCTTATAATCACTAACAGGTGTTTCTACAATAAATTGAGTTTATCGACAATGTCAACTGATCAACTTTACTTCAGTTTCTTCCCGGAAAGATTTAATAGGAAAAAGTTCAAATAAGCGACTTACCTCCAGATACAAGGGTCAGAGTCACAAAGAGGACCAAGAGGGCGAGTGTGTGGAACTTGACGTTCATATTCTTTCTGCTGTGTCTACAGTGTGAACTTGCAATTGCTGTAGAGTGATCAGTCGCTGCGAGAGGAGGCGTGTGTGTGCTCCAGTGCTTGCTGAATGGCTGTTCGGGTCTCAGTAGCTGGGAGTCTTTGTGGGAAGCTGTGTCTTAAATGCATAGGAGCTCAACCGATCATGTGGCTCACGTCTCATACCTCAGCACTCCGTAGGTCGTGCGGGAGGGGCCAGCTTCTCTCTGCTCCACCCCACACTAGGAAACCGCCGGCCTGTCCTCTAGGACAATCCAAAGGTTATTATAACTATACAGTCAAACAAACGCTCTCAGCCTGGGACCCTGCCAAGTTTGAGGTGGAAGTCATTAACCCTCGTAGTGCCGGATTTCCTGCATGTTTGAGGGAAGTCATTAACTAGTGCGTTTGTTTGGTTTCCTGCGCAGCTGCTTTACACCAAATATAATCTTGGATTTTTTTATTTTCTTTGGGAGGTTTTTATTCCTGGATACTTTCCGATGAAAACCCGACGTGACACCGTGCTGCCTCTTATCAGCTTAGATTCAAGGCTACCTTCAGAGAAAATAAGTACAGTGGTGAAGTTGTCAGAAATATTGTGAATTCGGGATATTTTAAATATGAGCAAGAAATGCTGGAAATGCATAGCTTTTCACCAGAATCCCGAAGAAAAAATTGATACAGTTGAATGGTTCTGATCAGCTTTGTACCCCCTCTCCAATGAAATAAAGGATTTCAATAGAAATCACTGACCTGCCCGCTCCCCTTACTAATCTGCTGTGCTTTCAATAACACAGAGGTTACAGGTCCGTACATAACATTTATAATTGGGTTAATATAGTGCTGCTGAGGTAACAGTATATGGACTGTAAAGGTTTTAGGAGGGAGCATTTTTTGCAAGGCATCGCCGAGCTATATTTTGATATTCAGTTCAATACCTGAACAATAAAACGAGTGAGGATGCTCAAATTATATCAGATTGAATAAAGAATTTAAGCTATCTTATCTTTTTGTTTTCTATGCCCTGGGTTCCATTGGAAAATCCATGTTGTCACCTTATTGTGGCTCCATTTAAGTATCAAGTATTTTGAATACATCTAAGTGCCATTCTTTTATTGTTTACCTGTCAAATAAACTGTTCCGCGTGTTGTAGGGATGGGGCACAACCAAACGCAGGGTTATAGAAATGGGAATGATAAAATCTTGCTGCTTGAATGTTGATATAAAATGTGGTTACATTTCCAGTCACACTTCCACAAATCAAAAAATGTTTGCAGAAAGAAAAAATGCATTGAATACATTTCTCCTCTTCCTTTGCAAAGAGCAGTGTGCCAATGATTTAGCAATTGCAAACGTTTAATGAAAGTAAACTGGAGAGTGAGACGTTGCAAGGAAGAGACCGGCTAAATGCATGATAGGTGTGAAACTGAAACGTCGGTCATTTACAAACAAGTCAGTTGACTTGTAAAAACATTTAGTTCAGCAATAAAACAATGACACTGTGGCAGGAATCTACAGATAAGAATTGACAGCACTAACAACATTGACTCTTTTGGAAGGCATCCCTTAAATTAAGTGACTCTGACTGCAACAGCTTCGACATGAGACTGCAGAGTTTTCACAAGAATCGGGGTGGCTCCGCTGTCTGGGGAATTTTGGGACTGCAGCAGAATTTCTGCACTGGGGAAGCGACACAACAGCATTGGAAATAGAAACATAGAAAAATAGAAAATAGGTGCAGGAGTAGGCCATTCGGCCCTTCGAGCCAGCACCGCCATTCAATATGATCATGGTTGATCATCCAAAATCAGTACCCCGTTCCGGCTTTCCCCCCCATATCCCTTGATTCCCTTAGCCCTAAGAGCTAAATCTAACTCTCCACTGCTGCAGTTCCTAACTTAAAATCACCAGCATCCTGTACAGTTGGGACCTACTAAAGATTTGCTCATATTTCAGGTCCAAAATTCTGAGCATTGCAAGTTGGGCATACTGGATCTGGATGTAGTATGCTGAATAATACCAGGGACAATACTGGAAGTTGGACAATTTTATACTGGACAATTTTCACATTTAAGGGGCTGTCCCACTGTACGAGCTAATTCAAGAGTTCTCCCGAGTTAAAAAAAAATCAAACTCGTGGTAAGCACGTAGAATGTACGTAGCGGCTACGTCGGAGCTCGGGACGTCTCTTAGCGGCTCGTAACGCTAACGGCAGGTACTCGGGAAACGTGGTAAGCTCGTGAAGACCCGTGAAGATTTTTCAACATGTTGAAAAATGTCCACGAGAGCCCCGAGTACCTACGAGCGGCTATTACCGTAATTCTCCGAGTTCGAATCAGGGGAAACTCGGGAGAACTCTTGAATTAGCTCGTACAGTGCGACAGTCCCTTTATCAAGCCAATTAATCAAGCCAATTAACCTACAAACCTGTACGTCTTTGGAGTGTGGGAGGAAACCGAAGATCTCGGTGAAAACCCACGCAGGCCATGAGTAGAACGTAAAACTCCGTACAGGCAGCGCCCATAGTCGGGATCGAACCCGGGTCTCCAGTGCTGCATTTTGCTGTAAGGCAGCAACTCTACCGCTGCGCCACTGTGACTGTATATGGAGAATAACTGCTCTTAAATATATAAATGCACATTGAGAATTTTTATAGAGATTACCAAGCCAGAATTCACAGTAATTTAGTCTTTTTATGTCTTTATGAACTTCCATGGTTAACCCTCAAAGCCAGCAAGGAAAGGATTTGTATTGATATAAGATTTTTACATTCCATGTTTGAGAATAAAGATTTTGCTGCAATCATTTTCACTCCTGTCAGATCAACCAGTCTGGAGGCATATCAAATGGAAAATGATGGAAGTCTCTTACTGGTTTAAACCCCTGTCCCACGGTACGAGTTCATTCCAAGAGCTCTCTCGAGTCTAAAAAAATCAAACTCGTAAGCACGGAGAATGAACATAGCGGGTACGTCGGAGCTCGGGGACATCTCATAGCGCTAACGGCACGTACTCGGGAAGAATCGCTAACGGCAGGTAAGCACGGGAGGACTCATGAAGATTTTTCAACATGATGAAAAATGTCCACGAGAGCCCCGAGTACCGACGAGTGGCCATTACCGTAAATCTCCGAGTTCGAATCAGGGCAAACTCCGGAGAACTCTTGGAATGAACTCATACCGTGGGACAGGACTATTAGGCTTGTGCAGATATCACACTGAGACCACTCAATGGAGTTCTCTTCAGGAAACCTAATTGCAAATGCGAGTCAACATCATGATTTGAACTCGGGTCTTCCAGCTTAAAATAGGCTGCTCACTGGAGTGTGAACACCAGGCCTCAACTTCAGTAACAGCTTTTAGAAAATGTGCTTTACAGGCCACTTCATGATACAGCTTTAATTTTTCCCCAGCACAATTGTTGACTTTTACCTCCCTCTCTCTTCCCCTCTGCCCATGTCACACATCAGCTTGTGCTAATCTGCTCTGTAACCAGACACCAGAACATGCAGCACAGTACCAAGGTTAACTCCCCTTTCATTTTCCCTTCGACCCCATGTTGATCCTGCCACGATTGGAATTCCCTTCTCAACAAATGACATCTGTCAAACAGATAATTTCCCTTGTGTCAAATTACTTTATGGTATTAATCTTTATGTCTTTTTTTTGACATGGTCCTTCAGTAAGTCAACATGCAAATTTGTGAAAATTAAACTTAAACAAAACCCAGAGTCAGCAATTTCTTTGTCTTTGAAGTATTGTTTTAGTTTTTATCATTTACTCATTAGTACCTGCACTTTGAACTGCTTGCTGTGGGGAAGATTGAGCCTGTAACATCTTCCCAGGCTCCGTTATTTGTTTAGTTCTGCTATGGGCATAATAATTACAAAAATACATGATTCCCATTATTTTTGAACTATTGTTCAAAGGGAAAACCCATTCCTTTCTTCAGCTGTTGGATTTGGCTGCTATTTCTGAGCAACCCTTTGTGAAGCTCAGCATTTACCAAGGGGAAAAATAAATGGTGAATCAAGGATAATATTGCATATTTATGTACTAAAGGAATCCCTACATGTTGGGAGACATAGGTGCCAAAATCAAACCACTCAAGAAAGGGAGTAGGAATTTGACATTGGTCGCTATCAACAGTCCTCTGCACCCATCTTTCTTTCATATTTTTTTCAATGGAACTGAGAGGGGGGATATAATATGCATTGAAACTATAATGTCCATTTAATGCTAACAAACATTGACAAATTTTCAGTGCTAGTTTTCAAGATGTTAGAATGGGGAGGAATCTGAAAAGAGAGGTGGTATCATCATCAAGAGCTAGAAACTTAAGGGTATGATGCTTACAATTGCACTTTAACCTCTCAATAGCAATAACTTGCATTTACTGTATGTGCCATTTCTCATGGACAGAGTGCTTCAGAACCAGTGAATCGTATTTTGTAAGGTACAGAGCACAGCAGTTTTTTTGCCAAGAACAAAGTTCCACAAACGGAAACCTTTAACACCCTGATTCTGTGCTCTCTTGCATAACATTATTTTTTTTGCAATGTCTCAGACATTACTTTTGCTCACTTCCACATTTACAATAACTGCCAGTTGCTGCAGAACAGAGTCATCTGACCCAATGGTCACATAACATTATATTCAAAGTATAGCCAACTCAGCATCTGCGGAGGCAAAGGGATGGTCGACATTTTAGATTGCGACTCTGCATCAAGACTAAAAACAGAGGGAAAAGAACCAATATAAATATGAGAAAGGAAGGGAAGAAGCAGGCAATAGTAGGTGACAGGTGGAGATAGGTGCAGTAGGGGAGTATGGGAAGATTGTGCCATGTGGAGGAAGCAAAGGGAGAGTTTTGAGAGTTTGGTGGGTGGTAGTTGGAAACACATAAGGAAAACAAATTTGGCAGATGGAGACAAATTTGAGGGGAGGGGGAAGGGAACAGTGATAAGTGGAACCAGGGAAAGGAGAGATAATGGGCAGGTGGAACCATATGAGGGAGGGGATAGCAAGGATAAACCAAGGAGGAAGAAACCCAGTTGGACAGGTGTATGGGTGATGGGCAGATTGAACGATTAAGATAACAAATTTTAATAATCAGGTGTGTATGTTCTGTCAGCAAAGAACCAAAAGGGTGAATAAAGCCTAGATGGACACAAAATGCTGGAGTAACTCAGCAGGTCAGGCAGCATCTCTGGAGAACATGGATAGGTAAGGTTTTGGGTCCAGATGTTGAGGAGCCGTTGGAGCGAGAGGAGGAGTTTCCGGGCGGTGAGTTATAAACTTGAGCGCGGGGCTTTACTCCACAGAGGCTGAGGAGCCGTTGGTGCGAGAGGAGGAGGAGCCCAATCTGTAACGTTCCACACTTCAAAGGAACTGTTCTGGTGGAAGCCGCTGATTGGTGGAAGCGGACTAGAGGAAGCAGCTGATTGGGAGAAACCCCAGGTTTGCATTTCTGCTTTCTGGTTAAGGGGACAGTGAGTTAAGGGGACAGTGAGCTAAGGGGACAGTGAGTTAAGGGGACAGTGAGTTAAGGGGACAGTGAGTTAAGGGGACAGTGAGTTAAGGGGACAGTGAGTTAAGGGGACAGTGAGTTAAGGGGACAGTGAGTTAAGGGGACAGTGAGTTAAGGGGACAGTGAGCTAAGGGGACAGTGAGTTAAGGGGACAGTGAGTTAAGGGGACAGTGAGCTAAGGGGACAGTGAGCTAAGGGGACAGTGAGCTAAGGGGACAGTGAGCTAAGGGGACAGTGCTTTATAGTAAAGGTACAGTTTAAAGGATTAAGATTTTTATAGTGTGAGTGAGTTGATTTAATTTGGGGGCAAGCCATGTCAGTTGAGATCGGCCCCATGGTTTGCTCATCCTGCAACATGTGGGAGATCAGGGATATGGTCGGTGTCCCTGGTGACTACGTTTGAAGTGTGTCCAGCTGCAGCTCCTGGCAGACCGCATTGAATGATTGGAGCTGAGGTTGGATTCATACTGGAGCATCCACGATGCTGAGAATGTCGTGAATAGCACGTACAGTGAGTTGGTCACACCGCAGGTAAAAGGTAAGCGGACAGAAAGGGAACGGGTGGCCATTAGCCAATGTAGCAGTAGGCAGGTAGTGCAGGAGTCCCCTGTGGTCATCTCCCTCCTAAACAGGTATACCATTTTGGATACTGTTGGGGGAGATGGTTCATCAGGGGAAGGCAGCAGCAGCCAAGTTCATGGCACCATGGGTGGCTCTGCGGCACAGGAGGGGAGGAAAAAGAGTGGAAGGGCCATAGTAATAGGGGATTCAATTGTAAGGGGAATAGATAGGCTTTTCTGCGGCTGCAAACGAGACTCCAGGATGGTATGTTGCCTCCCTGGTGCAAGGGTCAGGGATGTCACTGAACGGCTGCAGAACATTCTGGAGGGGGAGGGTGAACAGCCAGCTGTCGTGGTGCACATTGGCACCAACGATATAGGTAAAAAACGGGATGATGTCCTACAAGACGGATTTAGGGAGCAAGGAGATAAACTTAAAAGTAGGACCTCAAAGGTAATAATCTCTGGATTATTGCCAGTGCCACGTGCTAGTCAGAGTAGAAATAGGAGGATATTGCAGATGAATACGTGGCTTGAAAAATGGTGCAAGGGGGAGGGATTCAAATTTCTAGGGCATTGGAACCAGTTCTGGGGGAGGTGGGACCAGTACAAACAGGACGGTCGGCTGGAATGGAACCAATGTCCATGGGGGAGTGTTTGCTAGTGCTGTCTGGGAGGATTTAAACTAATGTGGCAGGGGAATGGGAGCATGAGTAGAGAGACAGAGGGGTGTAAAATGAGGATAGAAGCAACAGGTAGCAAGGTGAAAAGTAAAAGTGGCAGGCAGAAAAATCCAGGGCAAAAATCAAAAAGGGCCACTTTTCAACATAATTGTATAAGGGGTAAGAGTGTTGTAAAAACAAGCCTGAAGGCTTTGTGTCTCAATGCAAGGAGCATTCGTAATAAGGTGGATGAGTTGAATGTGCAGAAAGTTATTAATGAATATGATATAGTTGGGATCACGGAGACATGGCTCCAGGGTGACCAAGGCTGGGGGCTGAACATCCAGGAATATTTAATATTCAGGAGGGATAGACAGAAAGGAAAAGGAGGTGGTGTAGCGTTGCTGGTTAGAGAGGAGATTAACGCAATAGAAAGGAAGGACATTAGCTTGGAGGATGTGGAATCGATATGGGTAGAGCTGCGAAACACTAAGGGGCAGAAAACGTTAGTGGGAGTTGTGTACAGGCCACCTAACAGTAGTAGTGGAGTTGGGGATGGCATCAAACAGGAAATTAGAAATGCGTGCAACAAAGGTAAAACAATTATAATGGGTGACTTCAATCTCCATATAGATTGGGTGAATCAAATTGGCAGGGGTGCTGAGGAAGAGGAGTTCTTGGAATGTATGCGGGATAGTTTTCTAAACCAACTTGTAGAGGAACCAACGAGAGAACAGGCTATTCTAGACTGGGTATTGAGTAATGAGGAAGGGTTGGTTAGCAGTCTTGTTGTGTGTGGCCCCTTGGGCAAGAGTGACCATAATATGGTTGAGTTCTTCATTATGATGGAGAGTGACATTGTTAATTCAGAAACAAGGGTTCTGAACTTAAAGAAGGGTAACTTTGAGGGTATGAGACGTGAATTGGCCAAGATAGACTGGCAAGTGATTCTTAAAGGGTTGACGGTGGATATGCAATGGAAGGCATTTAAAGACTGCATGGATGAACTACAACAATTGTTCATCCCAGTTTGGCAAAAGAATGAATCAGGGAAGGTAGCCCATCCGTGGATAACAAGGGAAATCAGGGATAGTATCAAAACAAAAGATGAAGCATACAAATTAGCCAGAAAAAGCAGCCTACCAGAGGACTGGGAGAAATTCAGAGTCCAGCAGAGGAGGACAAAGGGCTTAATAAGGAAAGGGAAAATAGATTATGAAAATAAACTAGCAGGGAACATAAAAACTGACTGCAAAAGTTTTTATAGATATGTAAAGAGAAAAAGATTAGTTAAAACAAATGTAGGTCCCTTGCAGTCAGAAACTGGTGAATTGATCATGGGGAACAAGGATATGGCAGACCAATTGAATAACTACTTTGGTTCTGTCTTCACTGAGGAAGAGATAAATAATCTGCCGGAAATAGCAGGGGACCGGGGGTCAAATGAGATGGAGGAACTGAGTGAAATCCTGGTTAGCCGGGAAGTGGTGTTAGGTAAATTGAATGGATTAAAGGCCGATAAATCCACAGGGCCAGACAGACTGCGTCCCAGAGTACTTAAGGAAGTAGCCCCAGAAATAGTGGATGCATTAGTGATAATTTTTCAGAACTCTTTAGATTCTGGAGTAGTTCCTGAGGATTGGAGGGTAGCTAATGTAACCCCACTTTTTAAAAAGGGAGGGAGAGAGAAAACAGGGAATTACAGACCAGTTAGTCTAACATCGGTAGTGGGGAAAATGCTAGAGTCAGTTATTAAAGATGGGATAGCAGCACATTTGGAAAGTGGTGAAACCATTGGACAAAGTCATCATGGATTTATGAAAGGTAAATCACATCTGACGAATCTTATAGAATTTTTCGAGGATGTAACTAGTAGAGTGGATAAGGGAGAACCAGTGGATGTGTTATATCTGGACTTTCAGAAGGCTTTCGACAAGGTCCCACATAAGAGATTAGTATGCAAACTTAAAGCACATGGTATTGGGGGTTCAGTATTGATGTGGATAGAGAACTGGCTGGCAGACAGGAAGCAAAGAGTAGGATTAAACGGGTCCTTTAAAGAATGGCAGGCAGTGACTAGTGGGGTACCACAAGGCTCAGTGCTGGGACCCCAGCTATTTACAATATATATTAATGATCTGGATGAGGGAATTGAATGCAACATCTCCAAGTTTGCGGATGACATGAAGCTGGGGGGCAGTATTAGCTGTGAGGAGGATGCTAGGAGGCTGCAAGGTGACTTGGATAGGTTGGGTGAGTGGGCAAATGCATGGCAGATGCAGTATAATGTGGATAAATGTGAGGTTATCCACTTTGGTGGGAAAAACAGGAAATAAGAAGGGTTTCGGCCCAAAACGTTGCCTATTTCCTTCGCTCCATAGATGCTGCTGCACCCGCTGAGTTTCTCCAGCATTTTTGTGTACCCTGGAAGGTAGACTATTATCTGAATGGTGGCCGATTAGGAAAAGGGGAGATGCAACGAGATCTGGGTGCCATGGTACACCAGTCATTGAAAGTAGGCATGCAGGTGCAGCAGGCAGTGAAGAAAGCGAATGGTATGTTAGCATTCATAGCAAAAGGATGTGAGTATAAGAGCAGGGAGGTTCTACTGCAGTTGTACAGGGTCTCGGTGAGGCCACACCTGGAATACTGCGTACAGTTTTGGTCACCAGATCTGAGGAAAGACATTCTTGCCATAGAGGGAGTACAGAAAAGGTTCACCAGACTGATTCCTGGGATGGCAGGACTTTCATACGAAGAAAGACTGGATAGACTTGGCTTGTCGCTAGAATTTAGAAGATTGAGGGGGGATCTTATAGAAACTTACAAGATTCTTAAGGGGTTGGACAGGCTAGATGCAGGAAGATTGTTCCCGATGTTGGGGAAGTCCAGAACAAGGGGTCACAGTTTAAGGATAAGGGGGAAGTCTTTTAGGACCGAATGAGAAAATTATTTTTCACACAGAGAGTGGTGAATCTGTGGAATTCTCTGCCACAGAAGGTAGTTGAGGCCAGTTCATTGGCTATATTTAAGAGGGAGTTAGATGTGGCCCTTTTGGCTAAAGGGATCAGTGCGTATGGAGAGAAGGCAGGTACAGGATACTGAGTTGGATGATCAGCCATGATCAAATTGAATGGCGGTGCAGGCTTGAAGGACCGAATGGCCTACTCCTGCACCTATTTTCTATGTTTCTATGTTTCTAAGACCTTTCTTCAGACTGAGTGTTGGGGGGGAGGAGTAGTGGAGAAGAAAGCTGGACAAGGGCATTCCTTGGTGGATCAGTAGGAGTGGGAAAGACAGTGTTGGTGAGTGAAATTGGAAATCCATAACATTACAAGGCTGCTCTAATGAAAGATTTGGGGGATATTTTGACAAGTGGAGTATGAGCCAGGCAGATATTTAGATCAATATGTCAGTCTTCATGGAGACCCATCAATGGGAAAAACATGATTCTGCACTTGTTTGCAACTGATCATAAATTGGTGCTCACAGGCAGAACTGTTGTTGTTGATAATATGCAGATGATATTGGAAAATATTTGATGCTTTGATGTAAATGGTGTATGTGTCCAGTGCAATTTTATCCAAACTAATGATCGTTAACTTGAGCAAACTTATTTTTAATGTATTATTTATGCAGAAAAACTGGATTAATCAACCCTGTATCTTGACATTGATGTGTATATACTGCATCACTTTGATTATCTGCAGGACTAGTAAGTATATCAAGAATATTCTGTCATCTTTATTTTATTATTTTATTATAGCTAAGGTATATCAGAATTATTGCATCAAGAGTCAGAACCAATGATGTGAACAAATTTAAGGGACAGAATTTTGAAGCAAGTGGCAGAAATAAAAACTTATTTTAGCGTGAAGAGTAATAAAAGAGTAAACATAACGTACTAAAGAAAACAATGTAGAATTAATAAAGCTTTTGAGTTATTTAAATTACAATTAGATGCAGTGATTGTAAAGTCAATGTGGGCGAGCAAAGCCTTCAATGGGTTGAATGATCTTTTCTTCTCCACAATGTTTATGTTTTACAGGAGGCTTTGCAGGAGACAAACCAGAAAATGTTTACTTATCCTGAAGTTAAAAGAGGAATGAGGGCTAGACTCTACTTTTGACTAACTCTCATTCATATCCAGCACCATCCCTTCACTTGGCATAGTCTCCAACTCAAATTATACAAAATCACTATTGCAAGGCAATATTATGTTAATGAGCTTTATTCTCAATACAAACTATTTGAAAAGAAAAGTTTAGCCTTCCTGCTGCCAAAGCTGGTAATCAGTATCACACACACATTTGCCATTATTATGTGTTTGTCAGAAAAGCCTTTTTTGTTGTCTGTCAATATTAGATACAGTCACAAATGCCAAAAATGTTCAAAACAAGCCTGTGGGCCAAAGTGGTCCATAAGCTTCTTTGGCCAGGCCTGAAACCCCTATTAATTCCATGTATTAAACTGATTCCAGCTGAACTGGAATTCAGCTTTTTCAGTTTACTGTTCTGGAGGCTTGTAAAAGGCTAAAACCTGCCTGGTGGATTTTGACCCTTTAGAGAGAACTCTTTATGCCTGGGAAATCTTGAAGTGAATATTTTAACATTATCTCTTTGAAGCGCTGGTTGAAAAGATAAAATGGAAGCTTTACTTTACAATACTAAATTGGAGTACGGATCTTGCTTATTGATTTTATGCTCTCTGTTTCCCACAAAAATAATTGGTTTAAAAAGTAACTATCCTATGCTGAAGATAAAGTATGTTTTAGTGTTTCTTGGTATGCTTCATGTGGGGGGTGTGGGGGGGGGGGGAATTGGGGGAAACGTTTTTTTTTCAATCACTTACCTCGACGGAGCTGCGATTTTTTCCGTATCGTATCTCCGTCCCCCCTGCGGCCTAACAACGTGGAGTGGTGCGGCCTTTCCTGTAGACTGGCCCGGTGCTTCAAGCTGCGGGCATGCGGACTCTAACATGTCCGCATGCCCGCAGCTTGAAGCACTGGGAGCCAGCGACCCTTTGCCGAAGATCGACTGTGAAGAGCTCCAACCACGGGGCCCGTGGACTTTAACACCGTGAGGTCCGCGGTCTCCAGTAAGAAGAGGCCGACTCGGGAGCTCCATGCGTTCCAATCCGTCCTGACATCGGAGTTTCGATCATCCCGACGCGAGGGCTTTGGACATCGGACCGTCGGCAGCGGCGACTGCGGAGGGTTCAACAGCCCCGACCACGGGTGAACAAAGAACAAAGAGGAAGATGATTGAAATTTATTACCTTCCATCACAGTGAGGAATGTGGATTCCACTGTGGTGGATGTTTATGTTCAATTTTATTTTATGTGGCTGTGTGTATTGTTGCTTTTCACATAGTATGGCTGTATGGTAACTCAAATATCACTGTACCTTAAGTGGTACATGTGACAATAAATTCAAACTTGAACTTGAACACTTTACTTGGAGTCAACATGCAGTAAATGTGCTCCTAAGTTCAAAAAGAGTAAGAAATAATGTGGGATTGAGAGATATTAGTTGGATGTCATGTTGAGAGCCCTTCACTGCATTAGCTACATTGCAACTAACGTGGAATTGCAGAATGTTGACAAAAACTACAAACTATTGTGTTCTGGTGTTTAATAAATTAATAAAATGCCCAATAAATTAAACCAAGATGCAAACTGTCCCTGGGACAGTTGGTCCCTGAACGAATGGGTTCCATCTAAGATGTCCAAAAGTTGAGTTTGTCCATAAGTTAAAAAATACACCAGGAAATCACTCAATATCGTAACCGATATTGTAATGAATGGCATCAAAAGCACATAACACTGATAAGAAAGAACAAATATGAACAGTGGTGTAAGACAGGAAACTATTTCTGCTATTTGTAGGAATGAACACATGTACTTACGTTGGACTTTATTGAATTTAATAATATTTTGGGAATTTGTTTGTACATAGGGGTGTCCATAATCAGGTCTTCATAACCCAGGTACAGCCTGCACAAAAATATCAAAGTTTATTGTGGGATATTGGGGAAGATGCTGGGTCAACAAATAACTACACCAACACTCACAGTAAGGTGAATTTGCGTGATATGGTTTACTTATAGTGACAGAAAGGTCCAGGCGGCGTAGGGGCGCTATCCCTCATCATCAGTGTGCAGGTTGCGAGGTGCTGGCAATCTCGGGCTTGTCCCGGCAGTTATCATGGTCTTGAAGGAGGAGGCACAGAGATCTCTGGCCCTCGAGAGGAGGTGCTGCCGGTTTCAGGCTTGTCCAGTCAGCTCAGCTTTGGGTTTGAAGAGGAGGCACTGGTGGTCCCAGGCTTATCCTGGTGGCTCAATCTTTGTTCTATATGTGAGCGCAGTCCCTCGTTGTCCGTGGACAGGTAAGAGGCACTGGTGGTCTCAGGCTTGCTCTGACCACTTAGTCTTGGCCTCAGAGGAGACACTGGCTGTCTAATGGGGCTGTCCCACTCTACGAGCTAATTCAAGAGTTCTCCCGAGTTTCCCCTGATTCGAACTCGGAGAATTAAGGAGCTGTCCCACTGTACGAGCTAATTCAAGAACTCTCCCGAGTTTTAAAAGAAATCAAACTCGTGGTAAGCATGTAGAATGTACGTTGCGGGTACTTCGGAGCTCAGGACGTCTCTTAGCGGCTCGTAACGCTAACGGCAGGTACTCGGGAAACGCGGTAAGCTCGGGAAGACTTGTGAAGATTTTTCAACATGTTGAAAAATGTCCACGAGAGCCCCGAGTACCAAAGAGCGGCCATTACCGTAATTCTCAGAGTTTGAATCAGGGGAAACTCGGGAGAACTCTTGAATTAGCTCGTACAGTGGGACAGCCCCATTATGGTAATAGCCGCTCGTAGGTACTCGGGGCTCTCGTGGACATTTTTCAACATGTTGAAAAATCTTCATGAGTCTTCCCGAGCTTACCACGTTTCCCGAGTACCTGCCATTAGCGTTACGAGCCGCTAAGAGACGTCCCGACTCCGACGTACCCGCAACGTACATTCTAAGTGCTTACCACGAGTTTGATTTTTTTTTAAACTCGGGAGAGCTCTTGAATTAGCTTGTACAGTGGGACAGCCCCTTGAAGTCTTGTCTCAGCAATTCAGTCTTCACCACAAAAGGAGAAGGTGGTGTCCCAGTGACTCTGTCTTCCTCCAGACCTACAACAGGGGGACACAGCTAGCAGGGAGGCACACCACTTTCTCTCTTCTTCTCCCTTTTTCTGGTCCTCTTTTTTTCCCCTATTTTTCCACTCTCCCCCTCTTGCTGGAACATCCCAGTTTATAAGGAATAGGCTGATGAGGTTCAGGTAGGCCAATCCAATATAAACTAATTGCACACGGCAATACTTATTTAGCTGTGTCCTCAGCTCAATGGTGCTGACGTTTGGCCTCTCCTGGCCTGTTTGCCGGTGATGAAGATCAGAGCGGCATCCAAGGAAAGGGGCACTGTCACAACTGATAATTCTGCAGCAGGTTACAATCACGTGAACAAAAGACTACATGGGCTTCAAAAGCTGGAATTATTCATGTTCCATCCAATGCTGTCAAAAGAGGTATACGTGCGCACAGGCATGTTATCCCTGAATTCAAGGTATGGTAAATAAATAATAATTATAATTATAATCTTGCAATAATGCAAAAATCCACTCCTGAGAATAAATGACTGATTCGTTGTTGCTGTGTTTCAGCCAGCCCATTAAAGATTCAATGGTCTCACACAGGAATTCATCCTGTAGCCTCAGGTAATCTAAGATCCATTTTATTTTGGAGTTTGTGATCATGTGTGATACAGCCTAAAGTCACAAAGCTGTCTGCTGAAATAATGATGCAAAGGGACACAAAAGGCACATATTTACCCACCCTGATATGATATTTTTAGGGTAGATTTAAATGTATCCTCTGGGATAGGAATTTAGCTGGTGGAATAGCACACCTTACAAGGCATTCTGTCTGACTCTCGGTCTGATAAAGGGTCTCGACCCGAAACGTCACCTATTACTTTTTTCCAGAGATGCTGCCTAACCCGCTGAGTTTCTCCAGCATTTTGTATCTATCTTACAGGGCATTCATCTGTTCTTGAAATTATAAAGAGCCCATTGACTGCCATGGTCAACTCCCAATGAAAGAACAGGAGAAAATCATTTTAGCATATTCTGTCGTTGTGAGATCATGATTGATCCATGTACTCACCTTTGCCACATATACCATAATACTCCCAATTAACAAAATGCCATCAAAACTTCGCATTGGGTAAGTAAATACCACAAAATTGCTGTTTTAATGCCTGGTTAATGCCGGCACAATAGTGATTACCAAATTGCAGTGTTAGAAATCGCTTTCCATTTTATCCTCTTTTGTAAATGGCTCTGCTTCTTGCCAGATTAAGTTCCATGATTACTGGGAGACCTCCAGATCTTCCTCCAGAGCTCTCTGTAACATTGAGTGATGGAAACCAAAATTGGACTATTCAGCTAACACTGTATATAATAACAAACAATTTCCTCCAATTTGCTTAAAGAAAATAAATACAGGGAATTATGTAGAAAATCCTCTTTTCATAATTTAGAAACAAGGAACTGCATATGCTGGTTTATACCAAAGATAGACACAAAAATCTGAAGAAGGGTCCCGTCCTGAAACGTCACCCATCCTTTTTCTCCAGAGATGCTGCCTGACCCGTTGAGTTACTCCAGCATTTTGTGTCTATTCTCTTTTCATAAATGTGTGTTAAGTGATAATAAGTGATAATGGGGCAGCAAGGTGATGCAGCGGTAGAGTTGCTGCCTTACAGCTCCAGAAACCTGGGTTCGATCCTGACTACAGTTGCTGTCTGTGCGGAGTTTATATGTTCTCCCCGTGACCACATGGGTTTCCCATGGAAACTCCAGTTTCCTCCCACACTCCAAAGATGCACAGGCTTGTAGCTTAATTGACTTCAGTAAAAAAAATTGTAAATTGTTCCTAGCATGTGCTAGTGTAACGGGGATCGCTGGTCAGTGCAGACTCAGTGTGCCGAAAGGCCTGTTGCCGCATCTTAACTCTAAATTAAACTAAACAGGCTTTGATGGTGATAAAAAGTGTATTAATACTACTGTGCATTAAGTGTTAAGTAAGGACGGTTTGCACACTGAGTTTTGGCAAATTGTTCGAATGAACACAGCCATTACTTAAGACTTATTGCCTTCAATAAGAAATGTTTTGTTGATAGCTCTACTATATTATTTCATTGAGGATTTTTGGAGGATTTTGCAAGGACAGCATTTACTGTGCACCAGATAATGACCCACCATGTTGAAGTGCTGCCATCTTCTAGTGAAAGTGCTCCCTTAGTGATATTGGGTTGGGCGTTACATGATTTAGATGTAGCAGCAATGAAGGAATGCTGAAATATTTCGAAGTCAGGATGGTGAGCATTTTGGAAAGGAACCTCTGATGATCTGAAGTTCTTGATGTTAGATGTTGCAGTTTTGGGAGATGCTGCTAAGTAGCACAATGAATAAATGCAGTGCAATTTGTAGATGGCACATACTGTGGCCAACGTTATTGATGAAGGGCCTGAATAATTAAAGTGGGGCATGGAATATCTAACAATCAGGCTGTTTTGTCTGGATGGTGTCAAGCTCCTTGTCTGTTGTTCCAAATGCATTTGTCCAGGATAGTGGAGAGTCTCATCACACTCCTGACCTGTACTCTATGAGGCCACGTGTGGAGTCATTCACCACAGGGTACTTAGCCTCTGACTTGCCCTTGTAGCCAAGATATTTATGATGCTGAAAATGAAAAGAAAACCTGCAGATACTAGATATCTAAAATATAAACAGAAACTGCTGGAAATACCCAGCATGTCAGGCTCTATCTGTGGGAAGCGAAACAGAGTTAACAATTCAAGTTTGTTTCTCCACCCACCGGTCCCAAGTTGTCAATAATGGTGCTATAATATTGAATGCCATAGGGTTGGCAGTTGAACCTCTCTTGCTGGAGATGACTATTAACTGACACTTTTGTGGCTCCAAAGTTACTTGTCACAACAATCAATGTTTGCATATTGTCTAGGGCTTGCCATGTGGAGTTTTAGATCGCTTCATTTACCAAGAAATTGTGAATGGAATTCAACATTGTGCATTCCCACTTCTGACGTTCTGACGGAATAATTTAGTTTCTAGATTCATACCTAACAGTTATCATCCAACTGAGTAGCTTGCTAGGCCACTTCAGAGAAAACATATGTCAACCACACTGATAGCTTTAAAGTTAAACAAGTAAAGATGGAAGATTTCCTTCCAGAAGAACTTTTGTTTTAAAAACACCGCAATCCAGTACTTTTTTGGTCAACATTATTAACTATCAGTTTATTTTTAATTCCAAATTATTAACTAAATTGAAATTCCAGCACTGTTTATGGTATCAGATGTTGTGAGGAAGTAGCTCTATGAGCTATCATACTTTGCTGCCCCATTTGAAACAGTTTAAATGTTCAAACAGTGATGCTATTTGTTGTAAATAGAGTACAGGGTTCTCCGTGTATAGTTGTGTTGATGACATGCAGTGTCCATGGCAGATATGTTGATGAGCTTGAGAGATACAAGTATTTGTCAGTATCTGGAACGAGTGGAAATGCTCCTGAGGTTGAACAATGGTATCCTGGGAGAGGACGCTGAACAGACAAATACAACAACCCTAGAATAGGAAGGCAATTATTGTTGCTGTAGAGAAGCATAGACATGCAATGGTGAGTCTCCTAGTGACATGAACTAGGGAAGGCCACTTCCTATTATAAAAAGCTTGCAGATAAATTTTAAATCGGTGCAAGAGGTTTTTGAGAGCTACAGGTTTGACATGTGCAAGCTGAAACTGGATGAAACAATTAGGTCATAAGGTTATAAGTGCTAGGAGCAGAATTAGGCCATTTGGCCCATCAAGTCTACTTCCATTCAATCATGGCTGATCTATCTCTCTCTCGTAACCCCATTATCCTGCTTTCTCCTTAGAGACCTTTCTCTCTGAGACCTGTATTAATCAAGAATCTATCTATGCCTTTAAAATATCCATTGGTGGCCTCCATAACCTTCTGTGGCAAAGAATTCCACAGATTCACCACCCGTTGACTGAAGAAATGCCTCCTCATCTCCTCCTTAAAGGAACATCCTGTAATTCTGAGGCTATGACCTCTTGTCCTAGACTCTCCCACTAGTGGAAATATCTTCCCCACATCCACCCTATCCAAGCCATTCACTATTCAATAAGTTTCAATTGGTGAATACATGCAGAATGAAGATGTTGACAAAGAAATGCAATTCCCAGACCTTTTTGGATGGGCATTGTGAGATCACTTGGTGTACAGACTAGCAAATAAGAGAATGAAGGTGAAACTATTTGATCCGGGTGCCTTAGCATTCAAGGGAGCATGTAGAATAGCCATCAGCATGGAAGCCATGTTCAAATATCGGAGGAGGATTCATTCAGGACAAGATTCTGGTGCAAACAGGACAAAAGTCGACAGAGAGGGTAAAGGCAGTGAAATCTATTTTACATCATCACGTGGGCACTTTACAGAGGTTCAGAGGGAATCAGCAGGTCATGTGAGTGCAAAGGTTGAAAAGGCTGCAACTCACGTGGATGCAGATAGTGCGAGGCCTTGACACTGATTTTACGGGAGCTACCTAGTCTCAGAATGTAAAACTGAGAAGCTTGGAGACAATCCAGATGGGGAAGGTAAAGGAGATGACTTCAAATCTTCAAAAGGGAAAGAATGAAAATGAAAATTCTGGTGTCAAGGGGAAGTTTGAATGAGAGTTTGATTGCAAACTGTGTGAAATGAGAGGTAAGGAGACATGTTGTGACAGTTTATGATATCCAGTAAAATACCTAATTCAATGTATAATTGTAAATGCTACAGTTGGTAAGTTACTAGTCCTTTATATGTCCAGGTGACAATTGGAAGGAGTCACTTAAGTCCATGTAGTTCAAGGGTATTTATAGTTATGAAGTCATTTATGTTGAAGTAACAATCAGAGAGAGAATGTGAAATGATATGTATAGTGAAGCATATTAGGAAAAGTAATACTCTGGGTTACCAGTGCTTGCTTGAATATATCACTTCCAGTGAAAAGTTTGTAGTTTTTAGGGGTGGAAGCAGTATTGTGGATTAAATGTAAGTATATTTTTTAATACTTTGTGTACTATATGGTGTGACCTTTGATACATTTCTGCATCAGATACTGCTGTTTGTTGAGAGTTCTTGCTTTCAATAAAGGTAGTTTTATTGTAGACTACAGTACCTCTGTTATTTGCTCAGGCAAGCAGCAATACCACCACCCCCCCCCCCCTGCAGACATTACAATGTGGACATCAATTGGGAATATAAAATGTACATAGGATTTACTTTAAGTTTATATTTTGACTATACATCTATATCAGGTGCAGATATATATTGCACAGTGGCCAAATCTAATTCCTAACATTTCATTAGCTGATTTGTGCTGTGCTGTTATTTTATTATCAAGAACATTGATGAAAGACTTATGATCTAATTGACTTCTAGCTTGTAATTAAGCAAAGCTTATAAACAAAAGGATCCCCAAAACTTTTAAAACTTGATGTGCACATTATTTAGAATTTTAATTTTACGCTTTCCAGCATAATTATGATAATTTTATAATTTTATGTAAATAAACTGTAAATATAAGATATATGACTAGTTCTGCAGCACACCTTAATCACAACAAAATGTTGTCATTATCTTTTCCAATTTTATTGGTATTTTCAACCCTTTAAGGGCCTGTCCCACTTGGGCGACCTAATCCGCCAGTTCTGGCGAGTTTGCCCTCGACTCATACTCGCAGCATGGTCGACATGAGGTCGTAGGAGGTCTTCGTAACTCTCCTTCATGCTCGAGAGTGGTCTCTGCGTACTCGAGGCCTCAGCTAGGTCGCGTTTTTTTTTCAATATGTTAAAAATGCCAGCGTGTAAAAAAAGGTCGCCATGGAAAAAATCGATACTTTTTTTACTCGTAGGTTTAGTCGTAGTAGGTCATAGTAGGTTGTAGTAGGTCGTCATGTTAGTCGTAGGTAATCGAGGGTCGTCGAAGGTAGTCATAGATAGTCTTCATCATAGTCGAATGGAGGTCGAAGGGAGGTCGAAGGAGATCGAAGGAGGTCGTCCTCACTCTCCACTATTCGGTGTCCAATTTTCCCGAAGTTAGTCGTAGCTAGTCGTAGCTAGTCGAAGCTGGTCTTCAACAGTCGAAGGAGGTCGAAGGAGGTCTTCTGCATAGTCGAAGGAGGTCTTCAACATGTCATTTATTCAAACTCTTTTAAACTCACCAATTAGGTCGCCCAAGTGGGACAGCCCCTTTAGAATTTTACGGTGTTCATGTTGGAATTTACTCTCCAAACATGAATACCCTTATTTGTTTATCTGTGAACACAACTTCCTGTTCTTCAGAAAAGACGACTAGTTTAGTTTACCATTTGAATCAATCATTTGGATGGAAAGTGCTGTCAAATTGGAGACGTGCTAAATTTGACATTTTAAATTATTTTGGGAACCTCCAAGGGATTATTAATAAGATGACGCCCACGAGCAGATATTAATGACTGGGGTCTCAGTGACACAAATGTGATTGAATGTTAAAGGTACGTGGTCAGGCTCTCTTGTTGGATATGATTATTACCTGGCAGTTTTGTAGTACGAGTGCTCCATTCCACTTATTTATCAGTATACCTCAATGTTGTTGACATCTTGTTGCGTGCTAATATGGACTGTTTCACTTGCTGAGGCGTTGATTGAAATTAAAGGGTGCAATTATCAGCAATAATGCCCATTTCTGACTTTATTTTGGATGGAAAATCACGAATCAATGTAGATGGTTGGGCCTTGGGCACTGGCCTGAGAAAATCCTGCAGTGATGCCTCGATGCTGCTGAATTGACCCCCAACAGCTCCAACAATATTCCTGTGTGCAGGGTATTAATCCAACCTGCGGAATATTTTCTCTTCAACACTTATTGATCTCTGTGTTACAGGGGCTCCTTGATGGCTCATTTGGTCAAATGCTGCCTTGATGTCAGGAACAGTGTCACCTTATGCTTGTGATTAAATTCTTAGCTCCATGTTTGCAGCAATGTTGTGATGAGGTGAGGAGATGCGTAGTCCCAGTGAGAGCTAGAATGTGAATCGGTGAATTAGTTATTACTGAGTCAGTGCCGGTTGATAGCAATGAAAAAGACACCTTCCACCACTTTGCTATGATCGAGAATGGACTGCTTGGGCAGTTTTATCTGACAAAAGTGGATTTATCCTGCTTCTTGTGAACATGTCAGACCCGGGCAGTTTTCCACATTGTTGGGTTATTGGAGTGTTGGTACCTTACATGAATAGCTTGGCTAAAAGTTCAACTAAATAAACAAAACATTGTGCATTCATCAAAGAACACCCCCCCCCCCCACTCCTGACATTATCAAGGCGATCATTCATAAAGCAATTGCAGATATTTGCTCTCAGTCACCATTCTGAGACCGTCACGCAGTAATATCCTGACCTTCATTGACAACAGCCATTTACTTTTGAGTCCGGCTAATGGGGAACAACATCACTTCTGTATGATTCCAATGATTTCCAGGTTCATCTGGATTCCATGGTGGACCCAAACATAGCCTAGAATGTCATTTTTATACCTTAGTTTTGAGAACCGGAGCCAAGAATGTTCACTCAATAGTTGGTCAGTAAAAATATTTGTTTAAATCTAAGAAATGTGTAATTGAAGCTAAAGTTAATGGAGCCTATCAGCATAAGTAAAAATACATCTTTATCTTAATTACTAATGCTGTTATAACCAAGGACTGGAAAGAAATGAGTTCTGATGATAAAATGTTGTAATTTAACCCAATTGGTGGAAATGTATAATTGTTGGCACTTTTACAATAAAAACAGAATAAGTAGCAGTACCATAATTTAATTACTGGTTACAAATCCCCAACATATGGACACCGTTACACATGACAAAGGTCCCCTAATATAATTAAATTCAAATTTTGACATACATACATATGGTCATTCCTACGAACAACAGAACTAGTTTCTGCCCTTTCTCTCCACTTTTCATAATTGTTCTTTCTTGTTCTTTCATATCAGTCTTTATCTGCTTCTGATGCCGTTACTACACTACTGCAGAGGAATGGTTACCATATCGATGATATGGTTCTCCACTCTGCCTTTGACCACTTGGACAACAAGAACAGACAGTTTATCATCGACTGCAACTTAGCATTCAACACCATCATCCCCTTTAAACGTCATCAAACTGGAGGAACTGGGTCTCTTCTCATCCCTATACAACTGCTCGCTCGACTTTCTCATCAACAGACCTCAATCAGTATGAACTATCAAGAACACTTCCTCCTCACTGACCATCAGCATTGGGCCACCTCAGTCCACTGCTCTACCTTATGAAATTTGGTTGAGTGGTGCCTGAACAAATTTGCTCTCAGCATTAGCAAGTCCAAGAGCTGATTGTTGACTTCAGGAAAGAGAGGGACCATGCACCTGCTTTATTGGCATGATGGCAGTGGAGAGAATCAACAGCTTCAAATTCTTGGGTGTGCATAATTTGTTTGCACCTATTATGATATGGTTGCCCAGTATAACTGATAATTTATTTTATTGATTTTCATTGTATATTTATTTGTTGTGTTGATGTGTTAATATGCCTGTAAAGTTGTAGCAAGTAAGAATTTCATTGTTCCATTCCTGGTGCATATCATAATTGAACCCTTGATTTTGTGCATTTTATGACCTTTTAGTTTAGTTTAGAGGTACAGCGCAGAAACAGGCCCTTCGGCCCACCAGGTCTGCACCGACCAGCAACCCACACACAATAACACTATCCTACACACACTAAGGACAATCGTTTTTTACATTTAACATTTATACCAAGCCATTTAACCTACAAACCTGTACGTCTTTGGAGTGTGGGAGGAAACTAAAGATTCTCGGAGAAAACCAATCCAGTTCACGAGGAGAACGTACAAACTCTTTACAGACAAGCACCTGTAGTCAGGATCAAACCCAGGTCTCTGGTGCTTTAAGGCAATACCTCTACCGCTACACCCATGTGTCGCCCTTATAGACAAAATTGACTTATGGACATCTGTAAAAATGAAACTTGTTTATTACCAAGGGCTCGTCTGTACTTTTGCTTTAAAAGCTATGAAGTTATTCACATTGAAGCATCCAAACCACCCATTCTATAAATTAATATGCAATCTGTCACAAATGTAAGCTGTAGGAAGGAACTGTAGCTTACAACCCAGCAGTATGAATATTGGCTTCTCTAACTTCAAGTAACCTTTGCTTTCCCTCTCTCCTTCCCTCCCCATCCTAGTTCTCTGACCATTCTGTCTGTCCTCCTGATTAAATTTTATCTTTGTATGTTACGTTGTCAACTTCCCCAGCTAACAATTATCTATTCTACATTTTCCTTGAACTTCGTCCCCTTTGATGTCTCATTTTCACACCTTACCCTTCCATATCTCTGTGTCTCCCTCTACCCTGACTCTCAGTCAGCGCCGTAGGTGGTCGCTATTTGTATACATTGGGTATGCAAGCAAATAATTTCATTGTGCCTAATCACATGTGACAATAAAGTATTCCTATTCCTATTCCTAGTATGAAGCAGGGTCTCGACCCAAAACGTCACCCATTAATTCTATCCAGAGATGCTGCATGTCCCGCTGAATTACTCCAACAAATGTAAGATTGGTTGGTACTTCTTTATGAATATCATGTGGCTAACATGGCTTTGCATGTTGTTAAGAAAGTCTAGCTGGCCTGACCCTGTTAGATTTTCATCTGTTTCATTAAGGGATTTTGTTAAGAGGGAAAGAGGAGAAGGGGGGGGGGGGGGGGGGGAGATGGTAAGGGAAGAGAGAAAGAGAGAGAGAGAGAAAGCGAGAGAGAGAGAGAGATCCTTAAATTCTCCGTGACTCACTCACACCTGCAAATGTCACATCTAATTCAAAGCACAACCTGAAATTACCCCGAAATGTGTGTTGTTGCATTTCAATCTGGGGGAAAAAAATGAATTGTATGAAGATAAAAGTAAAACAGCGTGATGAAATATAATTTCTATACAGAAACATTTTTAATATCAAATAAAATCAATGGTATAAAGGAATAGTTGAGCTCGTCCAACTACAAATTTTGATACAACACAGCATAGTTCTCTCAAAAAATAATGTTCTACCAAATATGTGAAACAGCCTTGGAAATTAGGGCTGAATAGTCTCCCTTCACCAGCATTGTGACGTATATTTCAGCACACAGGAAAAATGCCTCCAACCTGATCAAAGGAGTTATTTGAGGACTAGTTTTCACAATTAAAGACATGACATTACAAGTAAGTGTAGTCGAGAATGTTTTTTTCACCCTGAGGGCTGTGTGAAATAAATGAACAATGAGGCTCATTGACAGAACTTAGTTCAGGAAATAGAAAGAGGCAGAGAGACAGGCAGACTGTGATAGAACTGAACAAAATGGTGTGAAGATGAAGATCATCTGGGGAGAAGTTCTTTTATGCCTATTATTTGTGTTTCTGATTTTATTTTTTTGTGTTTTTGGAAGGAATTCAGTCCCTGATTTGTGTATTGGCCTTTATAACTTATTTTTTGAAAATTCTGATTAATCTGATTATATGTTAACCATAAATCTCTGTAAGGTGTCCTTGAGACCTCGGTATAAGGCGCCCATAAATAAAATTCATTATTATTATTATTATTATCCTTTTCAAGTTCTTGAAAATCCTTAAGTTCTCATATGAAAGCCCTGATGCTTTTGCCACCAGGTAAATCAGTTAACCATTCATATAACACCATGTTCCTCGTTTTCGACAATAACTGTGCTATTACCAGAATATTTTTTTCCCATCAGTTGGATCTTAAACAAATAATGGGTATTCCCAGTACACCCTATCAACACCGTCGAACATAATCATACTGTCAACCATCTATCATCTGGAAAGTTCAAGACTGGATTAGTTTTAATAATCTACTTAAGTTCTTCCAGTCCTAATGCTCTTAATTTAATGAAATGAATGCATGTGCGATGAGAGATCAATTGGCATTAGTTCAAAACCATCTAAAGGCTTTAAGATAGAAAAGACTCAGTGGACTGGATTGAAAGATATCAGGCTTGGCTTTGTGGCAACACACATTTGTACCTAAAATGATTGAAATCAGGTTCTGGGATAATGGTCCCAGACAACTGAATGTATTAGATGGGATCTCAGGATAGTGCTGAGAAATAGCTGCAATATCAAAAGTACTTTACCCATCTGAGAAAAAAAAATTGAAGCTGTGTGGAAAACAGTGAAATGTTGAAACAGAATCCCCATTCCTTACTTCCAATCCCTTTATCATAATATGGATCCTTACTAAATACGTCATAGCTCAGAGCAGAATTGACTGAATAAATCCTCAGTGGAACTCAATCCATCAGTGACAAAATGATGCCGAGAGCAAGGGAAAATAAATCTCCAGGAACTAACTGCGTTTTCACTTGCCTGTGTGTGGCCACCAGTGGCTCCAGAAATACCATGGTGTGCATGTATCCCTGCCTGGAAGAACTTTGTGAATCTGTGCAAAAAAAAAAAAAAGGTTATTAACATTACCTCTGTCGTTCTCCGCTGCATCTTGTAAAACTCGGCTTTCCTGTTTGAGAACCTTGAGGCAGGAAAGCAAAATCTCCTGGAAAAAAATGGTTCTGAATATTTCATTAGAGAAAAAAAAACCCCAGAACATCTGCACTAGAAATAGCAATAACTACCCCATGCAAGAGTACATGGCTGCGATAGTGCAGAAATGATCGATGGGCTTGGAGGTCTGGCAGCTGAAGCAAAGGAAATGGGATTCTTAATAAGCTAATTTTATTTTCACTTCGAGCTTGTGCTGACCCTTTGATGCCATCCTCCATTGCTCCCTATGCTGGAAGATTAAGTAAGGAACCACACTGAGTAACGTTAGAAGCATTTAGCACGTGTCCCTTGCTGAGCCCTGTCTGAAAATCTATAAAGCTTTCTAGATGTGCATTTTATGTCAAAAGAAATGACAGATTTAAATTCAAGCATTATGGGTTTATGATCCTCTAGCAATTTTTAATAAGGAAATAGACCGCTGTACTGATATTGAAAACCTCTTTTGCAAGAGCAGAAGAGTCTTAAGTTAAGTTTTGAGAAGTTATTTTTGCAAAGTCCTAGTGGAAATATTATTCCAGATCTTGTAAGAAGCCCTTGGGCTTCCTCAACCCAGCTTTTGCCTCAGGGAACTGACTTCGCCCTGCCAAAGCCAAATGTACATCACAATTAAATTCCCAGCATTGTAAACCAGCCTCAAATCTTAGGGAAGCAGTTAATGCAGTTGCCACTTTATAGTTTCACTCCTTCATTTTGGTGATCTGAGTTCACCCCTGATTTTCAGTGCTGTCTGTGAGGAGTTTACACGTTGCCCCAGTCAATGTGTGGATTTACACTTGCTGTTCTAGTTTCTTCTCACATCTTAAAGACATGCATGTTGATAAGTAAATAGGCAACTGTACATTTTATTCAGTGGATACTAATGTCATACACTAATACAGCACAGAAACAGGCCCTTTGGCCCAACCTGTCCATGAAAAGCAGGTTTTATAGCTAAGCTAGTCTCATTTGTCTGTGTTTGGCCGATGCTTCTGTTCCTATCCATGTACCTGTCTAAATATAGACTAGAGTACCCAGAGAAAATCCACAGCCACAGGGAGAATGTACAAACTCCACTCAGACAACACCCATAGTCAGGATCAAACCTGGGTCTCTGGTGCTGTGAGGCAGCATCTCTACCACTGTGTCATTGTGCTGCCCAGTTATTCTTAGGGTCTTGGTGCCAATGTAGTGAGAACAAAATAGAATTTGTGTGGCTAGGTGCATGATGTATGAGGCAAACTTAATGGACCAATGTGAAGTATGGCTTTATGAAGTGTGCAAATCTTTCTCTAACTGTTCAATTTCAATTTCGACCATAGCCATCTCCGTAAACCCTTTAACACTAACATTTATGAGTTTGTTCACACCTTGGACTCGCACGTTAAGAATTATAACTACAGTGTTTAAAATGGCACATTAATGTGGAGTTACATAGAAGACCTATGCTAGTTTTGTGTACGTCCCGTGACAGTTATATTCTACCATGCCATAAAGCCTGTATAACAGTCAGCCATGCAAAGGAAAATGCACACAAAGGTCTTTCTACTATCAGTTCTACCACTTTGAGTTGAGTTAGTGGGGGTACTGGGACGGGCTTCATGCGTCCAACAGGCAACAGGGACAGGGCAGAGAATTCTTGGACGTGCAAATCAGAGGCTGTGGTAGCAATCAGCAAACAAGACATTGGTGAGAATGAACATGAAACAAAATACTGTAGGGGAGCTACCCATCAGAATATTGACATCTCTGATTTTGCAGCAAAACAAATGATGCCTGCCTCCTTTAACTAATGCATGAAAAGACCTCTGCACTCCTACTTAGATGTTCTCAGTGGGTGAGTTGCATGCTGTCGGGTGTTATAGAACATGTCTGGCAGCCTCCATGAAAATATGCACCAAGGGCACAGAAATAATTTAATCAGAATTTAATCACAATTCCTTTGTGTGGAACACAAACATCTCACATATCACTGGAAGAATACTTAGTAGGAGTCTTTTAAATCTCCTCTGCTGAAGTTTGTCACAGTTAGCTTTTGTGCTAACAACAGACCAGATTCAAACCAGATTCATTATCACGCAGTTGTAACTGAATGCATCACTCATTCCTCCACAGGGATGATCTTATATATGATAGTGTTTTAATGACATATCTTTAATTGTGTCTGATCGTCAGTAATACCCCATGGAGAGGCAAGTTTATAAAAATGACTTTAGTGAACATTAGTCAGTTTATCAGCAAAGCACTTGCACAACATTTGGGGGCAGAAGTCAAGATTGAGAAAGATCGGGTACCTTAATCCTTTACATGTCACTCCTTCCCTGATGTATTTTTTCTCAATGTTGTGCTTATTTCTGCTCATACTCTTTGATCTCATCACTGTGTAAATCATACATGTTCATTAAAAGAGAATAGACCAAAATAGTTTTAATGTGAACATCATGAACTCTCTTAAAAAGTGTATGTAATTTTCTTGTGTCATACAAGCTAAGTTGTGTTGATGCCATGATGTTTGTTCCACTAGTATTAATTTACTTAATTCTCTAAATAGACATTATCTGATAAAATCACCAGTTGCATTGATAATTCAATCAGAGGCTCCTGTAATAATTTGCAATCGGGTTCAACCAAGGTCTAAATACCTGAAATATTTTTCAAGAAACTCCTAAAATGTATAACTTTTTGGGTGTCTTACTGCTAGTTAGGAAATTGATCTCCTAATTTCTCAATGGGTTTTTCAATTTCCCTAGACCCTTTTTTTTCCAGCACAAAGCTCCCACAAATGACCTCAACAGTGTGCAACACACTAAATTCGACTTTAATTTTTAATCTAAAGTGGCCTGCAAAATGATATTTCCTATTTACACCTGGCCTCTCAGGCCTGCCCTATCTTTCAATATGATCATGGCTAATGTATACTGGCCTAAATCCCCACAGACCTCAACTGCCTGATCATTCAAGAATTCATCCACCCACTTTAAATGCTTCCATTGCCTTCAAAAGCTTTCTGGGGTAGAAAATTGCAGAGATTCACCTGCCTCTGCAAAAATATATGTTTTAAGTACCTCAGTTTTAAATGACCAGCCCCTCATCCTGAAACTATGGCCTCTCATTCAAGACTCTTCCACGAGTGAAAACATCTCAACAATGACCCCGTTGTATCTCCTCAAGTTTATGCATGCCCCAATAAAGTAATCTCTCATTCTTCTACATTGCTGACTATCGCAGGGAGCAGGCATTCAAGAATGCTCACATCCTTCCTAATACTTCCCTGGCAACGTCTTGTCAGGAACTCTAACATAGGAGCATCTCTGTGAGTCCTTTGCTCAAAGAACGTGTCCCCTGTGAGCATTATTCTTCACCAGCCATTTGGGTACTTGCATTCTCCAACCCTCCTACTACCATCGCAGCATCCACTCAATCAGTAGCAACACTTTCCTGTAGCATTGTTATATGTAAAGAGATGACTGCAAAAATTGAAAATACCGACTGATGCAAGAACTTGCAACACATTAATAACCAGTAGTTGCAGTTCCAGCTTGTGGAAATCTAACAACGCTTTTCTCAGAAATTAAGTTGTTGCTTTTTCAGCAACTTTGATAAACAGCATTGGGATGACCATTTCCAAACCAAATGAAATGGTGTGGAGCAATTTCCAGCCCAAGGAGATGATAAAAACATATTTTCTACTATTTAAGAAAAACAGTCTGAATGATATCCATTTAAACCCAAGCAGTAAACATCAGTAAAGCTGCATCAAATGATAGTTTTTTTTTAAAGTCATACAGCACAGAAACAGGCCCTTCAGTCTATTTTTTCCATTTCCAAGATTGTACTTATTTTCACTGATCTTATTTATCACATTGGGTCCATGCCTTCTATGCCTTGGCCGATATATTATTATTCCATGTTTCTTAAATGTCATGAGAGGATCTGCCTCCACCAGCTCCTTGTTCCAGATTCCAACCACAAATTCCTTCTTAGACTCCCCTCGACATCTCCTACCTTTCACTTCATACCTTTGCCTTTCTGTTTTAGACATCCCACTGTGGGAAAACTATTTTAACTATCTAACCTATGTATTCCCCTCATAATTTTACATAGGTCTATCAGATCACCCCTCGGCCTCCTTCACTCCAAAACACGGCCAGTCTCTCCCTTTAACTCTGAAACTCCAATCCAGGCGACTTCCTGGTAAATCTTCTCTGCAACCTTATTGAGAACCTATCTACCTCTGTCATTAAAATATTATGGCCATGGTGGGGCAGCGGTAGAGCTGCACCTTACAGCTCTTGCAGCGCCGGAGACCCGGGTTCGATCCTGACTACAGGTGCTGTCTGTACGGAGTTTGTACGTTCTCCCCATGACCGCATGGGTTTTCTCTGAGATCTTCGGTTTCCTCCCACACTCCAAACACGTACAGGTATGTAGGTTAATTGGCTTGATATATGTGTAAATGTCCCTAGTGTGTGTAGGAAAGTGTTATTGTGCGGGGATCACTAGTCTGTGCGGAATCGGTGGGCCGAAGGCCCTGCTTCCATGCTGCATCTCTAAACTAAACTAAATTAAACTAAATTCAAAGTCTCCAATTCTACTGCTCTTTGAGGAAGATATCTATCATCTTTGTCTTAAATGGGTGACATCTTTGTTGCTTTCATTGTACTGTTCCTTGATTTTAAAATGAGAAATAAATTCATTTATGAAATTGTTTTGCAAATCTTCATCCACTTAAAAAACCCCAAGAAAGATAGACTGCTATGGACTGCAAAGGGAAGTTAATAGAAAAATATGAATTAACACAGCCTGAAGGCATGTTGCATGGTGTTTCAGGAAATGGATTTGCAGTCTACAGCCTGGGGTAATGAATCTGAGATGAGTTCAAAGCCCATAATGGCAGGTGCACAATATAAACTCACTCAATTATCCAGAATTTAAAGGCTAGCAACAGTTTATAGTAACCATGAAACACAATATAAATTTTCAACCATAGATACTCACCAATAATATCCGCAAAGCTTCAACTTTCCTGGTCAGACAGGACATATATTTTATAGTCTGAAGAAGGGTTTCGGCCCGAAACGTTGCCTATTTCATTCGCTCCATAGATGCTGCTGCACCCGCTGAGTTTCTCCAGCATTTTTGTGTACCTTCGATTTTCCAGCATCTGCAGTTCCTTCTTAAACACATATATTTTATAGACGGACGCTGACTCGCAGATCAATATCATTTTTGTGCATAGTTATTTTTCATTTATCCAATGAGGAAAATCTAGCCACTCATTTGTATGATAATGCCATTATCAGATCTCCAGCCATATAGACAATGGCTGAAATCCAATGGCTCCTGACTCATCTCATAACATCTCAAAGCCTTCCACCATTTCAACAAAGCATAGGTCATAATATTCTCCATTTTACTTCGGAGTCACGTGAGTGACTACGTGAAGAAGACCCCGTCCAGCCGCACACGCGTCATATCGATCAGACGCATAGCGTTCATGACCGTGTGTGGAGGAGCAGGAGCTCCTCCAAGCGGTGAGTAAAGCAAAGTAAAGCAAAAGTCGGAAGGAAAGTGGGTTTACTTTCACTTACAGGAGCATTTTCTTTCCCGTTCAGACTTGTTGGTGGAGCTCCACACAAGTTTATTATGGATAAAGGGGAAGGAGAGGCGGCCAGGGACGCACCGCAGGTAAAACCCCAGATCCTAAGGGTAGTGGGCGTCAGTCAGTGGCAGCGAAGCCATTAACTTCCGTTGCGGTCGAGTGTGCCGTTAAACCGCCGGCGGCGGGGCGCAAGGCTGGACAAAAGTCGGCCCGACCTGTAGACTCGAATGAGTCAGACCCGGAGGTATACCCTCCTCAGGCAGAAGAAACATAATGGCTGCAAGGGTCACAACTTTAGAACTCCTGGTGGGGAAGATGATTTATAAGAACCCCCACAGGAGGATTTAAGTCGGTGTTGGCCAAAGGAGAATATAGCACAGGGGGTGCCTTGGACAGGCACAAGGGTGGCCTACTGGAGAGCCATCAGAAATGCCTGTGCAGAAACATTACAGTGGTTGGCCTACAGGAGAGCCAGTGCCCGAAATGCGAGAAAAAAGGCAATATATGTGTTGGCCTATTGGAGAGCTAATACTAGAAATGCCTGAACAAAGGCAGCACAAACGTGCAATGACAAATGTGCCAGCACCGACAATATAAAGAGATAAAATAATGAAGCGTTGGCCTAGAATTGAGCCAGCGCCAGCAGCACCTGAAACAGGGCTGCCTATCCGTGGGCCTACAAGAGAGCCCGCACAGGGGGAATCTGGCAGAGACTTACCTAAAACAGGAGAGCCAGAAATTACCCAACATAAAGATGAACATCTAGATTCAGATGAAGGTTTATATGAGGACCAGAGCCCATTATCAGAGCTAAAAGTTCCAGGGCTGGCACAAAAGTTTGCTGTTCCCAGAGTAACAGGGAAACCTTTGAGAGAAGAAATAGCTATGACTATAATTATCTGCTCTCCCATCAGCTCCAAGAATTAACTATGGATGAGACTATCGAAAAGCATGAGACCCCGTAAAATTGTGAATTGGTAGCAGTTCCAGTGGTGAAAAACTTGATATTAAAACGCTCGGTGACTTGTATGAAACTGGAAAATTACTTTCATTTCAACAATTACAAAAAATATATAAACTCGGAAATAATCAATATTTTAAATATTTTCAAATATGCGACTATTTGAAAAAATATACAAAAGATCATTATAATAACCCAGCAGATGTATTGGATGAGGCAATGCAGATAAAAGCTGAATCAGCAAACTTAATATCATATCTGTATAATATTATCTTAAATGTACAAATACCATCTACGGAGGGTATCAGAAGAGACTGGGAACAAGAGTTAGCTATTAAAATTTCAAAGGAAAGTTGGAATGAACACTTATTAAACGTGCATAAATGTTCGATTAATGTAAGACACACTTTAATAGAATTTAAAATTTTACATAGATTATATTATTCGAAAACTAAAATTCATAAAATTTTCCTAAATGTATCATCTATTTGTGATAAATGTCAATCCCAAGAAGCTACTATAGCGCACTCATTCGTTTTCTGTACAAAGATTCAAAAATTTTGGAATGAAATTTTCGAAATCTTTACAAAATTATTTAAAATAAGACTGATACCCAAAGCAGAATGGATTATCTTCGGAATAACGGAAGATGGTCCAGAACTAAATGTGTTTCAAAAGAAACTATGGGTTAATAACTGGAAAAAAGCTAATTCTAAAATTTTGGAAGAAGGCTCCAATACCAACTATAAACATGTGGATTTCAAATATGTTCGAAACATTACACCTAGAAGAGATAAGACTCCTCCTAGCAGGTAAACCAGATCACTTCCACCTGACGTGGTCTGCATTTATAGAATTATTACAAATATAGGGTGCAAAGGTACCTTAAAAAAAAAAATTTGAGGTCAGGTAAGGGGGGATGATAGTTGAAGAGTTGGTATGTCCCATTTGCGTAATTCTCATAAAAATATTTGTTTCTCTCTTTTTCCTCTTTCTCTTTCTCTTTCTTTTCTAGGGTCTATTTCTTAACTCTTTTTCTTTTGTTTTTAATTTTGTTCTTATAGGGTTTTCGTCCTTTTTTGTTGTCACATTTTCTACACTCTCACTTTTTCCTTCACTTTCTTCTTTCTTTCAATCTTTTTCTTTTCTAGTGTAAAAAATAAATGGAGTACATTAATTGTAAGAAGACATAAGTGACGAGTACTAATGTATGTGGTTGTAAAGTAATGTACTTCTAATAAATAAAAAATTAAAAAAAAAAAAAAAAAAAAAAAAAAAACTTGATATGGGGTTATTTGAGCATTGGTTTACGCTCACAAGAATTGAAATTAAAACGAGTGCTGAAATTGCTGGGGTCAGGCATTACGGCATTTGCCAGGGGATTGGATGAAGATTTTATATCGGATTCACAACAAAATGCCTTAGCACTCATGTGTAGTGCGCACTTTGAAATAAATTGTATTCGTAAAAATGCAATAAAACCAAATATTCATCCTAAGCATGCAGGCTCTGCAAACCATCCAATATACAAATGCCTAAATCTGCTTTTTGGAGAAAATCTAGCAAAGAAGCTAAAAGACTTAAATGAAGAGTCAAAGACCATCAGTGGTATGATGATGAAGCCACCTATGCTGAGCAGAGCGGTGTGAAGGCAGTATCCCCACAGGCGAAATGCTGGTGCTGGAGAAGGAACAAGCCGATCATTCTCGTATACACGTTGGCGTGCTGCACCAGGGATACGTGGAGGTTACAATGTTCCTACTAGAAGGGGACAACAATTGTCGGTGGCCTGGTCTGGTAAGAAACACAACAAATGTTTCACACTCACAAATAGGGGGAAGGTTACAATTCTTCCTAAAAGAATGGCAATTAATAACAAGTGATTCATTTATTCTATGTAGCAGGATCCTCCAATTCAGCATAATTCAAACTGGTCAAGGATTTTCTCAAAGAGAATAAATTGATCAAGGGAGAATTGGAAATCTTATGCAAAAAACAGGTAATAGAAAAGACAGTGGAACAACACCATCAGTTTGTGTCAAATATTTTTCCTAGAACAAAAAAGGATGGTGGATGTAGAATCATTTTGGATCTGACAAGTCTTAACCTTTATGTACAATATAAACATTTCAAAATGGAAACATTTACTAATGCCATTCAGCTGATCACAAAGAATTGCTATATGGCAAGCATAGATCTGCAAGATGCATATTATTCTGTGGCAATGCATGGTAATGATAAAAAATATTTGAAATTTAGATGGATGTCAGTTATGGCAATTTAAAGCATTGCCCAATGGTTTGACTTCAGCACCAAGATTATTCACTAAATTACTCAAACCAATTTTAGCTCTGCTAAGAGCTGAGGGCCATGTATTAATGGCTTATTTAGATGATATTCTGATTGTGGGGGACAATTTGGCTACTGCAAAATTGTCAGTGTCTAGAGTCAAGTACATCTTTGAAAAAAATGGGTTTCATTATTCACCTACAAAAATCAAAATTATTACCAAGCAAGAAGATTGATTACCTGGGGTTCACAATTAAATCTGAACACATGGTAATTACCTTTCCAAAAGACAAAGGGCTGCAGTTAATTGAAGGTTGCACTAACCTCATAAACGAGGACAAGCCTTCAATTAGAGAAGTGGCAAGTTTGCTGGGCAAATTAATTGCTGGGTTTCCAGCTGTAAGGTTTGGACCATTGCATTATCAATGTTTGCAGAGGGCTAAGGTACAAGCATTAAAAAAGAATACAGGGCATTTTGACAGGCCCATGAAATTGACAATTGGATCCATTACAGAAACAGAATGGTGGATTAACAATGTCTCTAATGCTTCCAGAAAAATTCTGGTAGAAACACCTTCCGTCATTCTACAGACTGATGTAAGTGCTCTTGGATGGGGCGCAACTAACATGATTTCCAGCTGTGGAGGTAGGTGGAATGTGGATGAAGTACCTTTGCTTGAAAATCAAAGGATAAATTACCTAGAGCTGTTAGGAGCATTTTATGGCCTTAACGCTTATTGCACTAATATGGGAAATGTGCATGTTCAGGTACAGGTTGACAATACTACAGCTGTAGCATACATAAATCACATGGGTTGTATCAAATCAGAATCATGTGATAAATTGGCAAAGGAAATTTGGACCTGGTGTATTGTCAGTAAAAGCTGGCTGTCCGCAATATATTTACCAGGAAAATTTAACACAATTGCAGACAAAAGATCACGTAAATTTAATGATAATACAGAATGGATGTTACATCAGGAAATATTTAAGCAAATTGTAACATGATTTGGAATGCCAGAGATTGATTTGTTTGCATCAAGACTAAACCACCAATTGACTAAGTATGTGTCATGGGAACCTGATCCTGGTGCAGTAGTGGTAGATGCTTTCTCGCTACATTGGGGTGATATGTTTCTGTATGCATTTCCTCCATTTTGTTTAATCAATAGATGCATACAGAAAATTAAACAGGACTCTGCCTCGGGGATTTTGGTGGTACCAGATTGGCCTACACAGCTATGGTATCCACTGGTGTTAAACATAATCAAAGAACCCCTTATGGTGATTCCAAAGCAGGTGAAACTGCTTGTAAACCCTGTAACTAATGAACCACATCCTTTACATGATCGTATTGGTTTGTAGATTTGTAGATTCTGAAAAGGCCATATCTTGGAAGAGGATTATCAGACCGTACGGTGGATGTTATAGCAGCAGCCTGGAGGAATAGTACCCAGAAGCAGTACATTTCTTATATAAAGAAATGGGAGGTGTTTTGTTCAGGAAAGAATATTGCATATAACACAGCAGAAATTTCAGATGTATTAGAGTTTCTTTCAACTTTACTACGAATTAAAATTAAGTTATAGTGCAATCAATACTGCACGAAGTGCACTCTCTGCATATTTAAGCAGTGATTCAGAACAAAATCCAATAGGATCACATCCATGAGTCTGTAGGTTTATGAAGGGAATTTTCAATTCCAATCCTCCTAGACCTAGGTATACAGAAATCTGGAATGTAAAAGATGTACTGATGCTGCTGAGGGATTGGAATCCTATTGAAACTCTGTCATTAGCCGAATTACCATGAAATTGGTTATGCTGATGGCATTAGTTTCAGTTCAGAGAGTTCAAACATTACAGAAATTAAGAATTGACAGAATGAAAGTAGGGGCAGATGCCGTTACATTCTATGTCTATGATTTACTGAAGCAAAGTAGACCTGGGTTCACGGGATGTAAGTTGGAGTTTTCAGCATATCCTAAGGATCCACGGCTATGTGTAGTAACATATGTAAGATGTTACATGGAAACAACCAGAATCTTAAGAGGCACAGAATTAGCATTTTTTATTAGTCATAAAAGTCCTCATAAGAAAGTGTCAACACAGACAATTTCAAGACGGTTGAAACAGGTGTTGATTTATTCAGGTATTGATACTGATAAATTTTAAATCTCATTCCACCAGGGCGGCATCAACATCGGCCAGGGATTCAGATGTTCCAATAGACCTTATCCTCGTGGCTGCAGGATGGGCAAGTGAACAGATGTTTCACAAGTATTACCATAAGGAGATTAAAGATCCCAGGGTGTTTGGTGATGCCGTGCTGGGTTCAGTATTAAATCCCCCATTATGATAAATGGGTTAATTTGTTAAAATAAATAAAACCATTAACTGATTACATTTAATGTTGTGGTTATGCATTGTTGATTGTGCTTACTCAATAGAGTCAATCAGTGCAGTGAACACCTGGATTTTAATCCACGGTGTGAAATCACAGAGCTTTGAAATCTTCATGTAGTCACTCACGTGACTCCGAAGTAAAATAGTAAGATTAAATGAGAACTTACCAGTTTGAAGTTTGTTCTTTATTTTATGAGGAGTAACATTGAGGGATTACGTGCCCTCCGCTCCCACCCTCATAAAAGGATCGAGCTGGTAGTTCTAGTCTTTATGCATCTTACTATCATACTTCAGTAATTATCGTCTGTGATTTTCACTCCGCTGCTTTGAAGATTGACACGTGTGCGGCTGGACGGGGTCTTCTTCACGTAATCCCTCAACGTTACTCCTCATAAAATAAAGATCAAACTTCAAACTGGTAAGTTCTCGTTTAATCTTACTATTTTCTAGGATATGTTCAACTCCAACAATACTCATGAGCTTGATGACATCCAGGACAATCCAACCTGTTTGACTGTCTCTTCATCTGTCAATGTAAACATCCTACTCACTCTGCTACCTATGCATCATGGCTACAGTGTGTGCCATCGATAAAATGGGCTGCATTTAATTGCCTATTGCTTTAAACAGGATTTGCCATTGATCTGAAAGAGTATAACTTGGGAGAATTCCAAGTAGGGCAACAGCTGATAGGGCCAAAGATCTCGGTTTGCTCCTGACCTCGGATGCTATCTGTGTGAAGTTTGCACGTTCTTCCTGTAACCACATGTGTTTCCTTCGGGTGGTCCGGTTTCATCCCACAACCCAAAGACGTGAGGGTCTGTAGGATAACTGGCCTATGTAAGTTACCCCTAAGGTGTAGCAAGTAGATGAGAAAGTCGTATAATGTAGGATTAGTGTGAACAAGGAATTGATGATTGGCATGGACTCGGTAGGCTGAAGGGCCTGTTCCTTGCTGCAACTTTCAATCAATCGATCTATCAAGTCTTGAGGCTATTTTTGTTGCATCCAACAACATTATTTTGAAAGGCAGTAAGATTGTTTAATGCAACATTCCCCACAAATCTGTTTTCCTTAATATTTCAACTGGTGTACCGTTTGTATCATAGGATCTTGATTTGGTAGCTGTAACAGGTGGGCGTATTAAATTGATTGAATGTGTTACTCTGTAATGCTAATTTTAGCATATTAAAGTCAGCTGTAAGATCTGCCACAGCAAACAAAAAAAGCATTTTAGGTGATTAAACTCAGTTATTTTCAGAGGAGTATAAAACAAAAATCGAAAAAAGAAGTATTCAATAAGAACTGGAAGTGCACACATGTGGAGATGATGAGGAAAATGTTGTAGTCATTAGCTTACATGAATAGCTTAGCTAAAAGTTCAACTAATTAAACTAAACATTGTGCATTTATCAATGCGCATCCCCCACTTCTGACATTATCAATGCGATCATTCAGAAAGCAATTGCCTATATTCGGGCATTAGACACCAGTCTGAGAACATCCTGCAGCAATATACAGGCCTTCATTAACAACAACCATTTAATTTTGAGCCAGGTATGAGTCTGGCTAATAGGGAACCTTCTGTGTGATCTCCAATGATTTCCAGGTTCATCTATATACCATGGTGTGACCCAAACATAGCCTGGAATGTCATTTTTATATCCCTTGTAGAAGCGGGGCGGTTTTGAGAACTGGAGCTGTGAATGTTCCCTGAATTGTTGGTCAGTAAAAATATTTGTTTGAATCTGATAAATGTGTAGTTTAGTTTAGAATAGAGATACAGCACGGAAACAGGCCCTTCGGCCCACCGAGTCCCTACCGACCAGCAATCCCTGCACATTAACGCTATCCTACACACACAAGGGACAATTTTACACATACACCAAGCCAATTAACTTACAAACCTGTACATCTTTGGAGTGTGGGAGGAAACTGAAGGTCTCTGAGAAAACCCACGCGGTCACAGGGAGAACATACAAACTCCGTACAGACAGCACCCATAGTCGGGATCGAACCTGGGTCTCCGGCACTGCAAGCGCTGTAAGGCAGCAACTCTACCGGTGCGCCACTGTGGTTGAAGCTAAAGTTCATGGAGCCTATCAGCATAGGCTTAATTTTTGGTTTGGGTCAATACACTCAGAGCTATTGTGCATTTTCATCATTTTGTCATTATTTCCACATATGATTTTTAAAATATGCACGAGTAAGAGAATTATAACGCAAAGGTAACAACACCTTCAAAGAAATAAACCTTTTATTGAAATTACAGCTGAGCCTTTGTGACGGCAGAGGCATGAGTGAAGCAGCCTAATGAACTATATTAGCTGTGAAGTTCTTCCAACGTATCCTCAATTTCATCTGGTTGCTAGATTGGGGAATTGTGAAACAAAGGATGAATAATTAAGTGCAGCTTCTTAATGGAGTGTGTGAGAAATATGAGACCTCATTGCATGACTCTCATTAAAATTATACAGCTTTGCAAATTAATAATTCTATCAATATGCACTATTTATGCCTCACAACAACTTTTCAACAACACTGCAGCTTACCAGGAGTTTGGTGTTACTTTAATAATGTTAATGTAAACCAGTTGCCTTAGCAGCTATGTGATTTATAGAATGAATGAGCTGTGGACTAAAGGCTGTGTAATTCAGAAGAGGTTGTGCAGTTGATATCAAGCATGTTCACAATGGAAGTGATGGCAATGATTGTAAAATATATTTGTGCAAAGATGAGTGACTTTAATTATGAAAGAAAGAATTGGGAAAACAGATTTAAGAAGTTCACATGATTGGACTTGCCTCGGTTCAAGATTATAAGACCATAACAAATGGATGGAGGCTTTTGAGCCTACCCTAATATATTTATTCTGAAAAAATGTATGGAGTTCAAATACAGGAGTCCATTCTACGTGTTTGTCAATCTTAACTTTAAAACAAGATTCATAGAGTCATAGAGTCATACAGCCTGGAATCAGGCCCTTCGTATAAACAAGTGTAATAACTCGGGATCCGTACATAAGTAGAAGTTGTTTATTATAGTAAACACACAGAGCTCAAACACATAGGTGTTATAAACTCAAGCTCAGCAACAAATCTAACTAGAGGTTGGACTAACAGATTAGATAATATGAGACATTCAACCAGATGACTGTTTGAGCACACAGCGGCATGCAGTAAAACATGACATGGATCAGGTCAACACTGACTGATCTACATATTGGTCCAACTAGCCCACACTGACCAACATGTCCCACCAGCCTGCGTTTGGCCCATATCCCTCTAAATCTATCCTATCCATGTACCTGTCTAAATGTTTCTTAATTGTTGCGATAGTACCTCCAGCAGCTCGTTCCATATGCCCACCACCCTTTGTGTAAAAAAAGTGACCCCTCCGCTCCCATTAAATCTTTCCTGCCTCACCTTAAACCTATGTCCTCTGGTTCTCGATTCCCCTACTCTTGGCAAGAGACTCTGTGCGGTAGCCTAATCTATTCCTCCCATGATTTTATACACTTCTGTAAGATCACCTCTCATCCTCCTACACTCATTTTAAATTTAATTTTTTATCCAAACAGAAAATTTCAAGCAACTTTTTTCTCTATAATTTCCATTCAATTTTATGTCATTGTTATTTCTAATTCTTCAAATAAATTTTCAATGTGGAGCCAAGAACAAATCAGCGGCAGAAATAACATGTAGTTAAAAAGAACAACTTTAAATACAGCTTATTCTGAAAGTTAATTAAAAATACTGAGTACCTTGCATATCAGGTGGTAACTTAATTAAACAAATTGGGTTGCGTCAAGGCCTGAGAGCCCAAAATCTGCATAACTGGCATCTGAAATGCAAGATACAATAAGCACACTTCCTTTTGCATAATTTGTCTCATCTACCAAAACATCCCGAGGCATTTTACAGGAAGAAGCAATCAAGCCTTGGTCAGGAAATGACAGAAGGAATGAGCATGGTCAAAGAGGGATATTTGTGCATGTAAAGAGATTTCATAAGCTGAAACATAAAGTAGCATCGGGATCAGTCTTAGGAAGAGATTTCTCAAGGGTAGAAATATGCTGGCAATGTAAATGCAGAAAATGTACAACTTCAGCAACGTCAAGAATCTTTCAGTGAGTGTCGTGTGATTGATCAGTGCTTGTCTGCACTCACTGCTGATCTAGAAACACTTTTGGCCTCCAAGTACTCTGGGAGGTTAGGTTTTGAACATTCACAGTTAAACTGATAAAGATAAATAATTGATGGTATTCTCTCTTTTCTGAAGATATCTCCTTTTATTCTGAGGGAGGCTTATCGCTGTGTGGAATATAATGAAGTCCATGGAGCTCATTTTTTAGATAATATAAAATAGTTTTGAATAACTACCATTATTTTAATTTGTTTTACAGCAAATAACGTCGTGTTCTCCATTCCTGACACATCATAATGCGATGGGCTCAATATTAGATGTATATTGATCAGGAGTTCATATACTTAAACGGTATCCAGTAACTAGTAATATAATTCACTGAAAATTGTTTAGTATTCAATATGCAACACATCAATAACAGTTTGTCATTTATTAATAACCCATTATGAAGTCAACATCTTAATATTTTCATAAAAGTCTAAGGTTCAAAATATAACTCATTAAGGTGTCACCATTATTCAATGAACCAGGACAATGTGTTTTCTAGGTGTTTTCTAGTTCTTATAGGTGTTTTCACATAGGTGTGTTCTAGTTCTTATCACTTAATGTTGTTCAAAGTTTGTATTTCCCACTTCCAAAAAATCTACAGAAATTTTTTGGATTGTGTTTCATTTTCTGAAGCTTCATCTATTTTCATTGCATTCTACAATGATGCTTTTATTCCAGTTACAATATTTCATTACTGTTACTCTCCCAAATAAGACCTAATCAGCATACGAAGCCCTATCTATTTTCCCCTGGAGAGGATCACTACCTATCTAATTATACCTGTGGTAGAAAAAAATGCTAGAGAAACTCAGCGGGTGAGGCAGCATCTATGGAGCGAAGGAATAGGTGAAGTTTCGGGTCGAGACTCTTCTTCAGACTGATGTATCAGTTAACCACCAATTCTAGAAAGTATTAAACTGACTCACAGAAATTATTGAAACTGACAGAATAATTTCACAAAAGTGGCAATCATTAAGTTCATAAGTTCTTAAGAGATAGGAACTGAATTATGCCATTCGGCCCATCAAGTCTAATCTGCCATTTAATCATGGCTGATCTATCTTTCTTTCTTAACCCCATTCTCCTGCCTTCTCCCCATAACCCCTGACCCCTGTACAAATCAAGAATCTATCTCTGCCTTAAATATATCCACTGACTTAGCCGCCACAGCCTTCTGTGGCAATGAATTCCACAGATTCACCACCCACTGAGTGAAGAAATTCCTCCTCATCTCCTTCCTAAAGGAGCATCCTTTAATTCTGGTCAATGACCTCGGGTCCTGGACTCTCCCACTAGTGGAAACATCCTCTCCACATCCACTCTATCCAGGCCTTTCATCATTCAGTAAGTTTCAATGAGATCTCCCCTCATCCGTCTAAACTCCAGCGAGTCAAGGCCATCATATGTTCTCTGGACCATCTCCAGCACATACTTCCTCAGATATGGGGCCCATAATTGCTCAAATATAACATAATGTGCTTTGTCAGTTACAAACAATTTCATAACCAGTCTTTTTTAGCACCTTTATGAGCGTGTGGGTCAGGACAGAATTTATTTTTGGTGTAAACCCTCTTCACCCTCACTACAGCCTTATTTTTTATTGTTACAGATATTTCTATCAGGAAGCACTTCATAAACTCTGGACTGGATCAACCAAGACTCTGTATTCATTACTGCCAAGCTTAATGCTCTACAGCTTGGGAACCTGATACAATATCATAAAATTAGAACACTGAATTGTATTTGTAGGCCGAAGATCACGTTTCATTACTGGGGCCTTTATTGCACAACAGCAAAAGTTCCCAATTATTTTTATTTGCTGCATCATAATTCAGAGGGATTTGATTTTACTGTTTCCACAACATTCCATTCACATTCTTTGCTCTATACACATTGAATAAACACTCTTGGTGCTATAATTGCACTGCTCTCTGACTTTACTTCCAGTCTGACAACCTAAGCATTATATATCTCAGCCCTCTCTCAACAAAATTAATTGTTTGCCATTAAATCTGAAACTTTCTCCTGACGAGTTACTCCATCATTCACCAAGTTGTAAACAGTAGCATTTGATAATTGCAGACTGCAGCAATTACTGTCGCACGACATGAATAGTTCTTCCAAAAAAACTCAATGAGACTAAGCCTATCTCTTTGTAAAATATATATATATATATATGCAAAATTAGAAAAAGCAAACAACTACAACAAACGTTGCTACTGGCTTTACAAAAGCAAGCCATTTGGCAAAAGTGCTGATTAAATATTAAGAGTATATACCTACAGGCGTATGATCAACAGAAGTTACTTTGTATTTTGGATACCTTAAAACAGCAGCCTGTGTTGTGGAGGAAGAACAAGAGGCAATGGCGCAGTTTGCAGAGCTGCTGCCTCAGAATATCAGTGATGCAGATCTCAGTTGTTATCTGTGAAGAGCTTGCACATTCTCCTGATGACCGTCCAGGTTTCCTCCAGGTGCTCAGGTTTCCACCCACATCCCAAAAATGTACAGGTTGGTAGGTCAATTGATCACTGTAACTTGCCACTAGTATGCAAATGAATGGCAGAAACCACTTCTTATTGCTACATATCAACCATTTGTTGTTGGAATAAGCTTTTCGCTGTACCTCGGTACACGTGACAATAAACAAAACTGAAACTCTATGGTTGATAAATATTTCCATGCTGCTGTGGTGGTATGGAACCTATGGCCCCCACATACATAACTGTGGGAATCCAAGCAGGAGTGTATATGAGTGCCAGTCATTCACCCATTGCTGTCAGCTCGATAGCACAAAGCTTTGCTTACATCAGGCACCAGAGGCACACAAGGTTTGCCATTTATTCCCGGTAAAGATCAGCAGCTTGGGGAAATGGAATTCACTTGTCAGACTGTTTAAAATATGCAGCACAGTACCAGGCCATTCAGCCCACAGAGATATTGCCAGCCCTTTGAAACGGACATCCAAACAGACCCACTCATGAACTCTTGCCCCAAACCTTTCTTTGCCAAATGAACAAGGGATCCATGGTGATACGAATCAAGGTGTACAGTAAGGTTATTAAAGCAATAAAAAGCAGTAAACAATTGGTAACCCCCCCCCCCCCCAGGGAACAGTGTCTGCACCATATAGATTATGGCACCATATAACAGTTAGACGAGGATTTGTAAGTGTGTGTGTGTGTGCGCATGCATGTGTGTGTGTGTGTGTGTGTGTGTGTGTGTGTGTGTGTATGTGCATGTATGTATGTGTGTGTGTGTGTGTGTGTGTATTAGTGTGTGTGTATAGGGGTGGGAGTGTGTGAACATGTGTGTGGGGGAATGAGTGCTTGCCGATGTATGCATATATGTATATGCATATTTATACATGTGTGGAAGCATTTGTGGGCTATGTGGGAGATTATGAATGTGGATGTGGATGTGGATGTGTGTGGGGGTGTGTAGGGCTGTTGATGAAGGTGCATGTATGAATGTTTAAGGAGGTATAATCCTTGAAGGATTGTGTTACAGGAAAAGGGTGGATAAGGGTGGATGTATTCTCATTGGAATGGAGGAGTCTAAGGGATGACCTCATATAGGTTTGTAAAATTACAAGGGAAGGGATAGGATAGTTAAAGTCATTTTCCCAGGGCTGGGAAGACTAGAAATAAAATGCACAGATTTAAGGTGTGACAATTGATGGAGCATTATTTGGATGAGAATGGAATAGGTATGATTAGTAAGTTTGAGGATGACACTAAAGTGGGTGAGTTCGTAGTTAGCGAATATGATTATAACAAATTACAGCAAGATCTTGATCAGTTGGGCTGAGGAATGGTTAATAAAGTTTAATACCGATAAGTGAGAGGTGTTACATTTTTGGACCTTCACAGTGAATGGTAGGGCCCTGGGGAGTGCTGTGGAGCCTCATCTATATTACTGCCTTACAATCAAGCAAAACCCTTTAACCATTATCAAAATATTTCCACAGGAGATATAAATCGAGCAAGAGCTCCACTGAAGAAGACAAGAGTGAGATTTTAAAAGAAAAATGTTCTTTAAGCTGTGCAAATCTTTTAATATATTGGCTCTTACAAAGGACCTTTTATGCCCAAGGGAATTAAATCATTAGTCAGTGTTTGGAACTCCTGTTGCTTCATAATACAGCAACATCTACAAGCCAGTTACTTTAAAAGCTAGCATTTTGCAACCTTGACATCCCAACTTTAAAATCTTAAAATGTATAGCTATACCTTAATCTCTAAACAATAATTTGTTTTCCTGATTCTGTTTCTGTTCTCACACACTCTATTAACAGTATTCCCTGGGGCATTTTTTCAAGATTGATTCTGGCATGGATTTCATATTAAACCAAATTTCAACTTCACTCACTCCCTGCAGCAATAAAAATGTAGGTCAGGTATCATTGATCATTAAAGTTAAATATAGACTAACAGTTGCCTTGGAGCACATAGCAAGTCGTTAGTACAATCTCAGACTTCCGAGCAGTTAATGCACTCATCAGAGCCAGGAGATTGTATTATAACCATCACGCATTGACTAGCAACTGTTGAATCAAACGGCACCACTCCAGGCAAGTGGACATCTCTTGGATCGCCAACAAAGTTGTTCTTGAGCTTATATTGCCTCTTATAGCAAGCCTGGAATGTAGGGAATATGGATCATCTTTCTCACCCTTCTCAGCAATGTTTGGAAACATATAATTATGTTGTGAGAAATAAATAGACTATTAGTTTACTAGATTGTACTTGATCTATTAAATCACAATGAGGAGATTTGTTTGTATGATCATAATGAAAATAACTTTATGATCATGTCTTGAAAAGGGATTTTTTTCATGTTGTTTTGGTTATATGCACAGTATCTGATCCTTATACGAGGAGTGAAGAAAAGCACCCCAACAACCTTAAACGTTCAGGATTATGTAGGGAGAGGGCAGGTATTGAGGTCCTATAGACAGAGCCAGGGAGGAAATCAGAAAATAGGATCCTGAAGATAGTAATATCTGGATTACGCTCAGCACCAGGTGCCAGTGAACGTATAGGAGATGGCACTGGCTCTGCACGGCAGCAGCTCTACCAGCTGCACCACAGTGCTGCCCAAAACGTTTGCCAAGCTAGAGGATGTTGACAAAATTTCAGTAGAACTGGAGATAGCGAAAGTAATGAAGGGGTAAAAATTGATAGGCAAGATGTTACAGGAGCTGATGCTGTTTTTAGTGGATAAGTTGCCAAGGCTGGATATCCCTAGGTTGCTCAGGAAATGGGTCTTGCCATAATTTTTCTACCCCTCCCAGATATAAGGAGGTGCCAGAGGATGGGAAAATGGCAAACCTGGCACACTCGCTGAAGAAAGGATTTTAGAACTTTTATGGTAACAAGACTTTAATTTCAGTGATGTTTAAGAATGTTATTAGCATGGTGAATGAAATGGGTCGCAACACTCGTTTAGTGGAAAACATGCTTGCAGTGGTAACACTCCACAGTTGCATTGATACCATACGAGAGGATAGAGGTTGCAAAGATTCAATGCTGGCATTGCTGCAGAGGTGTGGACAGATGGCTCACCACCACTTTCCTAGCATCAATGGAGATGTTCAGAATGGACTCTTACTATTGCATGGAAGTAAAGAGAAAATATTCCACAATCCATTCATAATGTATAATGAAATATAATCTCTGTGGTCGTATCATTCCTGCTTATTTTACTCCAACCAAATAGATTCTGGCCCTGCCATTACAGAATAGTCTCTCTTTGCAGCACTACATTTTCCATAATCACTGCTATATGCAGCCTGCTTCTGTTTTACCTACCCTGACCTTGAATGTGCTTTCCAGCACTTTAGTAGAGCTAAAACAGCTGCCCATGTCTCCCAAACACTGATCCATAACACATCACAGCATTCCAGCGCTTGTTTGCAAAAGAACATTGTAGGGTTTCTCCGAGTAGCTGGGCTGTGTCAGCTTTTGGGCGTTGATCTATTAGAAGTTCATTGCATCTTCTGGCACTTAATTTCCCAGCTGTGTCTCAGCTGCAAACCATTAAAAGAGCATTTGTACAGAATAAGCAGCAACTCACATGCTGTTGCTGAATGCTGCTGCTGCTTATAAAATGGTTGCTGTAACAATTGGAGAAGCAATGGACAAGCTCTATCTAGTTTAGTTTAGTTTAGAGATATTTGGCCCAGTGAGTCCACGCTGACCAGTAATATCCCTACACTAGCACTATCCTACACACTTGGGACAATTTTTCAATTTTTACCCAAGCCAATGAACCTACAAACCTGTACATCTTTGAAACGTGGAAGGAAACCGGAGCACCTGTAGAAAGCGCACGCGGTCACAGGGAGAAAGTACAAATTTGTACAGGCAACACCCATAGTCAGGATCGAACCCGGGTCTCTGGTGCTGTAAGGCAGCAGCTCTACCACTGTGCCACCGTACCACCCTCTGAGGGAGATGGAGTAGGCATGGGAGGGGTGGAGATGGTAATCGTGATAGTGGGGGTTAGAAGGACCTGGACAGAAGGACTTGATTCAGCAGTCAATCCTCCCCGGAGTTGCCAGGGAGATCTCTGCAGGGAGTAATATTACATGCACTGTGAAAAAGCTTATAAATTAGCAACTACCTTTCCCCTCTATCTGTACCTACGGGCTGAAGGAAAAGTAAAAGAAGTCTCATCTCATTAGATGTGGTGTTTATGTAGCAAACATCCCCACTTCAAACATCATGATGGAAGGATGCTCATTAATGAAGCAGCTGAAGATGGTTGGGCATTGCCTGAGCAACTCTTGAATTGATGTCCTGGGAGTGGATAGAGCGACCTGCAATATCCACAACCATTTGTCTTTGTGTTTAGTTGTTTTGCCCTGATATACATTAACTTTAGATTTACCAGGGTTCCGCACTTGGTCAAATACAGCCTTGATATCACTGGCAACCATTTTTACCCTTCATTTGGAATTCAATTCAAGGCTGTGACAAGGCCTGGAGCTGTGTGGTTTTGACAAAATCCAAACTCAGTGAGCAGGTTGTTTGTGAGTAAGGGAAGCTTGTTACTGATATCATCCTTCACTTTGTTGATGACTGAAAGTAGTGGGAATAATCTAATCTTATTAGATTCCGTATGCTTTTGGTAAACAGAACATACTGTACTTGGGCAATTTTCCATGTTATCAGGTTGATGCTCGTACAAGAACTGCTTGGCTGGAGCTATGGCCTGTTTTGGAGGGTAAGTCTATTGTACTAGTTTTCAGTCTCTCAATCCTTGTGTTTAGTACTAGCTATTTATGATGTCAATTGAGAAAATGAAATCATCTGGACTGTTTTTTTATGAATCTGGAGATCTCAGTAATAAGCCAAAATAGATTATCCATTTGACATATCTGGTTGAATATTGCTGCAAATGCTCTTTGGGTTTAGGTTCAGGTTTACTATTGTCACATGCACTGAGGTATAGAGAAAAACTTGCATAGTATCCAAACACATCTGATCTACCATACAAAATCATGAGAGGAATTGTCCGGGTAAACACACGGAGTCTCTTGCCCAGAGTAGAGGAATCGAGATCCAGAAGACACAGGCTTAAGGTGAGTGTGGAAAGATTTAATAGAAACCTGAGGGGTAACTCTTTTACACAAAGGTTGGTGGGTGTATGGCACGAGCTGCCGGAGGAGGTAGTTGAGGCAGGTATTATCGCAACCTTTAAGAAACATTTAGACAGGTACATGAATAGGATAGGTTTAGAGGGATATGGGTCAAATGCAGGAAGGTGAGACTAGTGTAGATGTGACATGTTGGTTGGTGTGGGCACGTTGGGCCAATGGGCCTGTTTCCACCCTGTTGACTCTATGACCCTATGACCATATATAGATACATTCAGTTCAAACTTGAGTAAACAGCCTAATTCTTTGCTTTCACATATAGCCCCCATCTTCGGGGATATGAATGTTCATGGATTCTCCTCCTCAGTGTTAGCTGTTTACCTTCACCACCCTTCATGACCGGATGTGGTAGAATCTGCAGAGCTTCAACCTGAAAATTATACTGGAGATACATTTAGAATATAGCACCAACGCAACTGTCATCTGGAAGATCATTGCACCAGAAAAATAATTGTTAAGCTAATGACAATCCTGCTGGGATATGTACTGTAGTTGTGCAGAGGAATTTTTAGATCTTATCTTTTTAAACATAGACATAGACATATAAAATAGGTGCAGGAGGACGCCATTCGGCCCTTTGAGCCAGCACCGCCATTCATTGTGATCATGGCTGATCGTCCCCAATCAATAACCCGTGCCTGCCTTCTCCCTATATTCCTTGATTCCACTAGCCCCTAGCCTAACTCTCTCTTAAATCCATCCAGTGATTTGGCCTCCACTGTCCTCTGTGGCAGGGAATTCCACAAATTCACAACTCTCTGGGTGAAAACGTTTTTTCTCACCACAGTCTTAAATGGCCTCCCCTTTATTCTAAGACTGTGGCCCCTGGTTCTGGACTTGCCCAACTTTGGGAATATTTTTCCTGCATCTAGCTTGTCCAGTCCTTTTATAATTTTATATGTTTCTATAAGATCTCCCCACATCCTTCTAAACTCCTGTGAATACAAGCCTAATCTTTTCAATCTTTCCTCATATGACAGTCCCTCCATCCCAGGGATCAATCTCGTGAACCTACGCTGCACTGCCTCAATCACAAGGATGTCCTTCCTCAAATTAGGAGCCCAAAACTGTACACAATACTCCAGATGTGGTCTTACCAGAGCCCTATACAACTGCAGAAGAACCTCTTTACTCCTATACTGAAATCCTCTTGTTGTGAAGGCCAACATTCCATTAGCTTACTTCACTGCCTGCTGTACCTGCATGCCAACTTTCAGTGACTGGTGTACAAGGAAGGACATTATAGCCATAGAGGGAGTGCAGAGAAGGTTCACCAGACTGATTCCTGGGATGTCAGGACTTTCATATGAAGAAAGACTGGATAGACTTGGCTTATACTCGCTAGAATTTAGGAGATTGAGAGGGGATCTTATAGAAACGTACAAAATTCTTATGGGGTTGGACAGGCTAGATGAAGGAAGATTGTTCCCGATGTTGGGGAAGTCCAGGACAAGGGGTCACAGCTTAAGGATAAGGGGGAAATCCTTTAAGACCGAGATGAGGAAAAACTTTTTCACACAGAGAGTGGTGAATCTCTGGAACTCTCTGCCACAGAGGGTAGTTGAGGCCAGTTCATTGGCTATATTTAAGAGGGAGTTAGATGTGGCCCTTGTGGCTAAGGGGATCAGGGGGTATGGAGAGAAGGCAGGTACGGGATACTGAGTTGGATGATCAGCCATGATCATATTGAATGGCGGTGCAGGCTCGAAGGGCCGAATGGCCTACTCCTGCACCTATTTTCTATGTATCTATGTATCTATGTAGGACACCCAGGTCTCGCTGCACCTCCCCCTTACCTAACCTAACCCCATTGAGATAATAATCTGCCCCTTGTTTGTGCCGCCAAAGTGGATAACCTCACATTTATCTATATTATACTGCATCTGCCATGCATCTGCCCACTCACTCAACCTGTCCAGGTCACCCTGCAACCTCCTAACATCCTCTTCACAGTTCATACTGCCGCCCAGCTTTGTGTCATCCGCAAACTTGCTAGTGTTGCTCCTAATTCCCTCTTCCAAATCATTAATATATATGGTAAACAGTTGTGGCCCTAACACCGAGCCTTGCAGCACTCCACTCACCACTGCCTGCCATTCTGAAAAGGACCCGTTCACTCCTACTCTTTGCTTTCTGTCTCCCAACCAATTTTCTATCCATGTCAACACCCTACCCCCAATACCATGTGCTCTAATTTTAGTCACCAGTCTCCCCCTTATCAAAGGCTTTCTGAAAGTCTAGATGCACTATATCCACTGGCTCCCCTTCATCCATTTTACTTGTCACATCCTCAAAAAATTCCAGAAGATTAGTCAAGCATGATTTCCCTTTCATAAATCCATGTTGACTTAGACTAATCCTTTTACTGCTATCCAAATACCCCATTATTACCTCTTTAATAATTGACTCCAGCATCTTTCCCACCACCGAAGTCACGCTAACAGGTCTGTAATTCCCGGTTTTCTCTCTCGCTCCTTTCTTGAAAAGTGGGATAACATTAGCTCTCCTCCAATCGACAGGAACTGATCCTGAATCTATTGAATATTGGAAAATGATCACCAATGCGTCCACTATTTCTAGAGCCACCTCCCTGAAGACCCTGCGATGCAGACCATCTGGCCCAGGGGATTTATCATCCTTCAGTCCCATTAGCCTACTCAATACTATTTCTCGCCTAATGAAAATTTCTTTCAGTTCCTCTACCACCTTAGATCCTCTGTCCTCCAGTACATCTGGGAGATTGTTTGTGTCTTCCTTGGTGAAGTACTGAAGTACCTATTCAACTCTTCTGCCATTTCCTTGTTGCATGCACCCATGTCTGCCTTCAATGGACCCACATTTGACTTTGCTACTCTTTTTCCCTTAACATATCTAAATAAGATTTTACAGTCCTTCTTTATATTCCTGGCCAGCTTCCCCTCGTACTTCATCTTTTCAGCCCGTATTGCCCGTTTTGTTTCCTTCTGTTGTCCTATGAAAGTTTCCCAATCCTCTGGCATCCGGCTACTTTTTGCTGTGTTATACATCTTTTCTTTTAGTTTTATTCTATCCCTAACTTCTCTTGTCAGCCACGGTTGCCTCCTACTCCCCTTAGATTATTTCTTCCTTTTTGGAATGAAATGATCCTGCGTCTTCCGAAATTCCTGCCATTGCTGTTCCACCGTCATTCCTGCTAGGGTCCCTTTCCAGTCTACCTTGGCCAGCTCCTCTCTCATGCCTTCATAGTCCCCTTTGTTCAACTGCATCACTGCCACTTCCGATTTAACCTTCTCCTTCTCAAATATCTTATACCCCAAAATATTAAATGCACGGACCAGCCATTTGTAAATCCAGTTTTCAGTAATTCTGACATCGCTACCCTATTAAATCCACTTGCTGATATCTAATATTTTCTTTTCTTATGATTTGGACATTATTAACACTCAATCTATCCAAGAACTGCAAGAATGGATGTAGTTCTTGCATATATTAAGTATAAAGGAGGTGATTTGTGCAGAAATTTCCTTTCTGTTGGTTCTGACTTCCGTGAAATCATGCTATTAGCACTGAACTAATCTGAAAGCCAGAAAGATCTTGTCATGGATTCAAAGCTGCAAAAACTTTATTTTTAAGATTTTGACTGATTTTAAATCTGGCGTTGAGAGTACTGCTTTAAGTTAGTTTGCAAAAAAAATGGTTTGTTTACTCTGTTTCCAAGATCAAACCCGAGCATTTATTGAATGAATTCTTTTTTTCTAAAAATTGGCTAAATTGAAGCTTGAGCCCATTTTCAGTAATCACTTCCAAATGCATTAAACCTGTTATCAGAAAATGCGGAACAGCAGTAAGATGCCAGAAATTCTCCTTAACAGTCAGGCTATAATCTTCTGTTTGATGATCGGGCGTCTGTAAAAATATCCATTCTCGATATCAGAAGATGCTGTGTGAAATAATTTCACACCTGAAATGGGATTTTATCAGGAACTCCACAAGAAGTTGAAATTAAGAGCGGCTTTAGCATTTTATATAAACAACTCAACATTGAGCCAGAATCAGCAGATGTCTTTTGCAACCAAAAGTAGAAAGACTTCTTGCCAAGAATAGCAGCTATTAGGAATTCAGCCTGTAAAAAAGATATATACATTTATGATCTAAGGGACTGGGTTAGATCATATCATGTCTGACCTTGATCAGCTCCCAAATAAACTTCTCCCTGAGGTCCACTTGGTAATAATTTCTCTAATAGAGTCAAAGATGGAAGTGTGTACGACTAATACATGATCCACACCAGCGCCAGCATAACAGATCCTTATCACTTAAGCTGGCAGTGACACACAATTTTTAACTCTCCTGTTGACGCATAAAATAAATACAGGTGTTTTCAAAGTGTACATGGATGTGCAGCTGCAAATTTCTGTTTGTGCAAATCTTTCAATCAAAACTTTTTGTCGCAGTTGTTGCTTAAAATATCACAGGCAGAGTTTACTTTATCAAGCCAACTTCTTTAATGTTATTTGAATAAAACATACAATGCAAATCAATTTTAATTAATTAAAATAAAACTCATAAAGAAGAATTTAAAGTTTAAAGAAAAGAATTTAAGTCTGTTGAAGTCTCTTCAGATGGTGTTAGTTTAGATTCAACATAAAGATCTGTTTGATTTACAGTATATTAATCAGATGCTTTATTACTAATCACTAAACTGAGAGGCCACAGACAGGGCAGCTGATTTGAAACAATGAAAATGTAGTAGTAGGAAAGTTTTACAATTTGTTAATAGGCCAAATTAGGTGAAATCTGTATATTGGACAAATTAAATTGACCTTTTATATTCCTGAATGGGATTAATTGCAAGACCATTTTTGACCGTTTTTTAATTGCTCTTGAACAGCTGGCTGTGTTGAACTATTGTGATCTGTGTAGTGGAGTTACTTCCATAGTTCAGAGAATTTTGGAATTCTGACCCGTTGGCCATTAAGTAATACGAGTGAGTTTCAAATCGCTTGCTGAGATTTGCCATTCCCACTTGTCAGTGTGTTTTGATCTTCTCGGCACTCCTAGGTTTGGGAGGTACTGTACAAAGCAGCCTTGGAGATTGTTTCAGTGCATTTAATGGATAGTTCACAGTGCAGCCACAATATGCTGATGAGCAGGGAGCAAACGTTATGGATGGGTAATGGATGCCAATTACTGGCTGCTTTGTACTGGATGCTGTCAAACTTCTTGTATGTTGATGCAGCTGGACTAATTCATGCAAGTGGAAAGTTCTTCATCACACTCCTGACCTGCTTTATTAGTTATATGAGGGAGGAAGGGAGTCAAAAGTGAGTAACTTGCCACAGGATACCCAGCCTCAGACTTTTTCTAGTAGTTACCATATTTATGTGGCTGGTCCAGTTTCACTTATGGTCAAAGGTAACCTCAGGATATTTATGGTGGGGAATATGGTGCTAATAATATTGTTGCATATCAAGTGGTTAGAATCTCTCTTATTGGAGATGGCCATTGCTTTGCAGTTGGGTGGCAAAAATTATACATTCCACTTTTCAGCCCTATGCAAAAGAAATAAAATACTAGAAAGTGCCAATATTCATCATCTGTTTAGTTTAGTTTGCAGATACAGTGTGGAAGCAGGCCCTTCGGCCCACCGAGTCCGCACTGACCACTGTTGTGAGGGACCTATGTTTGTTTAGGTCATGCCACCTAAAAATCAGTGGATATTTTTAAGGCAGAGAAAGATAGAATCTTGATTAGTACAGGTGTCAGATGTTACGGGGAAAAGGCAGGGGAATGGGGTTAGGAGGGAGAGATAGATCAGCCATGATTGAATGGCAGAGTAGACTTGATGGGTCGAATGGCCTAATTCTACTCCTGTCACTTATGACCTTATGACCTGAAATTCACTTCACCTGCAGCGGGCACTATTGAATCACCCTTACATAATGCAAAAACTTTTCCATGACTCAATGTGCCTTGGTTATCTCATTCCACTCTGAAAGTAAAATCTATTTACCAGCCAGTGCTGAAAACAACTCTATCTGTCTTGCTGTCCTCCTTAGACCCATCTTTCTACGTTCAAAACTTGATTACAACTGATAATTCCATAAGCCAAGCTTCTCATAATCTTGGCCAAAACGTAAAGATACTTCCTCAATAATAAGATACTATTCATCTATATTATTTGAAATATCAGACAGAATGAGTTAAGTAGAAAAGAAATGAAATGCAATAGGATTTTTAATGAATGGGATTTTAGAAACATTCTTATTTGTGCATTAGAAGTTGACATTTGTAATTTTTGTTGTTGTTTGCTCATTATCAGTCAATTGTGCAGACTTTCATCTGCCCAATATTGAGGCAAACACTGCAGTATTCTTGATTGAATAGAGAACACTTACCATTATTATTAGAACTCTTTATTCAAAACTGCCGCCGTGACATCAACCGCCTCAACTTCTCCACTCCCCTGTCTCACTCCAATCTCTCCCCCCCTGAACGCACTGCCATCGACTCGCTCCGCAACAACCTAGATTGGGTTATCAAACCCGCCGACAAGGGAGGTGCCGTGGTAGTCTGGCGCGTCGATCTCTACAAAGCTGAGGCCACGCGCCAACTCTCGGACACCTCCTCCTACTTACCCCTGGACCATAACCCCACTGACGAGCAACAGGCCACCATCTCCAGCACCATCACCGACTTCATCCACTCCCACGCCCTGCCCGACCGAGCCTCCAACCTCATCGTTCCCCAGCCCCGCACAGCCCGCTTTTACCTTCTCCCCAAAATCCACAAACCTGACTGTCCCGGTAGACCCATTGTCTCTGCCTGTTCATGCCCCACCGAACTCATCTCCACCTACCTCGTCTCCATCCTATCCCCCTTGGTTACATCCCTCCCTACCTATGTTCAAGACACCTCAGACACTCTCCGTTATCTCCGCGCATTCCACTCTCTAGGCCCTCACCCCCTCATCTTCACCATGGACGTCCAGTCATTGTACACCTCCATCCCCCACCAGGATGGTCTCGAAGCCCTCCGTTTTTTCCTCGACCGTAGAAGCAATCTATACCCGGCCACTGACACCCTCCTCTGCCTAGCGGAGCTGGTCCTTACACTTAATAACTTTTCATATGACTCCTCCCATTTCCTCCAAATACAAGGCGTAGCTATGGGCACACGCATGGGCCCCAGCTACGCCTGCCTCTTTGTCGGGTACGTAGAACAATCCTTGTTCAATGCGTACCAGGGCCCCATCCCCGACCTCTACCTCCGCTACATCGATGATTGTTTTGGTGCCACATCCTGCACCCACACACAACTGACTGACTTCATCCGCTTCACCACCAACTTCCATCCGGCACTCAAATACACCTGGACCATTTCCGACACTTCCCTACCATTCCTTGACCTCACTATCTCCATCGCAGGTGATAGACTCCTTACCGACATCCACTACAAACCTACCGACTCCAATGGCTATCTGGACTACACTTCTTCCCACCCTGCTTCCTGTAAGGACTCCATCCCCCACTCCCAATTCCTCCGTCTATGCCGCATCTGCTCCCAGGATGAGGCGTTCCACACCAGGGCATCTGAAATGTCCTCATTCTTCAGGGGACGGGGGTTCCCCTCCTCCACCATAGATGAGGCTCGCACCAGGGTCTCTGCCATACCCTGCAACACTCGCCACATCTTCCCATCTCCCCCCATGTCTGCCTTCCGCAAAGACCGCTCCCTCCGTAACTCCCTTGTCAATTCTTCCCTTCCCTCCCATACCACCCCCTCCCCTGGTACTTTCCCTTGCAACCGCAAGAGATGCAACACTTGTCCCTTCACCTCCCCCCTCTACTCCATTCAAGGACCCAAGCAGTCGTTCCAGGTGCGACAGAGGTTCACCTGCATCTCCTCCAACCTCATCTATTGCATCCGCTGCTCTAGATGCCAGCTGATCTACATCGGTGAGACCAAGCGGAGGCTTGGCGATCGTTTCGCCGAACACCTCCGGTCGGTCCGCAATAACCAACCTGACCTCCCGGTGGCTCAGCACTTCAACTCCCCCTCCCATTCCGTATCTGACCTCTCTGTCCTGGGTCTCCTCCATGGCCACAGCGAGCAACACCATAAATTGGAGGAAATGCACCTCATATTCCGCTTGGGCAGTCTACATCCTGGGGGCTTGAACATTGAATTCTCCCAATTCTGCTAGCCCTTGCTGTCCCCTCCCCTTCATCAGCCATCCGGTTGTCTCCTCCCCTCCCCCAGCCCTCGGGCTCCTCCTCCGCCTTTTTCCTTTTTTCCATTCTTCTCCCCACCCCCTATCAGTCTGAAGAAGGGTTTCGGCCCGAAACGTTACCTATTTCCTTCGCTCCATAGATGCTGCTGCACCCGCTGAGTTTCTCCAGCATTTTGTGTACCTTCGATTTTCCAGCATCTGCAGTTCCTTCTTTAACACTTACCATTATTTACTTGGTTATTGCTATCTACTGATTACCCCATCTTCTCAGCTCTGAATAGAGAGCCTCTCTGCCATCTTTCTCATGGGGCTTTGACTAAAGGGCCTGTCCCACTTGGGCGACATTTAGGTAACAGCCTAAAAATATGTTGTCGCGTCGTGATGCGAGCGTGATGCGTGGTGAGGCGTGGTGATGCACACAGTGATGCGCGGTAACGTGCGGTGCCTCCCTGTCGCCCCAGGATTTCGGAATGTTCAAAATCCTGGGGCGACATTTGGGTGTCTCATCATTTTGTGCGCCCTGTCACACGCTGACATATGCTGTCCTGTGGGTGACGCCCGGTTAGGGTTGGGTTGGGGTTAGGGACCCCAGATGGGCTGTAAAATATTCTTCCTTCAATGCATGGATTTTAAACATTAATATATTAAAATAAATACAATAAAATTAATTGTGCAAATGAAAAGATCGTTCCATTTTATTTATAGATTATTGGTCTGCCTCCGGATCCGATCACCGTCTCTATAACTTTTCACAGGGATGGATTCAGTGAGTGTAGACTGAACTCCCCTCTCCCATCTTCCCCCCTCTCGCCCCATCCCTCCTTCTCCACTCTGCCCTACCCTTCTCCCCTCCCTTCTCCCCCCTTCTTCCCTTCCCCCCTCTTCCTCCCTTTTCCCCGCTCCACTCTTCTCCCCCTTATCCATTACCCCCTTCACCGCCCTCTTCCTCCCTTCTCCCTGCTCCACTCTACTCCCCCCTTATCCATTACTCCCTTCTCCCCCTCTCCCTCCCTTCTCCCATTCTCCACCCCCCCTACCCCACTTTCCCTGACGCACCCACATTTGTGGGCCACGCCTGCAACCAGCGATCCCCCGCTCACAATCCCACACACGCTAGGGAGAATTTATACAACCTGTGCGCCTCTGGAGTGCGGGAGGAAACCCAACCCTAACCCTCACCCTAGCCCTAATCCTAACCCTAACTCCAGCCCTAATCCTAGCTTCTGCCTGCTCCTCATGGGAACCTAATTGTTGGCCACAAGTTGTTAGTGGGATCTAACTGTCACAGGCTGGGTCCACAAATGGGGGGCGTCCCCCTCTCCTCCCTTCTCCCCGCTCCACTCTTCTCCTCCTTATCCACTACCCCCACCCCTCCCCTCACATCCCCTTCCTCTCCTCTCCCTCCCTTCTCCCATTCTCCAACCCCCTCCCCCCCACTTTCCCCAACGCCCCCCATTTGTGGACCCAGCCTGTGACGGCTAGATCCCACTATTAGTACTGCACAAAGGCCACATCATCTGTTTTAGAACATTGACATAGGGCTAGGGTTAGGGTTAGGGCTAGGGTTAGGGTTAGGGTTAGGGTTAGGGTTAGGGTTAGGGTTAGGGTTAGGGTTAGGGTTCGGGTTAGGGTTTCCTCCCGCACTCCAGAAGCGCACAGGTTTGTATAAATTGTCCCTAGCGTGTGTGGGATAGTGTGCGGGGGATTGCTGGTCGCAGGATGGGTCCACAAATGGGGGGGCGTCGGGGAAAGTGGGGGGGGGGGGGGTGGTGTGGAGAATGGGAGAAGGGAGGGAGAGGGGGAAGGGAAGAAGGGGGGAGAGGGGAGTGGAGAAGGGTGGGGGGTCGAGAAGTAGCGATGGGGGCAGGAGCAGGGAAGAGGGGAGAGGGGAGTTCAGTCTGTAAATAGCTCGTTCTAAGCTTCCCCCCAGTCTAGTTTCAGTCAATAAAATATTGAGTCAAGCACTTGTGGATCTAAACTTTATTTTGGAAAAACACAATAACAGTTCCCCACTACTATACCGAACAACCTTCTATCTGCTTGTTCAAGCCCTTCTAGCCTCGTGCAAGCAGAGACACTCCAAAAGGTCACGCAGTCCCAAACGTTCTTCCAGAAGATCGACATCGGACCTCGTGGGAGCGACCTTTTATTAGTCCCCAAACCTTGAGGGGCCGAACCATATGGGGGTGGTCTCTTTACAGTCCAATAACAGATATCGATTAACACAGTACATGATAGACATTTCCCTAACCCAATAATATAGTAACTAAAACAATGTATTTGAAAGAAAGTTCTGGAAGGAAGCAAACAAGAATAAACATTGAAACATGTGCCCTGAGATTCAAACGGTTTCTCCAAGGCTCAGCAGTTCGACCAATCATCAACCAACAGGATGACCGTCTCGCAACATTATTTAGAATATTTACAATGCCCTTGCAGCGATCCAATCGAAATGATGCATTTAGGGTTTGTTTGCAAGACTGCTATACATTTTTATCAATTTAGGAGAAACAAGGAGGCACCTGGACCCCTCACCATCCTGCATACCAGTCTGAGCCTAGACTGGCTGGCGCCATCCAAAGCCTGTAAATTTCAGCTGTCAAGGGTTAAGCAATTCTGACAAGTGCAGGGATCCTCCATTTCATGGTGTCTTTAATTTGGCCAGTATTAACAAGTCTACACTCACTGAATCCATCCCTGTGAAAAGTTATAGAGACGGTGATCGGATCTGGAAGCGGACCAATACATCCATAAATAAAACTGAACGCCTCAGACATCTTTTCATTTGCACAATTGATTTTATTGTAATAATTTTAATATATTAGGACTTCCGGTGGTGCTATGCTGGAATAGAGGCACGCGCCAGCTAGCTCCACGTTAAATCCGAACAAAAACGGGAGAAAACACGGGACTGACCTGCAGAGAACTCACCGGCAGCCTGTGTCGAGGGTGAGTGATGTCATCAGACCGCAACTCTGGTGGTTTAATGTCGTTACAACGTACTCCCCCAAAAGGACAGGCAGGAAAACTGGTAAGACTAAACCACCGGTGGAAGAAGTAGGCCCGACTGAAGCCTCGGGCTCAATTTCAGCATCGCCCCAGGAGGAAGTTTCAAAACAGGTCCAGAAGACAAAGGCTAAAAAAGCTGAAATGGAGGACCTTCGTACTTTTATTTCAAGAGAAATCGCAAGTATAAGAGAAGAACTGAAATTTTTTAAAGAAGAAATGAATTTTAAAGAAGAACTGAAAAATTTAAAAGAAGAAATCACTGCTTCTGTTCGAGAAGAATTGTCTACCTGGAAGGAAAAAATGTCTGAAAATTTAATCAACAAATGGAAGAGGTAAATGCTAAAATTAATCTGATGAATCTAACTTTAACTCTAGGTTGGATCCCATTATCGATACAGTAAATCAGCACACTGCAGCCATAACTGAATTAGAATCAATTGCCGATACAAGTGCTGAAACTACAAAAAGAATTCTCTCCGAGACTAAGCGTTTAACAGACTTATTGAACAAAGTGACTGAAAAATATATTGACTTGGAGGGGTCAGAAACGCCAGAATCTAAGAATTGTTGGTGTTAAAGAGGGCAAAGAGGGAAATAAAAACCTCCGTGTCTTTGCTGCAGACCTATTACAAAAAGTTTTAAATTTAGATCAAAAGCCTCTACTAGGTCGGGCACACAGAGCACTGAGACCTCGTCCGAGTGCTAGCGCCCCCCAAGACAACTGATATTGAAGGTGCAATATGACCATGTTTTGGATGACATAATGACAAAATTTGCTGGCAACAGAAATCTCTCATTTGAAGGAGACAGGATCAGTATATTCACAGACTATCCTGTAGAGGTCACTAGGAGGAGAGCGCTTTTCAATGAGACATGAGGAATGCTTAAGAAGATACCACATCTGAGATATGGACTGTTCACCTATAAGCAGAAGGAACATTTCTTCACCGATTACAAGAAAGCACTGGAGTTCGCCCAGGATATTGAGAATCCGACTGATAATAGTAAGATTAAACGAGCTTACCAGTTTGAAGTTTGATCTTTATTTTATGAGGAGTTACGATGAGGGACTACGTGAAGAGCCCGTCCAGCCGCACACGCGTCAATCTTCAAAGTAGCGGAGTGAAATCACAAACAACAATTACTGAAGTATGATAGTAAGATACGTAAAGACTAGAACTACCAGCTCGACCTTTATGAGGGTGGGAGCAGAGGGCACGTAGTCCCTCATCAACACCTCATAAAATAAAGATCAAACTTCAAACTGGTAAGTTCTCGTTTAATCTTACTATTTTACTTCGGAGTCACGTGAGGATTTCAAAGCTCTGTGACTTCATGCCGTAGATTCAAATCCAGGCGTCTCACTACATTAATTGACTCTAAATGAATAAAGCAATCAACAATGCATAACCACAACATAGATGTAATCAGTTAATGGTTTTATTTATCACAACAATAGTAACCCCTTTATCATAATGGGGGACTTAATACTGAATCCAAAACAGCACCACCAAATAACCCAGGATCTTTAATCTCCTTATGGTAATACTTATGAAACATCCGTTCACTTGCCCATCCTGCGGCCGCGAGGATAAGGTCTATTGGAACGTCCAAATCCTTGGCCGCCGATGTTGATGCTGCCCTGGTGGAATGAGATTTAAATTTGTCAGTATCAATACCTGCATCAACCAACACCTGCTTCAGCCATCTTGAAATAGTCTGTACCGACACTTTCTTAAGTGGAAGTCCTAATTATAGCTGACAAAAAATGCTGATTCTGCACCTCTTAAGGTTCTGGTTGTTTCAATGTAACATCGTAAATGTGCTACTACACATAGATGTGGATCCGTAGGATATGCTGAAAAACCAACTTACATCCTGTAAACCCAGGTCTACTCTATTTAAGCAAATCATAGACATAGAATGTAATGGCATCTGCTGCTATTTTCATCCTGTCTATTCGTAGACGTTGTTGGCTCAAGAGTAACTCGGGAGAGGAACTTGGTAACTCGGGAGACGAACTTGGAACATCGCAGAAATGACAAGTAAACTGCAAATTAGTCATACCCGTGGGAACTCGGTTAAACTCTTGATCATAAACTTGGAATCTCGTACACAACCACGAGTCTTTCACTCGGGGTAACTCGTGGGTCAACTCGCACCGTGAGACAGGGCCATAACACTACCAATATCAAAGATGTTTGGAGAATCGAAAATCCATCTGGACGAGAATATTCATTTTACTCACCGGTATATAAAACTTATTCAAGAATAGACTACTTTTTAGTAGATTCTAAACTTATCCCATTTACTTATAATTCGAAATATCATAATATTATAATTTCGGATCATACACCTTTAACATTCATGATTAAACTAAATGGAATGACCGAGAAGCAGGCACAATGGAGACTTAACCCTCACATTTTAAATGATAAAGCATGCTACGAATATCTTATTACACAGATTAATATGTTTTTCGAGTCGAATGACTGCCCTGAAACATCTGTCTCCCTTCTCTGGGAAACATTCCAAGTATTTGTACGAGGAGCGTTAATCTCCTCACAAGCCTTTCATAATAAAAAGAATCGTGCTAAACAACATGTATTGGAAATGGAAATAAGGCAATTAGATATAGAGAATACGGCCGCCCCCTCTATGATAAAACATAATAAAATCGCTGCACTTAAATATAAGTTAAATCAAATATATTCAGATCAAATCATAAAACTTTATTAACACACTAAACAACTTCAATTTGAATTTGGTGATAAACCACAAAAACTATTTCTCGTCAACTTCATAAATTGGATGGGGAAAAAACAATTCATAAAATTAGATCAGATATGGGAGAAACACTAACATTGCCCAAGGATATCAATAACAGATTTTTGCAATATTATCAAACACTTTATTCAACCAAAACGACAGTGTCCTGCAAGAATGGAAACATTTTTACAGAAATGTAATCTTACAGGCTTAGATCTGAAAGAGAGGGAATTATTAGGTGCTGAAATATCAGTAAAACATATTGAAGAGTCCATTAGATCTTTGAAAAACGGAAAGGCCGCAGGCCCTGATGGCTTAAACTCCGAATTTTATAAAAAATTTCATGATCTGATCTCTCCACGTCTACAGACATTATACAATTATGCTTTTACTCAACAGAAACTGCCAGAAACTTTAAACAAATCAACAATAACACATACCAAAAACGGATAAGAACCTTGAGGATCCAGGTTCACATAGAGCAATTGCTCTTTTAAACACTGATCAGAAGATATTAACTAAAATTTTAGCCCATAGATTAAGTTTAGTGATTCATAAATTAATACATCCCGATCAAACAGGTTTTATACCAAAACGTTATTCATTTTATAATCTGAGATGATTATTTAATATTATAAATTCAAATAGAATAGGTAATGTAGATTTA
>JAXLNO010001093.1:0-34486 GCA_038087875.1 Malacoraja senta | reverse complement strand
TTACTCCAGCATTCTGTGTCCATCTTCGCTGGCGAGGAACCGTGCATGCCCTTTGCAAGTTTTCGCTCTCAAACACAGATAGCAGCGGATTATTAGGGGAAGAAACTCGCGTTCATGCCACACAACGTGTTTGACCACCTGCCCCCGCTACTCAAGGAGCTTGTGCTGAGCGGTAACCAGCTGTGGAGCTTCAACTGGGGCAGGCTTTACCTGCTAGGCTGGTTGGAGCTGCTGGACCTTGATAGCAACCTGTTGACCACGGTGCCTCGCATGCTGTCCAACTGCACCCAGACCTTGCGCGTCTTCAACCTCACCCGCAACCAGATCTCCAAGCTGACCAAGGACTTCCTGCGGGACGTGACCTCCCTGCAGTACCTGGATCTCAGCTACAACAACCTGAAGACCATCCAGGCCTCCAGTTTCATGGACAGCGCCATCAAACACCTTCGGGAGCTGCGGCTAAGCGGCAACCACTTTCTCTGCACCTGCGACGCCAGGTGGTTCATGTGGTGGATCAATCAGACCACGGTCTACATCCCTCGCATGGTCACCGATGTCACCTGCACCTCCCCCAAAGCCTACCGCGGCCACAGCGTCGTCATGGTGGATCTGCACTCCTGCGAGTTGGACTACCTGGGCATTGGCCTCTACACTTTCTCCGCCTTGATCACCCTCTTGCTCCTCTATTTGATACTTAAAACAGGCCTTCATTCACGGTGGTGCAGCGGTAGAGTTGCTGCCTGACAGCGAATGCAGCGTCGGAGACCCGGGTTCGATCCCGACTACGGGTGCTTTCTTACTGAGTAAGTTCTCCCCGTGACCTGCGTGGGTTTTCTCCGAGATCCCCCCCACACTCCAAAGACGTACAGGTTTGCAGGTTAATTGGCTTGGTGAATGTAAAAATGTCCATAGTGGGTGTAGGATGGTGTTCGTGTGCGGGGATCGCTGGTCGGCGCGGACTCGGTGGTCCGAAGGGCCTGTTTCCGCTCTGTATCTCTAAACTAAACTAAACTAACAGGGGAGAACACTGGACCTTCTTGGTCAGTTTATTATTTTACACTTATATACATTACGCAGATCACGGAGTGTGAAATAAAGCTGGCAAGCCGAGGTCATGCAAGAAACGGAGGAAAACGGGAGACGATTTTATTCAGCAACTCCGTTCTGGCAGAATATCTATCCTGTGTTAAGAAACCTAACTTTCAGGGGATTTAAATCTTGAGTTCAACTTCTACCTGAATTTAATCGATTTACAAAAGCTTTGAAGTTCTCCCTGCAGTCCGTTTCTTAAACACCTTTACGTTTTGCGCTTTTTTTGACAGCTAAGTACTATAAATGCCATTTATTGCATTGTAGCAATGATAGCATAGGCAACGATTTGATAAAAAGTGAAACCTGTTTTTTTTGTTTGCAAACACACAGCGGTTAATTACATGACAAGAGAAGCATGCAGCTACATAAGAGACACGGAGAAGCTGATCATCGGGGCAGTTCTGTCCATGGTCATGGGAGGCTTTTTATAGTAAAATAGACTGCATGACATCATTTTTATCCATGTGATGATTTTTCCATTATTCGTTGTTGGCTCAAGAATAACTCGGGAGAGGAACTTGGTAACTCGGGAGAGGAACTTGGTACATCGCAGAAATGAGAAGTAAACGGCAAACTTAGACAGTAGACAAACTTAGACATACACGTGGGAACTCGTTTAAACTCGTGAACATAAACTTGGAATCTCGTAGACAACCATGAGTTTGATTTTTTCTTTCACTCGGGATCACTCGTGGGTGGACTCGCACCGTGAGACAGGGCTTTTAATGAGCGTGTGGCGGGTGGGCAGGGTGGTGTTAGAGAGAGGGTTGGAGAGAGCGGTGATGCTGAACGCATCGAGCCGCTGCCTGGAATCGTCAACAGCCCCACATGGAGATTGCCGATAGTTACCAGGAACCCGCTGGGAAACGGCAGCGTCGGCCCACAGAGCTCCCACATTCCGTACTGCAAGCACCACGAAATACAGGGGATACAGGGAAGAGGTGGCCCTGGACTCTCTAACTGCTCCTGAGGGGAATGGAGAAGGTGTATGGGCAGTCCATGACGGGATGGAGAAGGTGCATGGGGGAATGAGGGGAATGGAGAGGGTGTGTGGACAGTCTATGAGGGATGTGTAGGAAGGAACTACAGATGCTGGTTTAAAACGAAGACAGGCACAAAAAGCTGGAGTAACTCAGCGGGTCAGACAGCATCTCTGGAGAAAAGGAATAGGTGATGTTTTGGGTCGAGTCCCTTCTTCAGACTGAGGGAATGGATAGTTTAAGAAAGAACTGCAGATGTTGGAAAAATCGAAGGTAGACAAAAATGCTGGAGAAACTCAGCGGGTGAGGCAGCATCTATTAGCCAATGAATAGGCGACGTTTCGGGTCGAGACCTTTCTTCAGACTAATGAAGGGTCTCGACCCAGAAACGTCACCTATTTCCTTCGCTCCATAGATGCTGCCTCACCCGCTGATTTTCTCCAGCATTTTTGGCTACCTTCAAGGGAATGGATAGGGAGCATACACAGAGTCTATGAGGGGAATAGATAAAATATAGTCTTTCAACCAGAGTTGGGGAATCTAGATGTGGAAGGCATATGTTTCTGATGAGCGGGAAGAAATTTAATTGGAACCTGAGGGACAACTTTTTCAACACTGAGGGTGGTGGGTTTATGGATTGAGCTGCCAGAGGAAGTAGTTGAGGCAGGTACTATAACAATATTTAAAAGATAGGTGGCCAAGGATGTGGATAGCACAGATTTAGAGGGATATGGTCCAAACACGGGCAGGTGGGACTAGTGTAGATGGGGCATGTTGGTCGACATAGGCAAGTTGGGCTGAAGAGCCTGTCTACACGCGGTATGACTCTATGACTCCAACGATGTTGCTTGGCCTGCTCGCTACTTCCATAACACTCTGATTTTGTGTCAGGTTTGTTCTGCTCTGCAGGATGTTATCCATCTCTTCCACACCCCCAACACGACACGATACCAAGCTCCTTTTGGTGTGCAGGGGTCCACCCTGGTGAATCGGGCTGGCCTTAGCCATGCACCAACATGGCCGGTTCTGGAAGAACCAAGTCTGAGCCGATCTCAAAGGATAGTGGCCAACAAGGCAGGTCCACACTAGTTACAAAAGACACAAAGAGCTGGAATAACTCAGTGGGTCAGGCAGCATCTCCAGAGAACATGGATGGATAGGTTATATTTCTGGTCAGGACCCTTCTTCTGATCCAAAATTAGAAGAAGGGTCTTGACTCAAAATGTCACCTATCCATGCTCTCCAGAGATGCTGCCTGACTTACTGAGTTACTCCAGTACTTTGTGTCTTTTTGCTGTAAACCAGTGGCTGCAGTTCCTTGTATCTACAATTCCCCACTGGTAGCAACTTGTAGCCAATATAACAATAACACCAGGGAGAATGGTGGCGCTTTGCTTTTTTCTTTAAAATCACGCATATAAACACAAAATAAAATGCGCCGTAGATTTAAAGAAAGAAGCTGGGCACAGATAGAAGCTTTTGCACTAAAAATAGTTCTGATTTGGTACGCAATCCAAAATCCAACTGCAGGTTGGCACAGTGGTGCAGCGGTAGAGTTGCTGCCTTACAGCACCAGAGATCTGGGTTCGATCCTGACTACGGGTGCTGTCTGTACGGAGTTTATATGTTCTCCCTGTGACCGCGTGGGTTTTCTCCGGTTGCTCCGGTTTCCACCCACATTCCAAAGACGAGCAGGTTTGTAGGTTAATTAGTTTCTGTAAATTGTGAATTGTCCCAACTGTGTAGGATAGTGCTTGCCTATGGGGTTGATTGCTGGTCGGCGCGGACAAAGTCTAAAATGAAATCCCAAAGGGTCTCTGGAATTAGGACGTTATTTTGCACCCAGCAGCGGGGGAAAGTTGTTGTGGATTACAATATGTATTTAACAATCTATATCGATTGTCTGGTGCACTTTTCTCTCAAACCAACCTTGACCTTCAGTATTTATACGTGGGCGCTCAACTCTGTGAAATAAAATAAGGTGTTACTTTACGAGGCCAGACACATACTGTGGCTTTGAACACACGGGCCCCAAGACATCCTGTATGTCATTAGAGGCAGCAGTGAGGGAGACTATACTTCAAGTGTCGGTGCAAACTCCGACCATATGCAAGGGAAATTTATTTCCCCAAAAAAACACGGGACTGTCGTTGAAAGCATGTGCACCGAACTGTAAAGTGAAAATGTCCTGTTACCAAAAAGAAATGAACATTAAGTTGCATACAATGGAAAACAGTTTCCATAAACTGCAAATGTAATCTAAGCACTGACACTGAAAAGGCAGCACACAGCAATGTGCAAGCTGCCCTTCTCCAATGAACAATATAGACGTGGAAAAAGTTCCAACACATACATATTTATCAAATAACTTTCCACGCAAACGTAATACTGACCAAAATTACGACCAGGTCTAAACAAACAGTGTGAACACTTCCTCACACTGCACCATGATACAAAGGCATTAATCAATCTTTCATATCACTGCTGCAGAGTTATTTTGTCAGGGTATAAACACATATCTTTGTGTGATGTGTAAATCTCTGATTCTGTAACTCCCACAACAGCAATCTGTTGTCAAATAATCCATTAAAAAAGCTGTCCTCTTTGCCAGCACCATAAATTAGATTAAGCAGTGCAATTATTTACTTATATAGGAAAGAAACGAGTTTGCCTCAGTACATTTGCACGATTAGTTCAAACCTTAGTACTTTGCCATGATTTATTCTTTGAAAGAGATTACATTCTGCATTGTGTGACAAACCTCTCAACACCTGTAGCTGAAGCGAGTGTTATTCTGTCAGTGTGCATTAACGACAAAGGCGCAGATGGTTCAATCTCCCGTGAATGGTCATCTTTGTGGAAATCATACGATGAGCGTTTGAAGGCACTTGGCCTGTACTCGCTGGAGTTTAGAAGGATGAGGGAGGGGTGACCTCATTGCAACGTACCGAATAATGAAAGGTCTGGAAGGAGTGGATGTGGAGAGGATGCTTCCACTAGTGGGAGAGTCTAGGACCAGAGGCCATAACCTCAGGATAAAAGGATGTACCTTTAGAAAGGAGATAAGAAGGAATTTCTTTAGTCAGAGGGTGGTGAATCAATGGATATTTTTAAGGCGGGGATTGACAGATTCTTGATTAGTACGGGTGTCAAGGGTTATTGGGAGAAGGCAGGAGAATAGGGTTAGGAGGGAAAGATAGATCAGCCATGATTGAATGGCGGAGTAGACTTGATGGGCTGAATGGCCTAATTCTGCTCCTAGAATTTATGAACTAATAAACCTCAGCTCAGGAGAGGTGAAGGTGATCTTGTAGCGAACAACAACGAAGGCTCCACTTGCTAGGCCTGGCTTCCCAAACATGTTCTCCAATCAAAGGATATTTCCCTGATAGAAGAGAATAAAATCCTTAGTTTTCAAACTCCCACTCCAGTACGTCGAGTGCACAGCCAAGTGTTTGTGTGGATTATGATTATACAGGCACTCTGTAACCAAATCGTATCAAGTTTAGGCTCATGCGTGGATTGATCAAAAATCTACCAAGACACAGTTAAGGCTCTTGATAGAAAAGAACACAAGTCACTCCAATCTGAACAAGGTTCCCGACCCGAAACGTCACCCATCCTTATTTCTCCAGACATGCTGACTGACCCGCTGAGTTACTCCAGCACTTTGTGTCCATCTTTGTGTATAAACCACCATCTGCAGTTCTACACATGTGTCACTCATGTCTGCATACATAACATATTGTTCTCATGGTGCATGCGATGCACACATTCAGTGCCAATGCCATCACATAGACGAAGTGTGTAGGAAGGAACTGGTTTAAACCGAAGATAGACACAAAAGCTGGACTAACTTAGCGGGTCAGACAAAATCAATGGAGAAAAGGAATAGGTGATGTTTCGGGTCGAGACCCTTCGTCAGCCCTTCCATAGACTCTACATTAGGACGTTAGGCTAAGAAAGTGGCTATGTTGAAGTCCTCTATGTAAAGACGTGATCCATTGTGGTAATTTGACGCCAGTCCTTTTTTTCTCCTGGAATGGAATCTTTGATACACAGAGACGATTGTCTTATGTCAGTGAAGGATAGCTCTGGGGAAGTGCATCACTTTCAAAACTGGTGCTAGAATGACCAAAGCCAAAAAGACTGCAAATAAACTTTGACCACTTCTATCAACCCAAGAACTATAACGGCTGCTGTTGACAGTTTAATAGACTTAGTTAATTGCAGCAATCTCAGTTTTATTTCAATGCCCATAAATGTGGTGTAGGATAGGCACCAAACTGTAACTTGCAAATGTCCTGTAAACAGCCGTATCTTCTAATACTATTGAATATTCTGTCAAAGTTATGTCTACTAGTATAAATATAGATGGATTTTTCAATAAAGTTAAATAAATGCAAATGCATATGGATGTTCAACAATCAAAATGTGTATGTTTTTGACTCACAAGCAGAGTACATAGAACACTGCAGCACTAAAGGGCCCTTCGGCCCACAACGTTTATGCTAAACATGATGCTAAGTGAATCTGATGATATCTGCCACTACTTGATCCACATCCCCCCATTCCCTGCACTTCCCTTCCATGTGCCTATCTAAAAGCCCCTTCAATGCCACTATTGTATTTGATTCCATCACCACCCCTGGCAGTGTGTTCCAGGCCCACAGCACTCTCTGTGTAAAAAAATAACCTCCCCCCCCACCCCCCCTCACCTTAAAGCTGTGCCCTCTTGTGTTGGATATTTCCTTGGGGAAAAAGGTTCTGAATCTCTACCCTATTTATGCCTCTTATATTTTGATATACTGCCAAGTCTCCTCTCATGTCTCCTCATTTCCGGTGGCGGCGCCTTGTGGCTGCGGCTGTCTTTTTTCTTTCTTTCTTTGTCTTATCGATAATGTTAGATGTATGTTTAAGTCTATTTTTAGTTGAGTATTATGTGTGGGGGGGGGGGGGGTGGGGGAAACATTTTTAAATCTCTTCGTTCAACGGATATGCGATCTTTTTCAGAGTCGTATCTCCGTTCGCGCTGTGGCCTAACATCGAGAGGCTGGCGGCCTCCAACTGGAATCGACCTTGAGGGCTCCGTTCGCAGAGCCTGTGGACTTACCATCGTGGAGCTGGCTGACTTTGGAGGCTGTGGCGGCGCTGCAGCTGCGACTTAACTTCGGAGGCTTCGGCCGCGGGCCCTGTGGACTGTGACATCGGGAGCTCGCAGGTCCCTGGTTGGCGACCAATTTTCGGGAGCTCCAGCAACAGCAGCTTCATCCGCCCCGAATCATAAGGCTTGAATTGGCCCGTTCGCAGGGCCTTTCATCGCCCGGCGGGGGCTTCAACATCGGGCCTCGATCGCCTCGACGCAGCAGTTTGACTGCCTGGCCGCGGGAGAAGAAGCAAGGAAGAGAGAAGACTTGTTTTACCTTCCATCACAGTGAGGAGGTGCCTGGAGGAGTCACTGTGATGGATGTTTGTGTTAAATTGTGTTAATTGTGTGTTTTGTTGCTTTTTTACTGTTATGACTGCATGGTAACGAAATTTCGTTCAAACTTGTTTTGAATGACAAATAAAGAAATTCTAATTCTTCCAAAGAAATTCTAAGCTCTGAAGAATTGTCCAGAGTTTAACTTTCTGCTTTACCAACACAGAAAGCAGAGCACTCTGCTCCGTCCATGCCGACAAGCGCTGAAGTTACAAATCAATGTCACATCGCCGAGGAATTAGATCACACACTGGAACATCTCGAAGGGCTTCACATACAATTATTCTGAAGTGTATTCACTGCAGATGCTGCAGGAACAACTCAGTTTCATGGCTGAGAGATTTGGCAAAAAATAACAAAGATAAACCAACATTAATGTAATCCAAAGCAAAACAAATAGTAATTCTTCCACTGTTAAGCACTGGGGACATATCCTAAAGTCATGACAAAGTTTTAAAATATCAGTTTAGTTTTAGTTTAGTTTATTGTCACGAGTACCGTGGTACAGTGCAAAACTTTTATTTGCGTGCTACCCAGTCAGTGATAAAACTGGGGTCAAGGAAAGAGCGTTCACGTCGCGGCCCTGTTTCCACCAATCTTTCCACCACCACGCACAAGAAGCGACAAGACAGACACCATTGTATGCAAATGCTGACAAGTGTGTTCAGCTCTAGATGAATAACTTCTAATCTTGTGTGTGGTTCGATAACAAGAAGAAGTGATTATTATACATGATTACAATCGAGCCATCCACAGTGTACAGCTACAGGATAAAGGGAATAATGTTTAGTGCAAGTTAAAGTCCAGTAAAATTCCGATTAAAGATAGTCTAAGCATCTCCAATGAGGTGGGTGGGAGGTCAGGATCACTCTCTGGTTGATGGTAGGATGGTTCAGTTGCCTGATAACAGCTGGCAAGAAACTGTCCCTGAATCTGGAGGTGTGCCCCCAATGAACTCCAATTCCTATATAAAAGGACACAAAGTGCTGGAATAACTCAGCTGTTCAGGCAACATCTCTGGAGGACATGGATAGGTGATATTTCGGGCCGAGAGCCTTCTTCAGACTTAAAAGAAAACTTTTGAAAAGCTGTTTTGCAGGAGAAATGTTGCCCGGGGCACCGGAATGACAGGGTAATTTAACAAAACACAAAGTGCCGGGGGAATTCAGCAGGCCAGGCAGCATCTGGGGAGGGAAGTGAGAAGCGATGTTTCAGGTTGCGACCCTTCACCAGACTGGAATATAGGCTGTCCATTGCCTCCACAGATGCTGCGTGACCCACTGAATTCCCACAGCACTTCATGTTTTGTTCAAGATTCCAGCGTCTGCTGGTTCAACGGTTCATTTGCGGGCACGATATAAGTTTAGCAACTTGACACTTGGGCAAGATAGACTCAATGAAATATTATGTCCAAATGGGGTTATACAGTGCCCTCCATGATGTTTGGGACAAAGAACCGTCATTTATTTATTTGCCTCTGTACTCCACAATTGGAGATTTGTAATAGAAAAAAATCACATGTGGTTAAAGTGCACATTGTCAGATTTTAATAAAAGCCATTTTTATACATTTTGGTCTCACCATGTAGAAATTACAGTAGTGTTTATACATAGTCCCCTCCATTTCAGGGCACCATAATGTTTGGGACACAGCAATGTCATGTAAATGAAAGTAGTCATGTTTAGTATTTTGTTGCATATCCTTTGCATGCAATGACTGCTTGAAGTCTGTGATTCATGGACATCACCAGTTGCTGGGTGTCTTCTCTGGTGATGCTCTGCCAGGCCTGTATTGCAACCATCCTTAGCTTATGCTTGTTTTGGGGGCTAGTCCCCTTCAGTTTTCACTTCAGCATATACAATGCATGCTCAATTGGGTTCAGATTGGGTGATTGACTTGGCCACTCAAGAATTGGCCATTTTCTAGCTTTGAAAAACTTCTTTGTTGCTTTAGCAGTATGTTTGGGATCATTGTCTTGCTGTAGAATGAACCACCGGCCAATGAGTTTTGAGGCATTTGTTTGAACTTGCACAGATAGGATGTATCTATACACTTCAGAATTCATTATGCTACTACCATCAGCAGTTGTGTCATCAATGAAGATAAGTGAGCCAGTACCTTTAGCAGCCATACATGCCCAGGCCATAACACCCCCACCACCTTGTTTCACAGATGAGGTGGAATGCTTTGGATCTTGGGCAGTTCCTTCTATCCTCCATACTTTGCTCTTGCCATCACTTGATATAAGTTAATCTTCGTCTCATCTGTCCACAAGACATTTTTCCAGAACTGTGGTTGCTCTTTTAAGTACTTCTTGGCAAACTGTAACCTGGCCAACCTATTTTTGTGGCTAACCAGTGGTTTGCATCTTGCAGTGTAGCCTCTGTATTTCTGTTCATGAAATCTACTGCGGACAGTGGTCACCGACAAATCCACAGAGAGTGGTGAGTCTGTGGAATTCTCTGCCTCAGAGGGCGGTGGAGGCAGGTTCTCTGGATGCTTTCAAGAGAGAGCTAGATAGGGCTCTTAAAGATAGCGGAGTCAGGGGATATGGGGAGAAGGCAGGAACGGGGTACTGATTGGGGATGATCAGCCATGTTCACATTGAATGGCCTGCTCCTGCACCTAATTTTCTATTGTCTATTGTCACACCTGACTCCTGAAGAGTGTTTCTGATCTGTCGGACAGGTGTTTGGGGATTTTTCTTTATTATAGAGAGAATTCTTCTGTCATCAGCTGTGGAGGTCTTCCTTGGTCTGCCAGTCACTTTGCGATTAGTAACTTCACCAGTGCTCTCTTTCTTCTTAATGATGTTCCGAACAGTTGATTTTGGTAAGCCTAAGGTTTGGCAGAACAGTTTTAATCTTGTTTCTCAGTCTCATAATGGCATTTTTGACTTTCATTGGCACAACTTTGGTACTCATGTTGATAAACAGCTAAAAAGTTTCCAAATGTGATGGAAAGACTGGAGGAAAGACTAGGTGCTGAGAGCTTTCTTATACCTGCATTAAGGATGCAATTAAACACACCTGAGTAATTACAAACACCTCTGAAGCCATGTGTCCCAAACATTATGGTGCCCTGAAATGCGGGGGACTACGTGTAAACACAGCTGTAATTTCTACATGGTAAAATCAAAATGTATAAAAAATGACCTTTAATAAAATCTGACAATGTGCACTTTAACGACATGTGATTTTTTTCTATTACAAATCTCAAATTGTAGATTGCAGAGGCAAATAAATAAATGATGGGTCTTTGTCCCAAACATTATGGAGGGCACTGTAATTACCTCAGAGAATTGTGGACGTAGTCCAGACCATCACGCAAACCAACCTCCTTCCATTGACTCCATCTCCACTTCACAATGCCTCAGCAAGGCCACCAACATAACCAAGGACCAGTCTCACCCCGAACACACCCTCTTCTCCCGTCTCCCTTCAGGCAAGAGGTACAGACGTACAGAGTGAAAACGCACACCTCCAGTTTCAGGGACAGTTTCTTCCCAGCTGTTTTCAGGCAATTGAACCATCCTATCACCAACTAGAGAGCGGTCCTGATCTCCCATCTACCTCATTGGAGACCCTTGGACAATCTTTAATCGGACTTTACTGGACTTGATCTCGCACTAAACATTATTCCCTATATCCTGTATCAATACCCTGGAGATGGTTTGATTGTAATCATATATAGTCTTGCCGCTGACTGGATAGTATGCAACAAAAGCTTTTCACTGTACCTCTGTGGGCTGCACGATTGGGACAAACATGACAAGAAGACAAACTGAAGCAATATGAACAAACTGATACTTCAAATGAATGCGCTGATCTGTTTGTGTGCAGTGATCACCTCCATCTGTCCTGCAGCATCACTCGTTTGTTGTCATTGAATGATACAGCTTGGAAACAGGCCCTTCGGCCCAACTTGCCCATGCTGACCATCATGCCCCATCTACACCAGTCCCACCTGCCTGCGTTTGGCCCATACCCCTCTAAACCTGTCCGATCCATGTATCTTTCTAAAAGTTGCGATAGTAACAGACTCAACTACCTCCTCCAGCAGCTCGTTCCATACACCCACCACCCTTTGTGTGATAACGTCGGTGAGTGCATGGAACGACCTGCCAGAGTGTTTGTTCATTGTGTTTGCAAGCCATGTCAGATCCCTGACTATTTCACCTGTGTCAGGCTGCATTGCATCATGTTGTGCAAAGGCAAAACTATCCTCACAGCCAGGGGTTCAATCATCCTGCAGACTGCGATGAACTGCTATGGGTATGATGTAGCTCTGAACAGGCGCCGTTTGCTGGACTGCTGTTACCCATCCTCCTTCTCCTGTTACAGTCAGTGGGGCACCTCAATAGCATGGCGCCCTCTGCAGGTCATTGGGATCTGAGAAACCATTAATCACACATGTCCTTAACCAGACTGAACGTGAAATGCACTCCGAGTCCTTAAATGCAAGTTAAAAAAGATTTGAGTGTTTGTTAGTTTAATCTGGTTCATTGTCATGTGTATCTGGGTACAGTGAAAAGCTTTTTGTTGCATGCTATCCAGTTAGTGTACACTGCTGTCCACAGTGTACAGATACAGGATATAGGGAACAACGTTTAGTGCAAGATAAAGTCCAGTAAAGGCCAATTAAAGATAGTCCGAGGGTCTCCAATGAGGTAGATGGTAGCTCAGGGCCGCTCTCTAGTCGGTGAAAGCATGGTTCAGTTGCCTGATAACAGCTGGGAAGAAACACATTCCCAAACCAGGTATAGAAAGCCAATTAATTAGCAGAAAGCACACTTGTAGAAATAAGAGACAGAAGAGAAATATAATCCCAATTACAGACACTCGTCGACCCGTCGTACAGATGAATTACATAAACAATTCTGTACTCGGTCCCTAGTGCAATCAAGGCAGTTTGTAATTCCCACAATACTGTACGATCATCCACGTTTACATTGGGACCAAGCTGGCAATGGCGGCAATGCTTACCCAGAAGGCCGCGCGCCCCAGAAAGTGCCCCGGATGCGGCCTGATGCCGCTGAGATAGTTAATGCTCTCAGTGAGTTATTTCAGGCGGGGGATTGGGATGGGGATGGTGATTCCGACTTATGTAAAAATCTGACTTACGAGAGGATTCACGGAATGTAACCCGTAGCTAAGTCGGGGAGTGCCTGTATTCAAACTCGACGGAATGAGAATTTAATTAATAAACTTTCGGAAATGGAGGAAGAGTTGTTTGAAAGTGGTTATGATCTACCTTACCATTAATGGGGTTATTATACAACAAAAATCAGTGTAATTTGCAATTCTCGTCGCCCCATTACAGGAACGGTATGGAGGCCCTCTTTGGAGAGGATGCATACAAGGTTTACCGGAATGATGCCCGGTTAGAGAGTACTAGCTCTAAGGAGAGGTTGGACAAACTTGGACTGTTTTCTCTGCAGTGATAAAATGCTGAGGGGAGACCTGATAGAGTCATTTAGAGTCAAGACTCAGAGCTATACAGCACGGAATCAGGCCCTTCGGCCCACCTTGTCCCTGCTGACCAAGTTAACATATTGGGCTGGTCCCATTTGCCTGCATTTGGACCATATTCCTGTAAACCCTTCTTACCCATGCATCCATCCAAATATCTTTCAAAGTCAAAAGTCATAAGTGTACAAGCACTGGTGCAAGCTGCAAAGTACCATTTATCCAGCAAGTTTCAGTTCATTGCATCCAATTAGAACATTTCACTTAGTAAACCCATGAAGATCAATGACAAAATATATTAGTGATTCGCAGTGAACATCTCTGGGAACATTCATAACAGACACAAAGCGCTGGAGTAACTCAGTGGGTCAGGCAGCATCTCTGGAGAACGTGGATAGGTGACGTTTCACAGAGTGCTGGAGTAACTCACCGGGGCAGGCAGCATCTCTGGAGAACATGGGCCAGTGCCATTTCAGGTCGGGACCCTTTTTCGGACAAGTTATCCAGAGACATTGCCTGACCCATCAGTTACTCAAGCACTTTGTGTCTTTTTTTGGTAAACCGGCATCTGCAGTTCCCTTTTTGTACTAATTGCGTTCATGAAATATAGTTACACAGAACTGCTGATGATTCTGTAAGTTATCTCAACATACCGAATGAAATCTGATGGAGACTTAGAAAAATATAAATTTTGATGGGGGGGAGGGGGTGGGGGAGTGGGGGCAGCAGAGAAATTGACTTTATATTTGCCAGGATGAGGCGTTCCACACCAGGGCATCTGAAATGTCCTCATTCTTCAGGGAACGGGGGTTCCCCTCCTCCACCATAGATGAGGCTCGCACCAGGGTCTCTGCCATACCCCGCAACACTGCTCTCTCTCCCCATCCCCCCACTCACAACAAAGGCAGAGTCCCCCTAGTCCTCACCTTTCACCCCACCAGCCGTCACATACAACAAGTGATCCTCCGTCAGTTTCGCCACCTCCAACGTGACCCCACCACTCGCCACATCTTCCCATCTCCCCCCATGTCTGCCTTCCGCAAAGACCGCTCCCTCCGTAACTCCCTTGTCAATTCTTCCCTTCCCTCCCATACCACCCCCTCCCCTGGTACTTTCCCTTGCAACCGCAAGAGATGCAACACTTGTCCCTTCACCTCCCCCCTCCACTCCATTCAAGGACCCAAGCAGTCGTTCCAGGTGCGACAGAGGTTCACCTGCATCTCCTCCAACCTCATCTATTGCATTCGCTGCTCTAGATGCCAGCTGATCTACATCGGTGAGATCAAGCGGAGGCTTGGCGATCGTTTCGCCGAACACCTCCGGTCGGTCCGCAATAACCAACCTGAACTCCCGGTGGCTCAGCACTTCAACTCCCCCTCCCATTCCGTATCTGACCTCTCTGTCCTGGGTCTCCTCCATGGCCACAGCGAGCAACACCGTAAATTGGAGGAAATGCACCTCATATTCCGCTTGGGCAGTCTACATCCTGGTGGCCTGAATGTTGAATTCTCCCAATTCTGCTAGCCCTGGCTGTCCCCTCCCCTTCATCAGCCATCTGGTTGTCTCCTCCCCTCCCCCAACCCTCGGGCTCCTCCTCCGCCTTTTCCTTTTTTCCTTTTTTCTCCCCACCCCCTATCAGTCTGAAGAAGGGTTTCGGCCCGAAACGTTACCTATTTCCTTCGCTCCATAGATGCTGCTGCACCCGCTGAGTTTCTTCAGCATTTTTGTGTACCTTAGAGAAATTGACTTGCCTGTTGCACAATCTACTGCTAATGCAGCAGGGAGCAAGCAAAATAGTTTTTGACGTGCTGAGAGTTGTCGGTGTTGCCTACTGTTTCCGGAGAAATGTTCAGCAGGTCCAGATTTCAGTGCGGGGAGGAAAAGCTATGACATTAGAAGAGAAGTATATGACCCATGCGATTTCCCTGCACAACATCAGTCCAGACAATGGATGTAATGGTTTTTTTTAATGTAATACATTTCATTCAAGTAACGAAAAGTAATTGCATCAACAAAAATACACGGCCACAATAAGTCTAGTTTAATTTATTGTCTCGTGTACCGAGGTAGAGTGAAAAGCTTTTTGTTGCGAGCTATCCAGTCAGCAGAAAGACTATACATGATGTCCACATTGCACAGATACAGGATAGCGGGAATAATATTTAGTGCAAGATAAAGTCCAGTAAAAGTCCAACTAACGATATTCCAATGAGATAGATGGGAGGTCAGGACTGCTCTCTAGCTGGTGAGACGATGGTTCAGCTTTTCACTGTGCCTCTCACCAGAAAGCGATGCTCTCCAGTCTTTGACATTTCCATCCTGGGAAAAAGGCTCTGACTGTCTACCCTATCTATGCCTCTCATAATTTTATATACCTCTATCAGGTATCTCCTCGGCCTTTGGTTTCAGAGAAAATAATGGAAGTTTATCCAACCTCTTCCTGTAGCTAATACCCTCTAATCCAGGCAGCATTCTGGAAAGCCTCTTCTGTACACTTTCCAAAGCCACAATTTCATTTAATTCAGGATTGAGAGAGAAACAAAGTTAATGTGTTAACTCTCTTGTAACGTTTGAATTTAGAAAAAAACATGGAATGATATAAAAAAATGTCCATTGAGCAAACACAATCAGGGCCAGGAATAACACATTTCAACAAAATAACAAGACCTCGTGTAACTTGAAGTGAAACAGGCACCTGAGAAATGTGGCACCTGAGAAAAGTTGATGAAAATAAAAAACAGTGGCGCAGTTGGTAGAACCGCTGCCTCACAACGCCAGAGATACAGGTAGATTCCGGAACGTTTGTACGTTTTCCCTGTGGTTTCCTCCAGGTGCTACGGTTTCCTACATGTATTGTTTTTCCACTGACTGGTTCGCACGCAACAAAAGCTTTTCATTGTACACGTGACAATAAACTAAACTCAACTAAAATTCCACATCCCAAATGCCGCGCGGATTTGTAGGTTAATTGGCCTCTGTAGATTGCCCCTACTGCGTAGGGGAGTGAATGAGAAAGCGGGATAACATGGAACTAGTGCAAAAGGGTGATCGATGGTCAGTGTGGACTCGGTGGGTCGAAGGGCTTGTTTCCATGCTCTATCTCTGAACTAAATTAAACTAAAAACAGACATCTAGGAGGGGACCATTCCCAATGGAAACCTGCTCACGTTTTTGCCATGAATTGCAGTGTGATGTGCGCCAGTCCAACGACAAACCTGCCAAACACCTGAGCGACCTCTCCAGGTAGACCCTGCAGCACACTCAGTAACGCCTGCTCTCATTGGTGAAAGGAGAGGTCCCACCCTCGCGTGACACCTCTTCCGTTATTGGCTGGCTTGGCCAATCCACCAATGTAGATACAAGGAACTGCAGATGCTGGTTTACCAAGGAACGACACAAAGTGCTGGAGTAACTCAGCATGTCAGGCAGCATCTCTGGAGAACATGGATAGATGGTGTTTCAGGTCAGGATCCTACTTCAGGCATTGTAGGGGAATGGGGGTGGGGGTTAAGGAAGCTGGGAGAGAGGAGAGGCAGGACAAAGTATGGCAGATAATAGACTGACACAGGCGACGGGGGAGAGGTCAATATGCAGATGGTTGGAACAATGGCTGGAGACTAAAGCAAAAGGTGTGTGACTGACAATGAAGTGTTGCAAATTGTGAAGCCAGAGGAAGGAGTGTAGAATCACCAATCCTGTCACCTCCCAATTGAAAACAAAATAACTCCAGTTGGATATCCCAACCCAAAATTCCACGAGCTCCAGGAAAAAGTTTTAACCAAAAGTGACACTTGTTCAAATATGTAATATACAAACAAGTAGTCAATAACCAATAAACTAAGAATACTAACTCAAGGGCCTCCTCAAAACACTTACACAAGGTTTCCGAAGGACTACTTCTGCAGTTCCTGCCCATTTTACTGTTCGGAAAGAGTGACCAACTCATATTTCACCAGGGTCATCGGTCAATGTAAAAGTAATTAACTGTCGAGCCCCTTGAGCAAAATATTATCATCTACTGAAGAGCGTTGGGGACTTAACAGGAAGCAATAAAAGAAAATGTAACATTCTTGCCAGGTCAGGATCATGCAGTGGTGTAAACTGAATCACTGGCCCGTTATATTCACACGCAAGACTCCATCTCAGTTTATTTAACATGAGCACTGGTTAACACCCAGAAACTGAGAGCCTTTCCAAATCAAATAACATTTCTATTGAGTTTAACATTAAATTTCATTAGAAAAATTTCATTTAAAGATTTTCAATTATCTAAATTAATTTCATTATCTGAATAAATACATTCTATTACCTAAATTCATTTAAATAAATAGATGAATTTTATTATCCAAATTATTTACATTTCATTACCTAAAAAAATAAATGTCATTATTTAAAATAATTTTGTTATTCAAAATAATTTTGTTATCCATATAAATGTTACTGAATTTAAATAGATAAATTTCATCATCGTAATTTCATTAAATTTAATTCCAATTTAAATTTAATTTAAATTTCTATCCAAATTACAAGTTAATACTCAAAAACTGTTTGTCATTCTAAATCAAATAAATCTCCATTGAAATTAACATTATCTAAATTAAATTTCATATTAAAATATATTTTAAAATGTCATTATCTAAATTTCAACATTTACATTAATTTCATTATCTTACTAATACATTTAAATATCTAAATTAATTTACTAAATAGATGAATTTCATTATCTAAATTATTTTCTTTCCCCCAATAAATGTCATTATTTCAATTAATTTAATTACCTAAGTAAATACATTTTATAATCAACATCAATTTAACAAACTAGGTGAATTTCATTATCTACAGTATCTAAATTTAATTGTACATTCAAATTATCTAGATTAATTGTTTATCTAAATCACGTTAACACTCAGAAACTTGTCATTTCCAAATCAAATACATTTTTTATCTAAATCTCACAGAAAAAAACTGTTTCTTAAATTGATGTATTAGGCACAGGACTAGTATTAGCCATGGTAATATATTGAAGGTAAGAGAACATTGCAATTCAATGAGTAGCAATGCCAAAAATAAAAACAAAATCTGAATAGAACGTCCATGTTGATGTGGAATTGCAGAGGCTGGAATCTTGAGCAACACACCAAGTGCTGGAGGAACTCAGTGGGCCAGGCAGCATCTGTGGAGGGAATTACATGTCTGTTGTGGTGCTGCAAGTGGGAATTTGATTGTCTTGTTTTGGAACATATGACACTGTGACTCGCTTGACAGATGTTTCAGGTTGGGACCCTTCTTCAGACTTCAATCCATGCTTCTATATCTTCAAATGATGCTTTTCCTCCCTCATAACTTCAAAAGGTAAACTTCAGTGTCTCAACGGGCGAGCATAGATGGGACATGTTGGTTGGTGCGGGCAAGTTGGACGAAGAGCCTGTTTCCTTGCTGTATGACTCTATAACAGTAAGGTGGCCGTTCCCTTCAATGATGGAGCCCTAGAATACTGCTGATCATTTCACCCCTCCTTCAAATGTCTGATGAGTCACCCTCATCATTCAGTTGAATGGCACCATTCACCACGTATAAAAATATTAAAAAGCTGTCCAGACAGTTGTTGAATTAATCTCTCACGTCCTATCAGTATTCTTGATCCTTACCACACAATTTGAAGAATGTGGCTGACTAAAAATTGGTTTTGAATTACATGAAGGATGATAATTCCAATCCCACACACCAGTCGTATTTTACCCGATCTTCGCATCCACTCCCAACACAATAGTGGCAATTTACAGAGGCCAGTTAACCTACAAACCCTCTTCTCACTGATACAGAGGTAAAGAAGCCTAAAGTCCCACACCACCAGGTTCAGGAAAAGCTACTTCTCTAAAACCATCAGGTTCTTGAACCGACCCGCACAACCCTAATTCCACCTAGACAATGGAGCACAATGGACCACCTCATGCACCATGGACTTGTCTTCTAATTGTGTTTTACACTAATGCCCTATTTGATGCACAGCCTTTTTATCGCCTTTTCCCGTCTTACACAAATTGTGTAATAATGAATGTATAATTCATATTTTTTATTTGTTGCCGGAGTCTATGTGCCTGTGATACTTCTACAAGTAAGATTTTCATTGTACCTGACCTCACCGTATGTGCATCTGACTATAAACTCAACTTTATGAATCACAGCACTGGTGGTTATTATCTGAGATGGAGATAATTTAGTTTAGAGACACAGTATGGAAAAAGGCCCTTCGGCCCACTGAATCCATGCCGACCATCAATCACCCATTCACATTAGTTCTATGTTACCCCACTTTCCCATCCACTCCCTATAGTTTTAGTTTAGAGATACAGAGCGGAAACAGGCCCTTCAGTCCACCGAGTCCATGCCCACCAGCGATCCCCGCACACTAACCCTATCCTACACCACTAGGGACAATATACAAGTACAATTATACCAAGCCAATTAACCTACAAACCTGCACATCTTTGGAGAGTAGGAGGAAACCGGAGACTCTGGAGAAAACTCACACAGGTCACAGGGAGAAAGTACAAACTCCGCGCAGACAGCACCCATAGTCAGGATTGAACCCATGTATCTGGCGCTGTGAGGCAGCAACTCTACTGCTGCACAACTGTGCCACCCCTAAGGGGCAATTTACAGAGGACCAATTAACCTGCAAACCCGCATGACTTTGGGATGTGCGAAGAAGCCGGAGCACCCAGAGGAAACCCATGCAGTCACAGAAGGAACGTGAAAACCCCACACACAGACAGCACCCGTGGACTGGATCAAACCAGATCTGGCGCTGTGAGGCAGTGGCTCTACCCACTACACCACTTTCCGCCCTCATAGGGACCAAGTTCAAAGGACAGTCATGCCCAATCAGAAGATGTGGACATTTACTTTTAATGAGCTTCATTAAAAAAAAAGCATAGGTGGGTAAGAGCTAAATGAAGAATTAAAATCAAAAACCACTGTTTTGGGTACATTGGCCTTCATCAGTCAGGATATTGACTATAGAGGTGAAGATGTCATGTTACAGTTGTACAAGCCGTTGGTGAGGGGGCACTTGGAGTACTTTGTTCAGTTTTGGGCACCCTGTTATATGAAGTATGTTGTTAAGCTAGAAGGAATGCAGAGAGGATTGACGAGGATGTTGCCACGACTCGAGGGCCTAAGTTTTAGGAGGAGGTTGGCAGTCAGGAGGCTAAGGGTAATTATATGGAGGTATATAAAATCATGAGGAGAATAGATAGGGTAAATGCACAGTGTCTTTTACCCAGACTAGGGGAATCAAGAACCAAGGAAATTGGTTTAAGGTGAGGGGGGCAAGATTTGGTGGGAACCAGAGGGGCAACTTTTTAAACCACAGAGGTTGGTGGGTGCTGCCAGAGGTGGTAGCTGAGGCAGGTATGATAACAACATTTAAATTACATGGACAGGTACATGGATAGGAAAGGTTTGGACGGATATGGGCCGAATGGGGACAGGTGGGTTTAGCGTAGATGGGACATCTTGTTCGGACTAGTCGGGCTGAAGGGCCTGTCTGCGGTATGACTCGACATGGTCAAGTTGAGCGGATGGGCCTTTTTCCATACTGTTTGGCACTATGAGTGAAGCAAAATGCTCCACAAAGCCATGACCCTGTCTGTATGTGTCCCTCCAATGAAGAGAAGACTGCAGTGGTCTAAGACGATGTCTTGTCAACTGAAGGGATTGCAGGGAGAGCTCTGAATGTACTGGCTCAGCTTTGGGCCCCCGGTTAGTGGGAAGGGAGAAAGCTTAAAGGCAAGTGTTGCATCTGTTGCCAAAACAAAAATAATGAGTCACATTTGCAAGAAACCTGCAGCACACATGAGTTGAATAATAAATATTTCCTTCTGGTGCTCAAATACAGTACACAAATAGGCCAAAAGTTTTCAAAAAAAATCCACCTCTCCAATATTTGAAGTCTGCGTGTGCACATGATTCATTGGCTATTTATAAATCTACTCCAAACCTTGGTTGCATTGCTTTTTCTTAGTGCAATGCAAATGTCAAACAAACAGCAATCCATTTAGCAATCCCGCTGAACAGAGCAAAGAAAGCCTTTACATCCATCAGTTGAAATTGGAGCCAAGTATCTCATTATAACTTCCTGGATAGAGTGGACGTGGAGAGGATGTTTCAACTAGCGGGAGAGTCGAGGACCAGAGGACACAGTCTCAGAATAATAGGACGTACCATCAGAAAGGAGATGAGGAGGATTTTCTTTTTAGCCAGAGGGAGGCGAATCTGTGGAATTCATTGCCATAGACGGCTGTAGATGCCAAGTCAATGTGTATTTTGAAAGCAGAGGTTGATAGATTCTTGATTAGTAAGGGCATCAGTTAAAGGGAGAAGGCAGAAGAATGGGGTTGAGAGGGAAAAATAAACCAGCAATGACTGAATGGCAGAGTAGCCTCAATGGGCTGAATGGCCTAATTCTGCTTGTATGTTTTATGGTCTTTAATTGTGCAATATAACTTGCATGTTGCAACTGTAGTAATCATATAGTAGACTCTCTGTTGAACCACAAGTTTATGATCACATAAAGCTCATAGATTCAAGAAGGGCTGTAGGGAAAATGCTGCGAACTATAGGCCGGTGAGCTTAACATCTGTAATTGGTAAGTTACTGGAGAGTATTCTGAGGGATAGGTTATACAGGCATTTGGATGGGCAAGGGCTGATTAGGGATAGTCAACATGGTTTTGTACGTGGGAGGTTGTGTCTCACAAATCAGATTGTTTTTTTTGAAGATATGACCAAAACGGTTGATGAGGCCAGAGCTGTAGATGTTGTGTAGTTGGATTTCAGTAAGGCGTTCGACAAGGTTCCGCATGGTAGGCTGCTCTGGAAGGTTAGATCGTATGGGGTCCAAGGGGAGATAGCTGAATGGATAACAAATTGGCCCCATGAAAGGAAACAGAGGGTGATGGTGGAAGGTTGATTCTCAGACTGGAGGCCCATGACTAGTGGTGTGCCTCAGGGTTCGGTGCTGGGCCCGTTACTGTTTGTCATCTACATCAATGATTTGGATGAGAACATACAGGGCAAGATTAGCAAGTTTGTTAATGATACAAAAGTTAGTGGTTTTGCAGATAGTGTAGATGGTTGTGACTTTTGCAGCACAGAAACAAACCCTTCAGTCCAACTCATCCTTGCCAACCACATTGCCAATCTGTGATAATGCCATTTGCCTGTGCTTGGCCTAAATCTTCATAAAACTTTGATATCCATATAGCTGTCCAAATGCCTTTTAAACGTTGCAACGTTAAAGGTTTCAGGCTAAATTGAGGCTCAGACTTTAGACTTTAAACCTTTAGACTTTAGAGATACAGCACGGAAACAGGCCCTTCAGCCCACCGAATCTGTGCCGACTTGCAAATGCCCATACACTAGCATTATCCTACAAACTAGGGTCAATTTATAATTTTCTTTACAGAAGCCAATCAACCGTGTGGGAGGAAACCGGAGCACCCGGAGGAAACCCATGCGATCACAGGGAGAACGTACAAACGCCATACAGACAGCACCTGGGGTCAAGATTGAACCCGTGTCTCTGGCACTTTGATCAGCAACTCTACCGCTGCGCCACTGTGCAGACTGATGTTGAGCAACTGTGGCAGGGCCTATACACCATCACAAGGTCAGGCTGAGCAACAGCGAGGCCTCGCTCCAGGATGAGCTCAATGCGTCTCTGCTCATTTTGTAAGGGAGAACAAATATGTAGCTTCACGGCCCCACCGGTGACTCTGTGATCTCAGGGCCGAGGCTGACGTAGGAACACCCTTGGAAAGTGTCGAGCCCTATTAGTGGACCAGGTCATGTTATAGAGTTTTAGAGAGGGTCATAGTCATACAGCGTGGAAACAGGCCCTTCTTGCCCACACCAACCAATGTGTCCTATCTACACTAGTTCTACCTGCCTGGTTTGGCCTATATCCATGTACCTGTCTAAATGTTTCTTAAACGTTGCAATAGTAATGTTCACTAAACCTGGACAAACCAGCTGTCCAGAGTTTGCACGGACATCTTCAACCTCTCATTATCATGGTCCAAGGTCCCCTCCTGCCTAAAGAGGACATCAATGATACCAGTGCCAAAAGAAAGCAGGGTAGCACTCATGTTCATTGTGCTGAAGTGCTTTGAGAGATTGGTTGTCCCGCAAATGAACAGGCCCTCAGTGATGGCCTGGACCCATTAAACTGGCCTCTGCCACAACAGATCATCAGCAGATGCAATCACGCTGGCTCTCCACTCCGCACTAGACCACTTGGATACATGTCAGGCTGCTGTTTATCAACTACAGCTCAGCGTTCAACACCACCAAACCCTTCCAAACTCATGGTCAAACTCAGGAGAACAGGAGGGAGATTGATACTCTGGTTGAGTGGTGCCAGAACAACAACCTTGCTCTCAGTGTTAGCAAGCCCAAGGAGCTGGGCAACTTACAACCAGCATTCCCTCTTTCGTCCCCACCCCACCCTAGTGGTCCTACTACTTCCACTGTTCACATCTGTGCATCCCTTCACTATCACCTCTTCCCCAGCCAACAATGGGCCATTGTGGGCTCTGTCCTTCCCTGATTATCTGTTGTCAGCCCTGCTTCGTTCTGGCCTTTTCCTACCTCCAGTTCCCTCCCCTCTACTTTCAGTCTGAAGAAGGGTTCCGACCCAAAACGTCACCCATCCTTCTTCTCCAGAGATGCTGCCTGACCCATCGAGTTGCTCCAACACTTTGTGTCTATCCAAGGAGCTGATTGTTGACTTCAGGAGGGGAAAGCTGAGGGTCCACGAACCTGCCTTCATGGGTAGGTCGGCGGTGGAGAGAGGCAATGGCGTCATGTTCCAGGGCGTGCACATCTCTGATCTGTCCTGGGCCCAGCAAGTCGGTACTGACACTCACAAACAAAGCCCAGCAATGCCTCTGCTTCCTCAGAGGTTTGAGGAGATTCAGGTCTGGACTGGACTCTCTATTGAACTTCTACAGATGTACAGTGGTGAGTCAGCATATTGACAGGATGCATTAGACTGGTTTGGAAATTCAAATGCTCAAGAACAAAAGAGGCTGCAGAAAGTGGTGGACCATCACTGGTACTGACCTCTCCTCCATTGAAGAGATCTGGAGTAAGGCAGCTAATATCATCAAAGAACAAAACCACCCTGGCCACGCTCTCTTCTTACTAATACCATCAGCACGATGGTATTAGTATTCACTGGAGTTTAGAAGGATGAGGGGGATCTTATAGAAACATATAAAATTATAAAAGGACTGGACAAGCAAGATGCAGGAAAAATGTTCCCAATGTTGGGCGAGTCCAGAACCAGGGGCCACAGTCTTAGAATAAAGGGGAGGCCATTTAAGACTGAGGTGAGAAAAAACTTTTTCACCCAGAGAGTTGTGAATTTGTGGAATTCCCTGCCACAGAGGGCAGTGGAGGCCAAGTCACTGGATGGATTTAAGAGAGAGTTAGATAGAGCTCTAGGGGCTAGTGGAATCAAGGGATATGGGGAGAAGGCAGGCACGGGTTATTGATAGGGGACGATCAGCCATGATCACAATGAATGGCGGTGCTGGCTCGTAGGGGCAAATTGCCTCCTCCTGCACCTATTTTCTATGTTTCTATGTTTCTATGAAGGTACAAGAGCCTGAGAACCATTATCTGCAAGTTTAAGAACATTCTTTTGGCATCAACCAACAGGATCTCAAATGACACTGAACAACCCTGACCACAACCCTACGCCAGCTCCAAACCACCACCCTCTTTGCACTATTTTGGTTGCTTTGTGTACTATGGCTTTGCACTATCATGGTCAATTTTACTTAGAATAACTAACAACATTGTTTATAGTTTGTTGTTGTTGCGACTAATGTGCCCGTGAAGCTGAAGCAAGGAAGAATTTCCAAGGACCGTGTCCAATTTTCTCCCAGCACGGTGAATGGAAGGATGTAAAGCAACAACAGTTGTGTTTTTACCACAGGCTAACACTTACAAGGAACACAAGATAAATGGGCAGTGAATCTGTTACTGGCAACGCTCGTTGATGGTAAAATGTTCATAGGGAGACAAAAAAGCTAGACTGCAAACTCTTCCAAATAAAACACCTTCCTTGATTCCAACACACTCGTACAAACATCGGAATTTAGCTACAAGAAAACCCACCTTGTGTTTATTATTCCATGTGAACGGATAACAAAGGGCTTTCCAGGTGAAGGAAGTGGCGGCACACACTTTATCTTGTCTCTGACATACAGGTAGGCTTGATTTAACTCTAAAGATAGACACAAAGTGCTGGAGTAACTCAGTGGGTCAAGGCAGCATCTAGTTACTCCTGCACTTTGTGTCTATCTTCGGTATAAACCAGCATCTGCAGTTTTTCGCTCAGTCCACCTTGGCCTTCGCGATTTCCCAGTTGCCAAAGATTTTAACTCCCCTTCCCATTCCCATACTGACCTTTCTGTCCTGGGCCTCCTCCATTGTCAGAGTGAGGCCAAACGCAAATTGAAGGAACAGCACCTCATATCTCACTTGGGCAGCTTACAACCCAGCGTTATGAGTATTCACTTCTCTAACTTCAAGTAACTCTGGCTTTCACTCTCTCTCCGCCCCCCCCCCCCACCCTAGTTCTCCAAATAGTTTCACTGTCGTCCTAGTTTCACTGCCTGTGTAACTTATTCTCACCTACCCTGCAGCCAACAACGGATCATTGTAGGCTCCACCTTTCCTTGGACATCATTGCATTTTGCATATCTTTCATTCATTTGTTCTATTTACCTTCTATATCTCTCGTTTCCTTTTCCCCTGACTGCCAGTCTGAAGAAGGGCCACGACCCGAAATGTCACCTATTCCTATTTTCCAGTGACACTGGCTGTCCCGCTGAGTTACTCCAGTAGGTTGTGTCTATCTTCAGCATTCTAGTAAATCTCCTCTGTACATTACCCCTGGTGTGCAGGGGATGGATGAGAAAATGGGATAACATAGAACTAGTGTGAACGGGTGATCGGTGGCGGGCGTAGACTTGGTGGGCCGAAGAGCCTGTATCAATGTTGTATCTGTAACTTAAACTAAATGAAATGACTTTTGTGTTTACAAGCCTGTTATGCTGTTGCAAGTAAGAATTTCATTGTTCCCTTGTCGGTTCATACAGCAATTAAGCACTCTTGAAGCTTGACTGGAATGTTTTCTCATCTCCCACCGGATGAGGTGGGGCTGCACATCTTTGATTTGGTCCATTGCTCTCAGGCTCCATTTGTAGTGTCTACTATAGGGGTTGGCAACCTTGTTCTGCATAGGGGCCGGGACGTATGTCTGTGAGCGGATGGCGGGCCACATATATCACGTGTACACATGGATCCCGTCCCCATCCCGCCCCGGATGGCAGGCGTCAAAATCACGTGTTCACAGAAGGTAGACAAAAATGCTGGAGAAACCCCGAAAATGCTGGGTGAGGCAGCTTCATGCAATCCTTGCATGTCTCACCCGCTGAGTTTCTCCAGCATTTTTGTCTACCTTCGATTTTTCCAGCATCTGCAGTTCATTCTTAAACGTGTTCACAGAAGGTGGGTGGCCGTGCCGGCGGCTTTATGCAGGATGCGGTACAGCCAGAGCTCGGCCGCGCTCGGCAGGCCGGATGATTATGGGGAAGAAATCTGCCTGCGGGCTGGATGATTTCGGGTTACAGGTTTCATTCGGCCCGGGGGCCGTAGGTTGCCGACCCCTGGTCTACTATGTGACGGGCATGCATTCCGCCTTGTACTATTCCCAGCTTGGCACCTCAGTCTTCCGCACTCCACACTGAACATGGCTTTACAGTAAAAGTTTTGGGATGGCACAGTGGTGCAGCAGTAGAGCAGCTGCCTCACAGCGCCAGAGACCCGGGTTCCATCCTGACAATGGCTGCTCTGTGTGTGGAGTTTGTACGTTCTCCCTGTGACCCTGCGGGTTTGTTCCTGGTGCTCCAGTTTCCTCCCACAACCGATGAGGGTGTGTAGATTAATTGGCTTCAGTAAAAATTGTCAATTGTCCCTAGTGTGTAGGATAGTGCTAGTGTAAGGGGTGATCGGTGGTCAGCGGGTACTCGGTAGGCCGAAGGATTGTTTCCACCGTGTATCTCTAGAATCTAAAGTAGACAGAGTTGTTAGTTGGAAACAATGGTGGGACATAGTTCTCTCGTGCCTCACAGTTCCCAGATCTGTTGTGGATGAGACCAATTTAGCACAGCAGCAGTATCACACAACATAATGGTGCCCTACATGTAAAAAAAACACTCAATGAAGGTTTATTCAATTCTGAATAAAGTTAGTGCATAGAATTATGAGGGACATAGATAGGGTAGACCCCACAAACTCCAATTAACCTCCAAATCATGAATTGCCTTGATTACATTAAGGACTTTGGGGTTTGTATTGTGTTCTTGCACAAATTGGAGTTTTCTTTATTAAAAAACGACTTAAAAAAAATATTTGACTATTACATGATCTGTGGAGCGCTGTGTGTACAAACCAGTCGTGCTACAGAAAGTAAGAATTTCATTGTTCCGTTTCAGTACATGTGACAAAACAACCCTCTTGACTCTTTTGAACCTTTTCCCCCAGAGTGGAAGTGTCAAAGACTGGAGGGCATAGCATTAAGGTGAGGGGAGCAAAGTTTAAAGGAGATATGCAGGGTGATTTTATTTCACACAGAGGATGGAGGGTGCCTGGAACGTGGCACCCTCCACGTGGCACCCTTCATACGAACAGGGGATACGATAGTGGCTTTTAAGATACTTTTAGTCACACAGAAAAACAGGGAATGGAGGGATATGGATCACGTGCAGGCAGAGGAGATTCATTTAACATGGCATCATGATCGGCACGGACATTGTGGGCCGAAGGGCCTGTTCCTGCGCTGCACTCTTCTATGTTATCTGTTCTTTCCAAAGAGAAAACTGAAGCAAAGATTCAAGCCAGCACAATCCGTGGCATTTACAAAAAGGTAGGACTAGAAGGGGGAGTTCCACGATGTACAGTATGTTTGTTTCGCTGAACACCTCCGCTCAGTCTGCCTAAACCTGATCTCCCGGCTGCTAAACACTTTAACTCCCCCTCCCAATCCCACACTGACTTTTCTGTTCTGGGCCTCCTCCATTGTCAGAGTGAGGCCCAGCGCAAATTGGAGGAGCAGCACCACATATTTCGCTTCTCCCAGACAATAATGATCTATTCTACATTTTCCTTGATTTCCATTCCCTTTGTCCGATTTTCACACCTAACACATCCTTATCTATGTATCTCCCTCTTCCCTGACATCAGTATGAAGAAGGTAGACAAAAGTGCTGGAGAAACTCAGCGGGTGACGCAGCATCTATGGAGCGAAGGAATAGGTGATGCTTCGGGTCGAGACCCTTCTTCAGACTGATGTGGGGGGGGGGGTGACGGGAAGAAGAAAAGAAAAGGTGGAGACAGTGGGCTGTGGGAGAGCTTGGAAGGGGAGGGAAAAGAGGGAGAAAACAAGGAGTGCAAGGTAGTGTAAACTACCAAAGCTAAATATGAGGTGCTGCTCCTCCAATTTGCGGTGGGACTCACTCTGGTCATGGAGGAGGCCCAGAACAAAAAGGTCGGATTCGGAATGGGAGGGGGAGTTGAAGTGTTGAGCCACTCGGGGTATCAGGTTGGTTATTTCGAACTGAGCGGAGGTGTTGGGCGAAGCGATTGCCAAGCCTACGCTTGGTCTCACCGATGTTGAGCAGCTGACAATTAGAACAGCGGATGCAATAGATGAGGTTGGGGGAGGTGCAGGTGAACCTCTGCCGCATCTGGAAAGACTCCTTAGGTCCATGGATGGAGTCAAAGGGGGAGATAAAGCAACAAGTGTAGCATTTCCTGCGGTTGCAAGGGAAATAGACAATAGACAATAGACAATAGGTGCAGGAGTAGGCCATTCGGCCCTTCGAGCCAGCACCGCCATTCAATGTGATCATGGCTGATCATCCCCAAACAGTACCCCGTTCCTGCCTTCTCCTCATATCCCCTGACTCCGCTATTTTTAAGAGCCCTATCTAGCTCTCTCTTGAAAGCATCCAGAGAACCTGCCTCCACCGCCCTCTGAGGCAGTGAATTCCACAGACTCACCACTCTCTGTGAGAAAAAGTGTTTCCTCGTCTCTGTTCTAAATGGCTTACTCCTTATTCTTAAACTGTGTCCCCTGGTTCTGGACTCCCCCAACATCAGGAACATGTTTCCTGCCTCTAGCGTGTCCAAGCCCTTAACAATCTTATGTTTCAATGAGATACCCTCTCATCCTTCTAAACCAAAGTACCAAGGAAGGGGGTGGCTTGGGTGGGAAGGGACGAATTGACCAGTATGAAGAAGGGTCTCGACCCAAATCTTCACCCATTCCTTCTCTCCAGAGATGCTGTCTGTCTCACTGAGTTACTCCAGCATTTTGGTCCATTTCAGTTTAAACCAGCATCTGTAGTTCCTTCCTACACATGTGCAGTATGAACCCTGACTACAAAATCAGCAATGTCTGGAGAAATCTTACTGAATGCAGCACAAGGCTTACACTAAAATAAAATATCTAAATAAACATAAATCGAGGCACCAGAGCTTTGAAAATGCCTCTAAACCCTACAGGAAAGGCCCTTGTTCTTCAATCAATATTCTCAACTTGAATTCAATTGTATCATTGGATTCAAAAGTCACGACTGGCTGGTTTTCAAGTCTCAAGGGGCTTTGCCGGCTAAAAACTAAACCCAGGATTTTTCTCTGAGAATTCATTGGCCTCTCACACAAAGGCAGCAAACAGTGATAACTCTAATGGGGTAAAGGTGCTGACTCCAACATCATTCTGCTGTCCTCCCGCTCACTAAATGGCTAAATTTAAATCACCCGCACCATATCTCTGCAAGTGAGGCACACGTTAATGCATTGTTTTGTTTTTTAAAACACTGTCAACAGTGTCTATCACCAAGAGGAATAGATCTGGTGGATGCACAGAGTTTCGTGCCCAGAGTAGGTGAATCGAGGACCAGAGGACATAGGTTTAAGGTGAAGGAGAAAAGACTGTGAGGGGTGACTTTTTCACACAAAGGATGACGGGTGTATGGAACGACTTGCCAGATGAGGTAGTTGATGCTGGGACTATCCCAACATTTAAGAAACAGACATGTACATGGATAGGACAAGTTTGGAGGGATATGGGCCTAACACGGTCAGGTGGAACTACTAGTGCAGTTGGGACATGTTGGCCGGTGTGGGCAAATTGGGCCTGTGTTTGTGCTGTATCACTCTATGACTGAGTGGCAAGAATATTTCATTGTCCTAGGTACCGACAACAGAACAATTACATTTTTTACTTGCAGCAGCCTAACAAGCTCTGTAAATATAATACACACAGATAATATACAATAAACAAAAAATCAATAACCCCAACATGTATCAAATTAATCCTGAAGTCCTAAGTACAAGCAAAGACAGTCGACAGAAGTTCACAGCTGAGGTTAGTGTTGTGTAGTGTTCAAGAGCCTGATGATTATTGGGCTTGAACCTGGTGGTCACAGTTTTCAAACTCCTGTACCTTCTTCCTGATGGAATGAGTGAAATGGGAGCGTGGTCGGAGTGGTGTGCATCCTTGATGATGCTGGGCTGCCTCTTTGAGGCAGCAACTCCTGCAGATCTCTTTGATGGTGGCGAGGTCAGTGCCCGTGACAGACTGGGCCACAAGGGCTCTATGGGGACTGAATTGCTTATGAGGCCAATGTGGGCCCCACAATACTCTGCACATTGTCCCTGGTGTGTAGGGAGTGGATGAGAAACTGGGATTACTTAGAACTGGTGTGAGTGGGTGATCAATGGTTGACGAGAACATGGTGGGTTGGGACCAAGGGCCTGTTTCCATGCTGTATCGTTCAGTCAATTCACTTGAAATGTTCAAACCCACCACAACTCCTCAGTAAATTACACAGTCTATGCCTGGAACTAGGGAACATTTAGAAGTAGGCTGATAAGTGACAAATAACATTTTGCAGGTAGACAAAAATGCTGGAGAAACTCAGAGGGTGAGGCAGCATCTATGGAGCGAAGGAATAGGTGATGTTTCGGGGTCGAGACCCTTCTTCAGACTGATGTGGGGGTGGGAGGGGGGCGGGGAGAAGCTTCCCATCCCCACACCCCCACCCCCACATCCCTTCTTCCCGCCCCCCCCTCATTAGTCTGAAGAAGGGTCTCGACCCGAAACGTCACCTATTCCTTCGCTCCATAGATGCTGCCTCACCCGCTGAGTTTCTCCAACATTTTTGTCTACCTTCGATTTTTCCATTATCTGCAGTTCTTTCTTAAACAATAACATTTTGCACATGAGATTAGTTCATAAATTCATAAGTTTTAGAAACGCAGAAAATAGGTGCAGGAGTGGGCCATTCAACCCTTCGATCCAGCACCACCATTCAATATGATCATGGCTGATCTTTCAAAATCATTACCCCGTTCCTACTTTCTCCTCATATCCCTTGATTCCATTAGCCATAAGAGCTATATCTAACTCTCTCTTGAAAACATCCAGTAAATTGGCCTCCACTGCCTTCTGTGGCAGAGAATTCCACAGATTCACAACTCTCTGGATGAAAAAGGTATTCTTCATCTCAGTCCTAAATGGCCTACCACTTATTCTTCAACTGTGACCCCTGGTTCAGGACTCCCCCAACATCGGGAACATTTTTCCTGCATCTAGCCTGTCCAATCCATTAAGAATTTTACATGGTTCTATAAGATGCCCCCTCATCCTTCTAAATTCCAGGTAATATGTCCAGTCGATCCATTCTTTCATCATATGTCAGTCCCGCCATCCCGGGAATTAACCTGGTGAACCTACGCTGCAGTCCCTCAATAGCAAGAATGTCCTTCCTCAAATTAGGAGACCATAACTGCACACAATACCCTAGGTGTGGTCTCACCAGTGCCCTGCACAACCACAATAGGACCTCCTTGCTCCTATACTCAAATCCTCTTGCTATGAAGGCCAACCTGCCATTTGCTTTCTTCACTGCCTGCTGTACCTGCATGCTTACTTACAGTTACTGATGTACAATCATTGCACCTCCCCTTTTCCTAATCTGACACCATTCAGATAATAATCTGCCTTCTTGTTCTTGCCACCGAAGTGGATAACCTCACATTTATCCACATTATACTGCATGTCCTGCATCCAGCTTAGTGTCATCCGCAAATTATAGGAGCAGCGTTAGGCTATTCGACTCATCAACTCTACTCCACCATTCAATCAGAGCTGATCTATCTCTCCCTCTCAACTCCATTCTCCTGCCTTCTCCCTGTAACGCCAGACACCCCATACTAATCAAGATTCCATTAATTTCCGTCTTAAAAATATCCAATGACGGCCTCCACAGCCATCTGTGGCAATGGATTCTGCAGTTTCACCACCCTCTGACTGAGGAATTTCCCCGTCATCTCCTTTCAAAAGTTATGTTGTTTTATTCTGAGGCTGTCTCTGGTCCTGGACACTCCCACTTGTGGAAACACCCTCTCCACATCCACTCTATCCAGACCTTTCACTATTCGTTTAAGTTTCAACGAGGTCCCCCCCTCATTGTTCTAAACTCCAGTGAGTACAGGCTCAGAGCAGTCAAAAGCTCATTATTCGTTAACCCAATCATCCCCTGGATCGTTCTCAAAACCTCCGCTGCACCCTCTCCAACTGCAGCACATCCATCCACAGATATGGGGGCCCAAAACTGCTAATATCGAAAAAGGAATTGCACTGGCCACGTGACAAAAGTACCGTTGAATTGTCTCCCTTGTGTTGACAACTTGGTGACTGTTTTTGACAAATGGCACATTGCCCCTTGAGCAAGATGACCGCTACCGAAGAAAGTAGAGATGGACCGGAATAGGTTTGATCGTCCTTGGGCAACAGTAAATGCCAGGAATTCCCCTCGTGCAAGATGAGGAGCAGCACTGCCAACTGCAACGTGCGCAGTCAATGGCACTTCCACGAGCTGGATAAAGAGACAGCCTCTAACAGCAGTCTCCATTGTATCTCTACATAGAGCAGGTTGGGCAAACCTTACATCTATACTGTGCATTTTGACCATCCAAGACATATTCAACCCAACAAGTTTATTTCAAATGCAACGTTCAGCACACTAAAGGGCCTGTCCCACGGGCATGCGATTCCATGCGGCAAGCGCGACCTAACCGCAAGCGGGGGCCGCGCGGAGGTCGAGTGATCCCCGCACAGGGCCGGTCCCACCAGCATGCGGCTGCATGCGGCAAGCGCTACCAAACTGGAAGCGGGGGCCGTGCGGAGGTCGAGTGCCGTCAAGACGGTGCGTACGGCGGCGAGGCGGTGCGCACGGCCGTTGAGACGGTGCGCATGGCCGTTGAGACGATGCGCACAGCCTCGCTGCGGCTGCGTCCGGCATCGAGGCGTTGCGCACGGCCGTCGATGCGGCGCGCACGGCCTCGATGCGGCTGCGGGGCGGCAGGCCGTTGCCGCACGGAATTTTTGAACAGTGTCAGTTTTTCGGAGCCCCGCGTGATGTCGGGACCAGCTCCGCAAAACTCCATGCGGCTCCCGCGATCGAAGTGGGACCGGCCCCGCGACCTCCGTGCGGTACCCGCACGGACCCCGCTTGCGGTTAGGTCACGCTTGCCGCATGGAGTGGCATGCCCGTGGGACAGGCCCTTAAGACTTCAACACAAGATACAGTCATCACTCCAGGAAACATAGATGCAAGTCATTTCCTTATTGTCCAACCCACTCTTCTGAACTGTCGCACTGTACAGTCATGCAGAAGTTTAATTTGAAACAGCGTGGTTGATCACAGACAGGTAATAATAATAATAATAAATTTTATTTATGGGCGCCTTTCAAAAGTCTCAAGGACACCTTACAAAGTTTAACAAGAAACATGTAAGCGGAATGAAATAAATAGCAAAGACATCACCAGTACACAAATTAAAGATAGAATTAAATCCAAAAACAAAAATCAAAAAACACAATATGGAAGAGAGAGCAGCGGCTGCTAAAGCGCGCCAGCGTCCAATTTCCCTTCTGACCTCCATCTTGGACATAGACTAACATAGACACGACACATTACACACAAAATCATCCCCCCACAATGATTGCCACTGTGGGGGAAGGCACAATGTCAAGTCCCCAACCCCAGTTCACCCAAAAGTCAGGCCTATTGAGGCCTCCACAGTTGCCTCTACAGAGGCCCGATGTTCCTGGCCGTTCTCGCCGGGTGCAGTTGCCCCGGCGTCGGGAGAGTCCTCACAGCGGCTGGGACGGCTGGAACGGCCGATTCCCTACCGGAGTCCGAGGCACCTGAAGCCGACAAGGCCGCGCCGATTTGGAGCTCAGAGGCTCCCGATGTTGGAGTCGGCGCCGCCGGCCGGCGGTGGTCGCTCCGCAGTCCCGCAGCCCGGAGGTGT
>JAXLNO010001092.1:0-27588 GCA_038087875.1 Malacoraja senta | reverse complement strand
CAGTGCAAAGATATTCTTTTAAATACATCCAAAATGATAATAAATTAAAACACCGTACCATCTGCATGTATTGCACATACAAAAAATTCAGTTCCACCTCATTGTAGCCTCAAGATGAAATTTAGACGTGAAGTTTGGTTTTACATCATGAATGCAATGTTGTGGAGGAAAAATCTGCTTCCTCCGTCCGGTCAGCGGGGGGGGGGGGGGGGGGGGGGGGGGGTTAAGATTGGAGATATTTGCAGTTGTTCAGGTTCCTGTACTGTGCTGCCTGGAGTTGAGCTCAGACATCTCAGAGTGCCAGACTTTGAAGAAACGTGGCACGCTGTGTACTGGTTCCAAGGAGCAGATGCCAAAGCTTCATTCCTTTAGCGAAGCAACATGCAGATAAAACCAGCTCCTGCCTTACTCTGTTACCGTAAACAATTGGGGGGGGGGGGGGGGGGGGGAGAAAGAGGTTGGATAATGAGGTCAACACTGGACCTTATGCATGATCACAGTCCAATCAGCGGTGCTCCATAATTATATTTGCCGCTTGGTCCATAAAAACTACACCTTAATTTCACGCCCGGGTTGAAGATGAGTCTTAACCTAAATAAGCACCTTCTTAGATTGGGCATGAGTAGCTTATTCAAAAGTAGCCTTGCACTTCCAAACTTCATTCACAGAGCCTTATTTTTTGTTATCACACAGTTTCCCCACACGGACGCAGGTGGGCTATAGAATAACTGGCATTATATCAACATTAGAGTGTGACTCAATGCAAACCTACAACACCAAACCTCAACCAATGAAACAGTTTCTGGGGAGTATGAGCAGTAAGGTAACGCTGCTTCCCACTGCAGCTTTGTGTAAGGAGGAACTGCAGATGCTGCTTTATACCGGAGATTGACACAAAATGCTGGAGCAACTCAGCGGGTCAGACAGCATCTCTGGAGAAAAGGAATAGATGACGTTTCGGTTCCAGACCCTTCTTCAGACTGAGAGTCCGGGGAAAGGGAAACAAGAGATATAGACGGTGATATATAGAACAAATGAATGAAAGATATCCAAAAAGCAACACTTTTCCTTGATCCTTGTTACTTTATGCACATCTTTCTTTCATTGTTCTATCACCGTCTATATCTCTCGTTTACCTTTCTGTTGACTCTGTCTGAAGAAGATTCTCGACCCGAAATATCATCTATTCCTTTACTCCAGAGATGCTGCCTGACCCGTTGAGTTACTCCAGCTTTTTGTGTCTATCGCCTTGTCGGTCTGTTCCTCTGCCAAGGTAACGGGGAGGGGGAAATTAGACTGACCAAAGCAGAATTACAGATTATGAATTCTTGCTTCTGTGCAAGGAAAGAGGATCTTGATTTTTTCTTCCCCCCCCCCCCCCTCCAGTGACAAGAGTTTAGCTGAAGGTTGGGCCTGATTGTGATTAAAACAAACACACAGTTAGCAACACAATGCTCTACCACAGGTCTGGAAAGAGTTGGAAACCAAACAGAATGACATAATAACATAATCACTTCATTCCAAAACAGACAGTGCCCACATTCAGGAATGTACCAAGCAGTAGCTGATACTTCAATGTCAAGGCAGCATTGCACTTAGACTGCCCGGAGAAGATTTGCAGGGTTGTGTCTGTCAGTTGAGCAACTCTGGGAGTTTGGCTGCACTGGGCAGTGAAACATTGATTGTTGCCCCACGAACAACAATGTCTACTCATCAGCTGGGAAATCAGGATTACACTGCAATACAACCCCCCCCCCCCCTAAAAATACCACAGATGCTGCACATGGTTATAAAAGCAGAAAAAGGCAGGAAATTCTCAGCAGGTAGGGCAGTACGTGTGGAGAAATACCCAAGCTCATGTTTTAGGCCCTTCAACAGAATGGAGGAGAACTCATTAACCCGAAACGTTAACCCGGTTCCTCTCCCCACCAGCGCTGCCTGGCCTGCTGAACATTGCCAGCATCTTCTGTTCTATATTAGTTAGGCCGAAGAGGTCAAGTGAAAAAAAGTGTCCCCCTGTGAGTGGTGGTAACAGCATAAAACAGAACGTGCACCTAGGAAAATAACCTTCTAACATATTGAACTAAAGACAATATTAAGTTACAGTGCCAATACTGAGCCAATACAGAAGGTGGGGGAACAGGTACAACAAAGTGGTAGCTGGATTCATAAATGCTTCTTTTATATTTCTGTAATGTAATAATAGCACCACACAGCACATTTTCAGCTCTGACATTACTTGCTCTAGACACGGCTGCTGTCTGCCTGCTAAGATAGTAGCGAAAGACAATGTTGTGCGAGAGTGCCTGACATTAGGTTTACCACAGGTCACACACATTTGGAAATTTGCCCCCAGTCACCATGTCGTGTAGCTGTAGCGGCACACAGTTCAGGAATCCCGCAAACATCCACGGACCAGGCATACAGGAGGGGAGAACGGTAGGTGCTGCAACAGAGGCCGTTTGGTCACAGTCAAGAGCTCGACCTTCAAGGCTAAACCGCTGGATGTACTGACAACAACGATGGCCAACTCCACGCCGGAGTCTTCGTAAGTGCAGCGTGGATACAAAAAGACAAGAAGCGACAATAAAGAAAACGGGGGAGATTTCAACCAGGAAGCAGGCTGGCGGAGAACGGATCTGTCTCTCACCGCTGCAAGGAGCAAGTGCCTTCAGTTATGTGCGGACTTGGAATTTTCCAGCTTTCGTCATGTACTTGATGCCTTTAAATGGTTTGTATTTCTCTCCGTACATGTCCAGTCGGTTTACCTTCAGACCTGAGACAAGATGCAACACAGGATCACGTCAGTGGAGCATACTTCAGTTCAGATCACTCGGCCTCATGCATTCATAAGTGATGGGAGCAGAATTAGGCCATTCGGCCCATCAAGTCTACTCCGCCATTCAATCATGGCTGATATATCTTTCCCTTTCAACCCCATTCTCCTGTCTTATCCCCTGACATCCTTACAAATCAAGAATCTATCAATCTCCACCTTAAAAATATCCATTGACATTGCCTCCACTGACTTCCACCTGAATTCCAGATTCACCACCTTCTGACTAAAGAGATTCCTCCTCATCTCCTTTCTAAACCTCCATTTATTCTGAGGCTGTGCCCTCGGGTCCTGGACCTATCTCACTGGTGGAAATATCCTTTCCACACCCACTCTATCCAGGCCTTTCACTATTCGGTAAGTTTAAACGAGGTCCCATCTTATCCTTCTAAACAATATTTCGCAGGACACGGGAATGGAATCATATTTTATGGACACGTACATACAATAATAGGGCGGCACAGTGCTGCAACAGGTAGGGCTCAGCCCCACCCGACCTTGTTGTTCGATCCTGACCATAAGCCCCGACTGTGTGGAGTTTGCACGTTCTCCCTGTGACCACTTGTTTCCCCCCCCGGGTGCACCAGTATCCTTCCACATCCCAAAGACTTATGTAAAATGCCCCCAGTGCGTTGGTGAGGGGTAGAATCTGAGGGCAGTTGATGAGAACATGGGGAGAGTAAAATGTAGATTTGGTGTAGATATGTAGTTGGTCAGCACGGACTTGGTGGGACGAAGGGCCTGTTCCTGCGCTATACGACTCTGACACTAAAGGAGTAAGTTTTTTCCGGGTGCTCCGGTTTCCTCCTACATTCCAAGGACGTACAGATTTGTAGGTTAATTGGCTTAGACAAATTGTTAATTATCCCTAGTGTGTAGGATAGTGCTAGTGTACAGGGCAATCGCTGGTCGGCGTGGACTCTGTTCCACACTGTATCTCTAAAGTCGAAAGACTGGGAGAAACAGCAGGGCAGATACAATTCTTCTCAGGGTATTTCAAAGTGGAGCAAATCTGAACAATCTCAATGCATTGCAGCTGAAATCAGAACTGGCATCTCCCTCACATTCGTAATCAGAGGTCATGATAGCAGTACTCGAGAATTGGAGATGTCATGGTGTGGTAGTTGAAGCACTGTTCCCACATCAGAACTGCATCAAATGATCTAACTTTAGACAAAGCCAGACAGTCATTAATGCAGAACCAGTTCATTTAGAAAATAAATCAAAGAATCAATTGCAGATTAGTTTAAGAAAGAACTGCAGATGCTGGAAAAGATCAGTCTGAAGAAGGGTCTCGAACCCCTTAATCCATAGGAGAGGCATTTAAAACTAGTTCACAGTAAGGTTTATAGGTGATCTGAGGAGGAATTTCATCCAGAGAATGGTTGGTGTGGAACATGTGGGTGGTGGACACAGTGTCTTCAGGGATACTTGTGTTGCCAAAACCATGGGACTAGTTTCCATGGGTAGTTAGTTGATGGTTGGCATGGTGGGTCTGTTTCTGTACACTTAGACTCTATTGACGTGATCATTTATTTTGAGTACCTCTGGGGACTAGCAAATACTTGCTACTCCGACTGGGCAATATCTTTTCTTTGGGAAAATTTGAATGGTCAGAGAGACACTTCAAATCAAACAGCAAGCATGGAAATAGGCCCTTGGGCACAACTCATTCATACCGACCAAGATGCCCATCTGAGCTAGTCGCCTTGGCCCACGTTTGACTCCACTTCATACAGTGAAAGATTCTTGTACAAACAATGGTGGAATGCCAAACACCAATCTTAACTGATGAACGGCACGGTGGCGCAGCGGTAGAGTTGCTGCCTTACAGCAAATTCAGCGCTGGAGACCCGGGTTCGATCCTGACTACGGGTGCTTGTCTGTACATTCTCCTCGCGACCTGCTTGAGTTGTCACCGAGATCTTTGGTTTCCTCCCGCACTCCAAAGACGTACAGGTAATTGGCTTGGTATAAATGTAAAAGATTGTCCCTACTGTAGGATAGTGTTAATGTGCAGGGATCGCAGGTTGGTGCGGACTTGGTGGGCCTATACTAAACTCTATCTCCACCCCTGACATCTGTGTACTATTCCCAAAGCTGTCCCACTGTCCTACCATTAACTAGTTGGCTCTCCTGCTTCCTATATTACAGCAGTGACTACACTATAACAAAACTCTGCTGGTTGCAAAGCACCTGGAAAGGAAGTGAAAGGTGCTCATTAAATATGTATCTGGCTTTCGTTGAACATCTCACAAACCAAGATGACTCGATCCCGCGCGCTGTACCTGAAATGGCCAATTGTTGGATCTTGAACTGGACATTAATGTTGGGGTTCTCATCAGGTTTGGGAGTGCCTGCTTGCAAGCTCATGGAACCCTTCAGGCTGGGCAGCTTCTGAGGATTGATCTTCCCAATATCCCACGACAGGACCTGCAACATGTCCAGGAAAAAGGAAGCCCAGCGTTAGATGCAACTCAAGAGTTCAAGAGAGATTTATTGTCATGTGTCCCTGATAGGACAATGAAATTCTTGCTTTGCTTTAGCACAACAGAACATAGTAGGCACGAATACAGAACAGATCAGTGTGTCCATATACCATTGTATAAATATATACACACATGAATAAATAAACTGATAAAGTGCAATTAAAGATTATTGGCTATTAATGTTCAGAGTTTTGTCCGAGCCAAGTTTAATAGCCTGATGGCTGTGGGGAAGAAGCTGTTCCTGAACCTGGTCGTTGCAGTCTTCAGGCTCCTGTACCTTCTACCTGAAGGTAGTGGGGAGATGGGTGTGTGGCCTGGATGGTGTGGGTCCTTGATGATGCTGCCAGCCTTTTTGAGGCAGCGACTGTGATAGATCCCCTTGATGGACGGGAGTTCAGAGCCGATGATGGACTGGGCATAATACTACCACAGAAATGGTTCAATTCAATTGTGGTTGAAGCAAGTATTGACAGGACTTCTTCTTTAAGCCCAAGAATGAACGAGGCTGCAGAATGTGGTAGACGTTGCCTGGGTCATCACGGGTATGGACCTTCCCACCATCAAAAGGATCCTGAAGAAGGCAGCTAATATCATCAAAGACCCTCACCGACCTGGCCACGCTCCCTTCTCACCACTACAATCAGGATAGTACAGAAGCCCCATTACCTTCAGGATCAAAACCAGCTTCTTCTCCTCAATCATCAGGCTCTTGAACTCCCAAACTGAGGCAATCAGGCCATGGCTCCCGATTCAGGTGCAGGATCCTACACAACTCTGCCTCAGCACCAAACTAAGTAGACTTTGTGTAGGTTCCATCAAGTACATTGGATTGCACTAATATGGTTGGTTTCTTGGTATCACTGATGATTCATTTTATTATTGATTATTGTACATTGATTTATTGTGTTGTTAATTATTGTGTATTTATTTACTTGTTGTGTTAATGTGCCTTCAAAGCTGCAGCGCAAGAATTTCATTGTGCCTGTTCCCAGAACATATGATAATGACATACTCTTGACTCTTGATTCCACAAACAGATTAATTACACAGCAGTAGACATAAAATGCTGGAGTAACAAAGCGGGACAGGTAGCATCTCTGGAGAGAAGGAATGGGCGACGTAACTTGTCGAAGCCCTTCTTCAGACTGAGAATCAGTGGGGGGGAAGAAACTATAGGTATGTAAAGGCTCAGAACAAATCAGTGCTGGCACCGATGACCAAGGAAAGGTGGAGGCCACAATTGGAGATGCTGCCTCACCCGCTGAGTTACTCCAGTTTTTTGTGTCTATCTTTGCAGCATCTGCAGATTCTTCCAACAAATTAATTACATTCTCCCCAACATGGCCAATTGCTATACACCAATATATCGAAAACTGTGGACATTCTCGGCAAGCCAGGCAGCATATGTGGGGACGGAAATGAATGGGATGTTTCAGGCTGCCGACTGCTCCGTTACCTTGGTGACTGGGTCAAAGGTGAAGTTCCCTTGCGTGGAGGTGAGATTCACGTTCAGCACCACCTTTGGCAGCTGGCTGGTCACGATGGTCCCCTCCAGCACCTTGCCCATCGTCTGCTTCGGCCCAATGGTGACCTCGAATCGCCCCGTGGAGCTGCCGTCCCGGAAGCTGATGTTGTGCTTGACGTAGATGGGAATGGCCACCAAACTAAAAGGCAGAACAAATGCAGTCAAGATTTTGTGCAGCAGAACCTTCGATGCCAGAACATGGCAGAATCAGCCATGATTGAATGGCGGAATAGACTCGATGGGCCGAATGGCCTAATTCTACTCCTATAACTTGTGAACCCCTGAACATGGTTGCATTTATCAATGCATGCGCGTAACTGCCAAAGCCAGCATTTCTTTCCCAAACAACCATAGAGGCATACAGCAGGGAAACAGGCCCTTCCGTCCAACATGCCTATGCTGACCGTGACCTGTCCACATTTGGCCCATATCCCTCCAGAACTGACCCATCCATGTACCTGTCCAAATGTCTTTTAAGTGTTGTTATCGTACCTACCTCAATTACCTCCTCTGTCAGAAACAAGTAACTGCAGATGCTGGTTTACAAAAGCATACACAAAGTGCTGGAGCAACTCAGCGGGTCAGGCAGCATCTTTGGAGAACATGGATGGGTGATGTTTTGGGTTGGGACCCTTCTTCACACTGATTCAGTCTGAAGAAGGATCCCGACCCAATATGTCACCTCTCCACATTCTCCAGAGATGTTGCCTGACCCACTTAGTTGCTCCAACACTTTGTGTCCTTTTTGCTATCTGGTTAAGTTCTCATGTGAACATCCATTAAAGCCACAGGTGTATTCCAGAACTCACTCCAGGACTAACATGGGCAAGATCCCCAATTGAAAGAGGAATGTCGCACAGGGCACCAGTGTTAGTTCTTCCATCCATTCATGCCAGCCACATGCCACTTACTTCTGGGAACTGACGTGATAGGATAGGAGACGGAAATTCCCATCCGGCGGAATGAAAGAAAGGATTCGCTCCGACTCCCAGCGCTTGAAACGGACACAGGGATGGAAGCTGACATCATCCAGGAGTCGAGAATTCTGCAATTGTTACAAAAGGGACACAGACTGATCAGAATCTCACAGGAAGATAGACACAAATTGCTGGAGTATCTCAGCGTCTCTAGAGAAAAGGAACAGGTGATGGTTCGGATGGAGACCTTTCCTCATTGTTATGCATGCCCCTACTCACACGCGAGTCAGTGCGCATTGTTGCAATCCAATGTACCTCGCCATGGGAGAACGGATCAAGTGTACTATATCCAAGTTTGCTGATGATAGCACCGGTTATTGGTGTGCATTGCTAGGTGGATGCAGAGAAGCTTCAGGAGGAAATATACACGTGAAGTGAATGAGCAAGGGCATGGCTGATGGAATATAATGTGCAAACATCAGAGGTCATTCACTTTGGTAAAAAAATTTGAAAAGGCAAGTACTGTATTTTTTTTTAAATGGAGATTAGAAAGTTGGTATCCAGAGGTACTTTGGCAACTTTTGTACACATACCACTAAGAGTTAACAGTTTGGCACACAACCAGCTAGGAAGGGTGGCCTTCACGGCAAACAGAATTTGAATTCAGGAGTACAATTGTTATACTACAGTGCTACAGATAGGGCCCAGGTAAGACCACACCTTGAACATCATTATAGGTCTGATCTCCCACCCGAGGAATTTTATACACAGCACCAAAGTGATTTGGGCGATGGGGAGGGGAGCATGTGATTTGAGGAGATGTTCAACACATAGAGTCTATACTCTGCAGCAAAACTCAAAGTGCTGGAGAAACTCAGTGGGTCAGGCAGCATCTGTTGAGTGAATGGATAGGCAATATTTCAGGTCAGGAACCTTCAAGCATTCTCATCACAGATGCTGCCTTACCAGTTGAGTTCCTTGAGCTCTGATTACTGCTTCCCACTCTCCTTAGTTAAAGGTTAGGTAGTGAATGGGTATTAAAGGTTATCTGAAGATAACCAGTCTTAAGAAGGGTACCGATCCAAAATGTGTTATTTTAACATTTTTTTTAGTTTTAGAGATACAGCACAAAAACAGGCCCTTCGGACCTCCAAGTCCACACCGATTAACGTTCACCCACACACTAGCACTATCCTAGTGACAATTTACAATGTTTACGGAAGCCAATTATCCTACAGACCTGTACGTCTATTGCGTGTTGGAGGAAACCACAGCACCCAGGGAAAACCCATGTGGTCGTGGGGAGACCATACAATACACAGACAGCACACATTGCGACCTGGGTTCGATCTTGACTACTGCCACTGACTGCATGGAGTTAGTACATTCTCACTGTGACCGCATGGGGTTTCTCCGGTTTCCTCCCACACCCCAAAGACATACATGTTTGTAGGTTAATTGGCTTCGGTAATGTTGCGAAATTTTCCTTAGTGTGTAGGATAGTGCTAATGTGCGGGCTGATCGCTACCGGCGTGGACTCGGTGGGCCGAAGGGCCTGTTTGCGTGCAGTACCTCCAAAGTCTAGAAGTCTAAACAAACAACATTGTGAATATATGAACACCGTCGACATTGCACAAATAGAATGAAACATTTTCTCAGCTCATAAATGAAACTGGTCTACAGCAGTGCAAGAATATGTACCATGTATCCCAAAACGCAACTATAACACACTCTTTCGTTTCCTGCATAAAACTTTATAAATTTTGGAGTGACATTTTTGAAATATTTACAAAATTATTCAAGATAACAATGGAACCTAATACTGAAATGATTATATTTGGAGTAATGGAAGATGGGAATAAATTGAACTCATCTCAAATTTATTTTTTAATTATGGTTTAATAATGGCAAAAAAACTAATACTTAAATTTTGGAAAAATACACCAATACCAACGCTTAAAATGTGGATTTCAAGCATGTTGGACACCGCACACCTTGAGGAAATGCGATTCCTCCTAATAGATAAATCAGACCAATTCTTAACGAGTTGGTCTCCATTTGTCGTCTTTTTGGAAGCATATGGTGCAACACAATTGTAGAAGCTAACTGTTCCAGGACTGGGTGAGGGATGGTCAAGATCATAAATAATGATCTCCTTATTTTTTTTTTAACTTTCTACTCTTTTTCTTTCTATCTTCTTTTCTTCACTTTTCTTCTTTCACCCTTTTTTCTTTTTCACACACTATATATCACACGTTTTTCTATCTTTTATTATTTATTCTCCCTTTTTCTTCTTCATTATAATAAAAAAAAACAAGCTGTACATAAAATTTATTATGTCAATATATATTAGGCACTTTGGTGCCATATGATTGTACTTACCTCTAATAAAATAAAAATTAAAAAAAATTAAAAAGAATATGTACCATGAATGAGAGGGTGAGATCTGGCATTCCAGTCAGCTTCACACAGGCATCAATAACACCTTGTATCTCAGCAAATATTGTTGAACCTGTGGGGAGAGAGAGAGAGAGAGAGAGAGAGGAGCAGCTTTAGAACAGATGATATCCAGTTACAGCTGCTCAACAGGAAAGGCATCCAACAAATTAACTCAGGTACTCGTCGAGATACCAGAGCAAGCGGCCCATTTAAAAAGCTACGCAAGATTTCCCCTGATACAAGGAACTGTAGATGCCGGTTTGCCAAAAAGGACACAAAGTGCTGGAGTAACTCAGCGGGTCAGGCAACATCTCTGGAGAACACGCCTGAAGAAGAGTCCCAAACCGGAAATGTCATCTATCCATATTCTCCAAAGAAGCTGCCTGGCCCGCTGAGTTACTCCAGCACTGTGTGTCTTCTTGTAAGACTTTCCAAGTCTCACTCACTGTTTTGGAGACCAAATGCATGAACACCACTTTTGCCTTAAATGAACTGCTGCCAGGTGGTATTAGAGAGAAGGGGCAAGAAGAGAATACTGATAGCAAGGGCAGACAAACCAGACACAATACATAAAACAACTGACAGCTTTATTGCAAGGGAGATGTTACAGTGACCACAGACAACAGAAGTGAATGGGGTGACGAAGAAGGCATACGGCAAGCTTGCCTTCATAGGTTGGGGCATGAAGTATAAAATCGTGAAATCACTTTTCAGCTGTATAAAAAACCCTTAGTCAGGCTATGTTTGGAGTAGTTCTGGCTGCCACCACGTAGGAAGGATGTGGAGGCATTGGAAAGGGTGCAGAAGAGGTTTACCAAGGTGTTCCCTGGATTGGAGAAATTGGACAAGCTTGGATTGTTTTCACTGGAGCATTGGACACTGAGGAGCAACCTGATAAAGAGTACATACAATCATGAGAAGCATGGATAGGGTAGATAGTGTTTTTCTCAGAGTGCAAATGCCATATACTAACTAGAGGTTATATATTTAGGCTGAGAAGGGGATGTTTAAAAGGAGATTTGCAAGGCAAGTTTTATTTTGCATACAGAATTATAGATGCTGGAGCGTGCTGACAAGGGAGGTGGTGGAAACAAAATAACTTTTAAGAGCATTTTAACAGGGCCACGAACAGAGCAGGAATGGAGGGACATGTGCTGGCAGATAGGATTAGTTAGATAGGCCCACTATATCTGCCAACTGTAATATCAAAGGGCCTGTTCCTGCACTGTTCTATGTACATCACTGTGTGCAGATTTGGTTTAGATAAATTTAGAGATGCCACGTGGAAATAAGTGGGGCACCGCTTATGGAGTCTTCACTCCTTATGGGGTTTAGTCAAGGCTGAAAATAAAGGCCATCATGTGGGAAAATTGATTTAAGGAAGAAGATCGCACACATTAGGAACAGTAGCAGGCTAGAGGGGCCAAATGGCCTGCTCCAGCATTTAGTTATTTTGTTTATATGCTTGGTTCTCCTGTATAGGTGATGATAAGACAGCCAATAATGGCAAAGATAGACACAAAGTGCTGGAGTAACTGATCGGGTCAGGCAGCATCTCTGGACAAAATGGATGGGTGAAGTTTTGGGTTGAGACCTTTCTTTAGACTGATTGGAGGCGGGGAAACTGGAAGCATGAAACGACCAGGACAAACTGGGTCGGCAACAGATGAACTCAGGCAAGGAGGTTCTCCGATAGGCTGCCTGTTGGCTGGGGAGAGTGTGATCCAAGAGAGATACAGCATTGCAAACTGTGGAACTGGTTAACAGACTTTACCTTTGGTGCAAACCAGCATATGCAGTTCCTTTTTATTACATTAGGAATAATGGTAAAGGTCTGGAAGCAATTTTCTTGTTAATCCTCAAGGAGAAGACTAATTAATAGCTGGCATGTGTGTTTTATATATTCCCGTACATAGCACTGGGAGCTATGGTTCCCTTCAGATTCTACCGCTCATCTACACACCCAACATACATGGGAGGTTCAGCAATGGGACTGGTTTAGTTTAAAGATACAACATGGAAACAGTCCCTTCGACCCACTAAGTCTATGCCGACCATCAATCGCCCCATCACACTAGTTCTATGATATCCCACATTCTCATGCATTCCCTACACACTAGGGGGCAATTAACAGAAGTCAATTAACCTACAAATCTGCACATCTCTGGGATGCGGGAGGAAACCCACGCGGTCACAGGGAGAACGTGCATGCTTCACACAGACAGAACCCGAGGACTGGATCTAACCCGGGACTATGGAGCCGAGGCAGCAGCTCCACCAGCTGTGTCACTGTGACGGGCGATTGCTAGCTTGCTTCCGAAATCTGCAACATGGCAGCTCAAGTTCAGCTGCGGCATTGTTATCTGTGTGATAACAGCCTCAGTATTTTATCCTTCAACAGGATTAGTAGGGGGCACGGTGGCGCAGCAGTAGAGTTGCTGCCTTACAGCTCCAGAGACCCTGGTTCGATCCTGACTATGGGTGCTTGTCTGTATGTTCTTCCCGTGACCTGCATGGGTTTTGCAGGCTAAAATTGTAAATTGTCTAAACTAAAGACACGAGACACCGTACAAGCAATTATCTTCCGGTTCAGCCTGTGAGCCATCTGGACAGCACTCGTATTCAGATCCAGACACTAATTGGGTTAACTCCACCCCCAACATGGAGAATGAGAACGCAGATAAAAACAGTCGGCACAAAACAAATGCATCAGCAGATGGCCCCAGACTCCAATTACCGAGTTCTGGAGACTCACAGCCACACATAAGGGTGTAATAAAAATCGAGGTGAGGAACAGCACATGACAGCGACATATACCGAGTTACAGGCTCACATTACCCATACTCTGAGCTGGGAAAATTAAATAGAGCGAGTCTGGGAGGAAAAAGATTAAAGTAGTCGATTTATAGAGACACACAGCATGGAACAAGCCCTTTGGCCCACTGAGTCCACGACAACCATTTATCATCTACCGCTCATTTACACAGATGGGTGGCACAGTGGCGCTGCTGGTAGAGCTGCTGCCTCACAGCACCAGGGACATGGGTTTGATCCTGACCTCAGCTGCTGTATGTGTGGAGTTAGCATGATCTGCCTTGGGTTTCCTCCGGCTGCTCCGGTATCCTCCTGCATCCCAAAGGGGGCGTGTTTGTAGGTTAGTTGGCCCTCTGTAAATTGTCCCAAATGTGTAAGGAGTGAATGCGAAAGTGGGATGTCAGAGAACTAGTGTGAACAGGCGATCGATGGTCGGAGTGGACCAGTTTCCATGTGGTATAAACCTAACTACAGTCATCCCATTTTTCTCCCCTCCCACATTCTCTTCAACTCTCCTCAGACTGGATCATTCACAGACACAATTTACAGCAGTCAATAGACAATAAGTGCAGGAGCAGGCCATTCGGCCCTTCGAGCCAGCACGTTATTCACTGCGATCACGGCTGATGTGGAGGGAAACCGGAGCACCTTGGCTGGGGAGCACGCAACAAAAAAGCTTTTCACTGTACCTCAGTACACGTGACAATAATAAACTAAACTATTAAACTAAACTGAACACCTAAAGGAAAGCCACATGGTCACGTGGAGAACTCCACGCAAACTGCACCAGAGGCCAGGATCGAACCCGGGTCTCTGGTGCTGTGAGGCAGCTGCTTTACCAGCTGCACCAATATGCTGCCTAGACAAACCTGGGTGCAGCAGCATCTGGAAGAAGCAAGTCGTAATGGCTCGAATATATCGCTGGTTACAGTAACGTGATGGTAAAAGTGGTAAACTGAGAGCAAATTTGGGCCCCATGTCGAAGGATGTGCTGGCTCTGGAGAGGGTCCAGAGGAGGTTTACAAGAATGATCCAGCAATGAGTGGGTTAGCGTATGATGGGCGCTTGACACCACTGGGCCTCTACTCGCTAGAGTTTAGAAGGCTGAGGGGGGACCTCATTGAAACTTACAGATTAATGAAAGGCATAGATCGAGTGGATGTGGAAAAGATGTTTGTACTGGTAGGAGAGTCTGGGACCAGAGGGCGCTCTTTTAGAAAGGTGAGGAGGAACTTCTTTAGTCAGAGGGTAGTCAATCTGTGGAAATCATTGCCACAGAGGGCTCTGGAGGCCAGGTCAGCGGATATTTTCAAGACAGAGATAGACAAATTCTTGATTAGAGCAGATGTCATGGGTTATGTGGGGGAGGCAGGAAAATGGGATTTGGAGGCAGAAATCAGCCATGATTGAATGTCGGAGTAGACTTGATAGGCCATATGGCTTAATTCTACTCCAATAACTAGTGAAAAGTATTCCCTACAACCACTGCCTACGTGTGATGCTTCTCAAGCCACAAGCTCTGTTGGGCTTGCAGCACCTTTGAGAACATCCCTCACCCGTACCTGATTTGTCAATGATGGCATCGATCTCTTCAACCACATCAAAGTAGGCTTCGTTGTTGGCGTATCTAACGCCAGTGCGTCGCCAAGGCACCACGGACAGCTGCCCTGTGGGCAGATGGTCCCCAACGTTCGTGCTGCCTACAGTCAAAACAGGGAGAAATCAAAGCAGTATGTTACAGAAGGGATTTCTCATTCAGGATCCCAGGAAAGCACCACTGCACAAAAGAGTATTAATAATCATCATTATTATACAATAAACCTCGTTATTACTGACTATATATGGGGGAATTCCGGGCATTCATCACTCTCTGAGATAAAAAACTTCTACATACTCGGACGGACATGGTCGCGCAGCAGTAGAGTTGCTGCCTTACAGCGAATGCAGCGCCGGAGACCCGGGTTCGATTCCGACTACGGGCGCTGTCTGTACGGAGTTTGTATGTTCTCCCCGTGATCTGCGTGGGTTTTCTCAGAGATCTTCGGTTTTCTCCCACACTCCAAAGACGTACAGGTATGTAGGTTAATTGGCTTGGTATAAATGTAAAAATTGTCCCTAGTGGGTGTAGGATAGTGTTAATGTGCGGGGATCGCTGGTCGGCCCGGACCCGGAATTGTAATGAATGATTGCACATCCGCTGATGGGACCAGCGCGCAGAGAGTCCCCTAGCTTGGGCTTCTCGCTGAGGCACCTCTGTTTCCCCGACTAAAAGAGCAGCAGAGAGGACATCACAGCATTGAGTCGCTATGGGTTTAAATGCAACTTTAACTTCCAGCAGGCCCACACCACTGCAACGTGGGCTGCCCATTATAATAACTTTACACCACCAGTATCGTGAGCCAGAATCCAGAAGCAACACTGCCTCACTGATAAAAATCTAGTTTTTGACCTGCTCTCGGGCTTGAGGGTTCACTTTATTTTGCATCAAATGAGGCGCTGGTTGCAATCCAAGCATAACTGCATGGGTCAACTGGTTTGACTGCATTTTAGAGTGCCAGCCTCCCTAGTGACAGAGGCAGTATTGCAGAAATACATTCAACAGGCGATACAGTAACCTGTCACATCCAGGCAGTGACACATCCCAGCACGGGGGCCACAAAGAATCTATGCATCAAAACACAATCACGGAGGAGGGCGCAAACAAACTGATACTCAAACAAGGCAAAATTCACTTATAGAATGACATACAGCTTTGGAGAAATAATTAATTATTTGGGTGGCACAACAGTAGAGTTGCTGCCTTACAGTGCCAGAGACCCAGGTTCGATCCTGACTATGGGTGCTGTCTGTCTGAGGTTTATACATCCTCCCTGTAACCGCGTGGGTTTTCTCTGGGTGCTCTGGTTTCCTCGCACACTCCAAAGACGTGCAGCTTTGTACGTTAATTGGCTTCTGCAAATTGTAAATTGTCCCTAGTGGGTAGGATAGTGCTATTGTACGGGGTGATCACTGGCCGGCGTGGACTCAATGGGCCGAAGGGCCCGTTTCTAGGCTGTATCTCTAAAGTAATGGGAGCTAATTTGCTAAGACTGACGGTTCTCTCAGCACACTGTCGGCTGCCTGGCCCAGCCGTGGACAGTCTCACATTGATGGAGGAGGATTCACATAACACGGTGAGTCGCCAGGCAGCCACCGCACGTACGTACCAGTGATGGTGTTCACAACAGTGCGGAGGATGGTGGGAGGTCTGATCAGCTCCTTGAGGATGTTGGACTCGGTCGCCAGGGGAAAGCCATTGTCCAGCATCTCCTCCAGCACCTCATACACAACCACAACATTGTCTTTGATGGCCACCTCCGAGCAGCTCCCAAAATAGTCCTGTGAAGAAAGATCAAGAAGTATAACCCACGTGCACTACGTGCTAAATTAATAAAAATAAAACTGCCAGACTCTTTATGTTAAACCATGACAATTTACCTTTTTAACTTCCCCTACCATTCTCACACCGACCGTTCTGTTCTGGATCTCCTCCATTACCAGGGAGAGGCCACACTCAGAATGGAGGAACAGCACCTCATATTCCGCTTGGGTAGCTTACAACCCAATGGCATGAACATTGAATTCCCCAAAGTTAGATAACATCCCACCCCACACCAGGTAGCGCCACCAGCTGTGGCTGCCTCACCAACAGTCTGTCTATCCTTTCTTCTTTTTTGTATTTTTAGTATGTGTTAAAAAGTATGTTTTATTGTTCCTTGGTTTGTTTTATGTGGGGGGTGGAGGGGTTTGGCAGAATTTTTTTTTCAATCTCTTACCGCGATCCGTATTATATCACCGTCCGCACTGCGGCCTAACATCGTGGAGTTGGTGGCCTTTGCTCGAGACCTACAGGCGCTCCAAGCCGCGGGACTTTAACATTGGGAGCTTGCGATCCCTTTGCCTATCCATGTTCTCCAGAGATGCTGCCTCACCCACTGTGTTACTCCAGCACTCTGTGTCTTTTTTTTTTTTTAAATAAACCAACATCTGCAGCTCCTTGTATCCTCAATATTCATACCATTGAGTTGTAAGCTACTCAAGTGGAATATTCCTCCAGTTTGCATGTGACATCACTCTGGCAATGGAAGAGGCACAGAACAGAAAGGACCGTATGGAAATGGAAAGTGGAGTTACAATGATTAGCAACCGGGAGTGTTCGGCGAAAGGGTCGCTGAATCTACGCCTGGTCTCGGCTTTACGTCGGCGAGACCAAGCATAGATTTGACAACATTTTCGCCGAACACTTATTATGTCTCCCGGTTGCTAACCATTTTAACTGCTCTACTTATTTCCATACTAACCTTTCTGTCCTGGGCTTTTCTTTCCCACCCCCACCACAATCAGTCTGAAGATCCTGATCCAAAATATCACCTAACTGTGTTCTCCAAACATGTTGCCAGACCCGCTGGCTTACTCCAGCAATGTCTCTTTTTGAAAATTATTGTCTGCAGTCCTCGTGTACCTGTTCACATTGGATTGCTTCATAAAATAAATTTGAGTTTTCAGATTAAATCAATTGGCGTCTAGCAAAGGTTGATGCAACAGAAAATTCATTGCTCCGGTTTCTCGAGGAACAGCAATTGCTGTAGTCTTCACCGTGAACTCTCTGGATTCTGTTACCACGCAGTGGAAACACAATCGACTCTTGATATTAATATTTAAATAGCAAGGATCAAGTTGTCTTTTATAGCCTTCTCCAAGCTAATGTAATATAAGAAAGGAATATCCATCCTTCTTAAAAATGTACTCACTGGATTTAGTTTAGTATAGAGATACAGTAAGGAAAGAGGCCCTTCAGCGCAGCAAGTCCATGCTGACCCACTCACACTAGTTGTGTTATTCCACTTTTGCATCCACTCCCTACATATTACAAGGATTTTTATTTTAAACAGAAGACAATTAATCTACAAATCAGCACGTCTTTGGGATGTGGGGGGAAAGCGGAGCACCCGGAGAAAACCCACGTGCAAACTCCACCCGGGCAGCACGGGAGGTTTATCTCCCATTTAATTGCCCCTCTCAAATTTACTCTTGAACTAAGTGCTTTGCTGAATCAAGGCAGAGGACCGTGAAGAGACAGCCATGTTACTGTGGGTCAGGTGTCACATGCTTACTGGAGCAGTTATCTGACTGGCGGCACTCTGTACGGAATTTGTACGTTCTACCCATGACTGTGTGGGTTTTCTCCGGGTGCTCTGGTTTCCTCCCACACACCAAAGATGTACAGGTTTGTAGGTGAATTGGCTTCTGCAAATTGTAAATTGTCCCAAGTGTGTAGGATATTGCTAGTTTATGGGTGATCGCTGGTCGGCATGGATACAGTGGGCCGAAGGGCCTGTTTCCATGCCCTATCCCTAAAGTCATTGAAACACGCCTATCACCCATACACCACATGACAGGCTGAAATTCTAAAAATATTGGCACATGACAAATCAGCAGGGAAGGCCAACAAAGGACTCTTATGTTGGCTGTGATGAGGCCAGTCAATGTCTGCATTGCCTCCAAATCACAAACCATATCAAGTGCTTCACATTAATTACTGATCATAAGACTACTATTTGCAGTGCCCTGAACCAAAAGCCACTGTCATTTAGTGCACACGAGACCACTATCCATTCTTCAGCATTCCCAATTCTGTAGTGGCCATGATTCCTCTCCTTTACTTTAGAGAAACACAGAAACAGGCCCTTTGGCCCGCCGAGCCACACCAACCAGTGATCCCCGCATACAAACACTATCCCACACAATAGCGAGAATTTACAATTATACCAAGCCAATTAGCCTACACACCTGTACGTCTTTGGAGTGTGGGTGGAAGCCGGAGATCCCAGAGGAAACCCAGGCGGTCACAGAGAGAACGTACAAACTTAGTATAGACAGCGCCTGTAGTCAGGATCGAATCTGGGTCTCTGACACTAAGGCAATAACTCTACCGCTGCACCACGCCCTGAATAACAACTTTTCTCTTGCTGTTAACTGTATAAACAACATTCCCTGGCATTCTCTCTTGACAGTTGGTTACAAGCAACATTCACATGGACTTGGGCCCTGAAGGATTTCCAGCACTGTCAACCAACGCCCATAATCTGATGTTCCAAACATGTGATATCCTCAGGTACACAAAAATGCTGGAGAAACTGGAGCGAAGGAAATAGGCAACGTTTCGGGCCGAAACCCTTCTTCAGACAGATATCCTCAGACAGGTCAATTGAAGACTTCCAGTCACTCCGGCTCAGTTTACAATTAAGATAGACATAAAGTGCTGGAGTCATTTAGTGACTCAGGCAGCATCTCTTCAGAAGGATCCCCACCCGAAACGTCACCCATCCTTTTTCTCCAGAGATGTTGCCTGACCTGCTGAGTTACTCCAGCACTTTGCATCTATACTTTGTCCATTAGCCATGATCAGCCATGATCACATTGAATGGCGGTGTGGCTCGAAGGGCCGAATGGCCTACTCCTGTACCTATTGTCTATTACTAAATGGCAGGTTCATTACAGGGATAAGAATGAAAATCGTCATTTACTAGATGATGGCTCCAAAGAGACTAAATCACGCCAGAGTAGCAGGGACATACACATCTATTTATATAAAATCTATTAAAAACTAGTGCTGGTAATGGGGATAATAAAACAAGCAAGGTCATAAAAACCCATCTGGCTTACTCCTACAAAATCTGCTCCCTTATCTGGTCTGGTCTGGTCTATTGAATCTCAATTCACATCAGTGATGATTACCAGCTCTTTTGCAATGGCTTGCCATTGAATTGAGTGCCTTGGCAATTACTGTTAGTCACAATCCTCGAGGAAAGAAAGCGTACTCCACATTTGGGTCCTGACCCGAAACATTGCCTACCCATTCTCTCCACAGATGCTGCCTGACCTACTGAGTTACTCCAGCATTTTTGTTTAGTTCAGAGATACAGCATGGAAACAGGCCCATTGTATCACCAAGTCCACACCGGATCACCTGTGTTCTACATGATCCCTCTTTCTCAACCATTTCTCACACACTAGCGGAAATTTAAACAGATCAATTAACCTACAAACCTACACGTCTTTGGGATGTGGGAGGAAATCCGCTGCTGTAAACTAATTCTAGATGCGGGGAGAATAGTTGGGAGGGAGAAATAGTGGGGGAATGGGATTGCTCTGCAAGCTAGTACAGAAGTAGCGGCTGCTTCTGTGTTGCAAGGAAAGAGAGGTAAATAACACGTGGAATGGCGGAGCCACAAGAGACTGCAGTCTCTGCAGATGATGGAATATTGAGCAAAACAAGGAGACCAGACAGCATCTGGGGAGGGAATGGACATGCAACGTTTCGGGTCGGGACCCAACTTCAGACTGGAATGGCCATCCGTCATACGTTCACCCACATTCTTCAAGTGGATGGTCAAGGATTAGTCTGAAGTTTGGTCTGAATGACCGCACAGTATTCGGTTAGCGTGGTGCTGAAGCATCAGCCTCGACCCTTTCTGAAGCAGAGCATGAAGCCAGAGAGGGAGCAAGAGCAGAAAATTCACCGCACGGCTACAAATTCAGCAGGAACTGCAGTTGCATCATCCAGATTCTGCCTGCTCAAAGCATTCAAAATAAAAAAGGGGAATTTAATTTCTGATCTCACAAAAAGAGGAAGAGCATAGTCCGGCAGTATTCACTGGGAAGTTTCAATTCATCTGCACCACGGGTGGATGAATGTAGGCGCACTAATTAATGACCAGAGAAGAGGGAAACAAGGAAATTTTTATTGGTTTACAAAAAAAGTCCCAAAGTGCTAGAGTAACCTAGCGGGTCAGGCAGCATCTCTGGAGAACCTGCGCAGGTGATGTTTCAAATCGGGTCAATTCAATCAGTCTGAAGAAGGGACCCTACCCAAAACGTCACCCATCCATGTTCTCCAGAATTGCTGTCTGATCTGCTGAGTTACTCTGTCTTAGTAAAGATCCCTCACTGTGGGGCAGATCGCTCATGGCGTGACCCACTGTGGGTTGATCCCAAGGCATGATGCACTACAGAGCAGAACCCCAGGGCGAGACCCACTATAGCAAGGGTTCCCGACCTGGGGTAAATACCCACGGGGGATAAATTTCACCTACCCAGGGGGTCAATTTGTTGATTCTGGATTTGTACATATCTTTTCTCATTGACTGACTGTGTTTGGTTCTGGTATACTGGTATCTGTTCATCATTAGTTGTTCATAAATGAGTGAAATTAACATTGTTATGTGCTATTAAAGTTGCCGGGGGTAAACGGGACGAGAAAGGTTGGGAACCCCTGCACTATAGGTTGATCCCCAAGTGGGACCCACTGTGGGCAGATCCCAGTCTGGGACCCACCATGGAGCAGACACCTCAGTGTAGAACCCACTGTAGGTTGATCCCCAAGTGGAGCCCAATGTAGGGCAGGCCCCCTCAGGCTGGGGTGGGGTCCACCTAGGATGGGAGGTGTCAGATCCTCTCCTGGATCAGACATCCGATCTTTGCGAGGATCTGACAGGGGGCACCCAAGGGTGGGGGAGGTTCCCAAGGATGGGGAGGCTCCCAAGGGTGGGGGAGGGGAAGGCACCCAAGGGTGGGGAAGGCTCCCAAGGGTGGGGGAGGCTCCCAAGGGTGGGGGAGGTTCCCAAGGATGGGGGAGGCTCCCAAGGGTGGGGGAGGGGAAGGCACCCAAGGGTGGGGGAGGCTCCCAAGGGTGGGGGAGGGGAAGACATCCAAGGGAGGGGAAGCACCCTAAGGAGCGGGAGGCACCCAAGGGGGTGGGAGGGGGAGCGGAAGGCACCCAAGGGGGTGGGAGGCACCCAAGGGTGGGGGAGGCTCCGGGCAGCTGCAGCCACTGACCTGCAGCGTGTCCACCACCCGGTGCAGGAACTCGATGACGAAGAGCGGCGGCACCTCGCTCTGTATGACGGCCACGAAGAAGATGCGGTGCCGGTAGACGCTGATGAGGAAGTGGTGCGGGGTGGGGATGACCGGCGCCACGTTCTCCGCCTCGCTCGCCCGCTCCTGCGCCTCGAAGAAGTAGTCGCAGACCGAGCGGCTGACCGCGCTCTTCCAGTGCTTCTCCAGGAAGATGTCGCCCGCCGCGTTGATCAGGAACAGGCTGTGGATCATGGTGGCGCCTCAGTCTCCCCCCCCCCCCCCCCTCACACAGTCTACCCCCTGGGGTGGAAGATTGCAGCCTTCACGTGGTCCGCCCTGTTTCGACGAATGCAATCAACTCGACGTGCACAAACGGAAGATCAAATAGAACAAGTTGTCCAACAACTTTGGGCTGTGAACGCCACACGGAAGAAGTCTACCCCCCTCACACACTCTACCCCCTCCTTACACACACTCTCCCCCCTCACACAGTCTACCCCCCTCACAGTCTACCCCCCACACACAGTCTACCCCCCTCCTTACACACACTCTCCCCCCTCACACACACTCTCTCCCCTCACACACAGTCTACCCCCCTCACACACAGTCTACCCCCCTCACACAGTCTACCCCCTCCTTACACACACTCTCCCCCCTCACACAGTCTACCCCCCTCAGTCTACCCCTCACACACAGTCTACCCCCCTCACACACAGTCTACCCCCCTCACACACTCTACCCCCTCCTTACACACACTCTCCCCCCTCACACACAGTCTACCCCCTCACAGTCTACCCCACACACACAGTCTACCCCCTAATTACACACACTCTCCTCCCCTCACACAGTCTACCCCACAGTCTACCCCCCTCCTTACACACTCTCCCCCCTTCACACACAGTCTACCCCCCTCCTTACACACACTCTCCCCCCCTCACACACAGTCTACCCCCCTCCTTACACACTCTCCTCCCCTCACAGTCTACCCCACACAGTCTACCCCCTCACACACTCTCTCCCTCAGTCTCTCCCACACACAGTCTACCCCCCTCACACACTATCCCCCCCCTTCACACTCTCCCCTGACAGTCTATCCTCCCTCAGAGTCTCTCCCCGCACAGTCTTCAGTCTCCCCCAGTCGTCTCCTCCTCAATCTCCCTCCCTCAATGTCTCCCCGTGAAGCGTCTCTCCCCTCAGACTCCCTCTCCCCCCCTCACACTCACACACAGTCAGTCTCCCACCAGCAGCAGCAGCGGCCCTGTCGCCCAGGCCTCGTCGCCGCCCCATTGACGGACAACCGCCCCCTTATCCCGCCCTCGCGCGCCTCCTATTGAGCGGGAACGGCCCCGGTCCCGCCCCCTCCCCAACGCCAGGCGCCTATTGGCTGGTCCTTGTGCCCATCACCCTCCGTCAACGCCTATTGGTTGAGATTGCGCGGGTCCCGCCCCCCCAGACGCCAGGCGCCTATTGGCTGATCCTTGTGCCAATCACCCCTCCATTAACTCCTATTGGTTGAGATTGCGCGGGTCCCGCCCCCTTGCCAACGCCAGGTTTCTATTGGCTGATCCTTGTGCCAATCACCACTCCGTCCACTCCTATTGGTGGAAATTACGCGGGTCCCGCCCCCTGCCCAACGCCAGACGCCGATTGGCTGATCCTTGTGCCCATCACCCCTCCGTCAACTATTGGTGGAGATTACGCGGGTTCCGCCCCCTGCCCAACGCCAGGTTTCTATTGGCTGATCGTCGTGCCATTCACCCCTCCGTCAATTCCTATTGGTGGATATTGAGCTGGTCCCGCCCCCCTCCCCCGGAACCGGCTCCTATTGGCGGATTCCCACGCCACTCCCGCACATACGCAGCTCCTATTGGTGGACAATATCCCGGTCCCGCCCCCGCCCCCAGATCCTATTGCAATTGGAATTGTAATTCATTTAATTTGTGATTAATTTGTCAGCCAAGTATGTAAACACATGCGAGGAATTTGGTTTGTCATCCAGTCAAACCAAGAAAGCAACAAGGCACACGACTACATAAAAATTAACATGAAACATCCACCACAGCTCACTGTGATGGAAGGCAATTACGTATTATCTTCTTCCCTCCTTTTCTCCCGAGGTTCGGGACGGTCGAAGCTCCCCAGTTCGGGGCAGTCGAACGATCCACAGTCAGGGCGGTCAAAGCTCCTGCAGTTGGGACAGTCGAAGCCCCTGCGGTTGGAGCTCCCGAAGGCAATCCCTAACCAAGGGACCGCCAGCTCCACGATGTTATGTCCGCAGGCTCCCGCGGTTGGAACTCCCGAAGGCAATCCCTAACCAAGGGACCGCCAGCTCCACGATGTTATGTCCGCAGGCTCCCGCGGTTGGAGCTCCCGAAGGCAATCCCTAACCAAGGGACCGCCAGCTCCACGACGTTAAGTCCGCAGGCTCCCGCAGTTGGAGCTCCCGAAGGCAATCCCTAACCAAGGGACCGCCAGCTCCACGATGTTAAGTCCGCAGTGCAGGCGGAGATATATATATTTTTTCCTTTTTCCTTCCTCCCACAATATGTAATATGTAAAAGAATATGTGATTGTGTTCCATTCTGTTTGTAGTTTGTCTGTTTGTTTGTTTGTTTTTTGCACAAAGTCCGTGAGCATTGCCACTTTTCATTTCACTGCACATCTCGTATGTGTATGTGACAAATAAACTTGACTTGACTTGACTTGGCACGAAATTTCGTTCAGACTGAAAAGTCTGAATGACAATAAAGGATACTTGATACTGGACTTGATACGATACGGAAAAAGTCGCATTTCCGTCGGGGGAAAGAGATTAAAAAAAGTATCCCTCACTCCCTCACGTAATACAAAAACTCAAGATACACGACAAAATCATACGTTTAACAACAGACTAAGAAACAACCGAGGAAGAAAAGGGCCGAGACAGACTGTTGGTGAGGCTGCCACCTACGGCACCACCCGGTGGATACCCCGGGGGATGACCCCAGTCCCGCCCCAGAACCAGGCTACGATTGGTGGATCACTGTGCCAGTCCTGCCCCCACACTCAGCTCCACTGACTGCTTCCCCAAAGTCTGGCGAGTGATAGGTGGGTAGACGCAAAATGCCAGAGTAACTCAGCGGGACAGGCAGCATCTCTGGAAACATGGAAAATAGGTGCAGGAGTAGGCCATCCGGCCCTTCGAGCCAGCACCCGCCTTTCAATATGAACATGGAATGAAGGAACGGGTGACGTTTCGGGTCGAATCCCTTCTTCAGTCCCTTCTTCAGTCTGTAGTTTGTGTCAAGGGCCACCATGCCTGAAGTATTTGATAAAATTACGATCGAGCTCTCCCAGGTATCTGATAGGGCGCTGCCCAATGTGTGCAGCATTGGATTATTCGACGCATAAAGGAGTGCTATTTTTAAGCATGGAAACACATAGAGGTCGCAGAATCTGGAATAAAAAACAAACCTCTGGAAGGACTCAGCAGGTCTGGGCAGCATCTGTGGAGGCAGAGGCATGTTTGACATTTCAGGTCAAGACTCTGCATCAGTTTCTGCCCCTAGTGTGTAAGGAGTACCTGAGAGAGTGGGATAACATAGAACGAGTGTGAAGGGCCATCGGTGGTCGGCATAGACTTGGTGGGCCGAAGGGCCTGTTTCCATTCTCTATCTCTAAACTCTGAACAGGTTTAAAGTTGCAGAGACTGAAGAAGGGTTTCGGCCTGAAACGTTGCCTATTTCCTTCGCTCCATAGATGCTGCCGCACCCGCTGAGTTTCTCCAGCACTTTTGTCTACCTTCGAAGTTGCAGAGACTGTAAGGAGGGGCGGGAGGCACAAGAGGGAGGTTGCAAATTATATAGAGGGGTGGTGCCAGATAAAGGAACAATTAAATAATAGAAGGTGTGTCCAGGTGTAAATAAGAGACCAATGGAACCTGTAGAACCACTGGGGTGGAGAGGAAAGAAATATGTTGGAAACTTGATATACAAACCTGGGAAATGCCGATCATCTTTTTTTCTCCCCCAGATTTCCTTCACACGTGCGTGGCGGCATGGTGGCGCAGTGGTAGAGCTACTGGGAAAGCAAGGAGTTACTGAGACCAGTCCCCCTCTTCAGCTCTCAGCCCGTAGCCTGTAAGTGATCATGGCTGGTCAATCATGTAGCTTATAAGCTTGTTGAGGTTTTCTCTGTCCACTAATGATTCAGGTAGTCGATTCAATGACCCACCACAATCTGGGACAAAAAAACAATTCTCTCAACTTCTAGTTTAGAGATGCAACGACTAACGGGCACATATACACTAGTTCTAAAGAAGGGTTTCGGCCCGAAACGTTACCTATTTCCTTCGCTCCATAGATGCTGCTGCACCCGCTGAGTTTCTCCAGCATTTTTGTGTACCTTACACTAGTTCTATCCTGCACACTAGGGACAATTTACAGAAGCCAATTAACCATCAAACACATAGTTTGGGAGGAAACCGGAGCACCCGGAGAAATCCTGTGATCCTGACTACGGGTGCTGCCTGTACAGAGTTTGCACGTTCTCCCTGTGACCTGCGTGGGTTTTCTCCGGGTGCTCTGGTTTCCTCCCACATTCCAAAGACGTGCAGGTTTGGACGTTATTTGGATTGGTAAAGATTGTAAATTGTCCCTAGTGTGTGTAGGATATTGTTAGTGTGCGTGGATTGCTGGTCCGCGTGGGCTCGGTGGGCCGAAAGGCCTGTATCCACGCTGTATCTCTAAACTAAACCAAACTATATATGTTTTATTCTGAATAAATTAGTTTGATTAAAATAAATTTTAAATGTCACAAAAAGCTGGAGTAATTCAGCGGGACAGGCAGCATCTGTGGAGAGAAGGAATGGGAATGGGTGACGTTTCGGGTCGAGACCCTTCTTATATATATGTGTACTTGTGAGTATGTGTATGTGTACATACACTGTTTTCTCTCTCGTTTATCATATTGTTTACAGTGTACTATGTTTACATAGAAACATAGAAAATAGGAGCAGGAGGAGGCCATTCGGCCCTTCGAGCCAGCACCGCCATTCATTGTGATCATGGCTGATCGTCCCCTATCAATAACCCGTGCCTGCCTTCTCCCCATATCCCTTGACTCCACTAGCCCCTCGAGCTCTATCTAACTCTCTCTTAAATCCATCCAGTGATTTGGCCTCCACTGCCCTCTGTGGCAGGGAATTCCATAAATTCACAACTCTCTGGGTGAAAAAGATTTTTCTCACCTCAGTCTTAAATGGCCTCCCCTTTATTCTAAGTCTGTGTGGCCCTGGTTCTGGACTCGCCCAACATTGGGAAAAAATTTCCTGCATCTAGCTTGTCCAGTCCTTTTATAATTTTATATGTTTCTATAAGATATCCCCTCATCCTTCTAAACTCCAGTGAATACAAGCCTAGTCTTTTCAATCTTTCCTCATATGACAGCCCCGCCATCTCAGGGATCAATCTTGTGAACCTACGCTGCACTGCCTCAATCACAATGAGATCCCCCCTCATCCTTCTAAACTCCATATTCTGCTGTGCTGCTGCAAGTAAGAATTTCATTGTTTTATCTGGGACATATGGCAATAAAACACTCTCGACTGTGGGCTGAGAACAGAGAGGGTAGAGACGGCCACTGGAGGGAGACATCGCTCCAGCTCACTTCCTCAGGAGAGAAAACCCTGGA
>JAXLNO010001091.1:0-57834 GCA_038087875.1 Malacoraja senta | reverse complement strand
CGCATTCCCCCGCAGGGAGAGACTGCAAACCCCGTTACAACCCCCCACACCCCCAAAACACAAACTAAAAACCAAAAACTAGACTAACCAAAACAAAATAAACAACACAAAAAACACAAACAAACAGGAATGCCGATGAGAGAGGGGAGAGACAGAGAGACTGGTACACCCAAAAAAGGTGGTGAAATTCAGCGGGTGCAGCAGCATCTATGGAGCGAAGGAAATAGGCAATGTTTGTGGCTGAAACCCATCTTCAGACGTGTTTTGTTATGAAACATTGCCTATTTCCTTCGATCCAAAGATGCTGCTGCACCCGCTGAGTTTATACTTCATTTTTTTGTTTACCTTGCATTTGGGGGGGGGGGGGGGCTGCGGCAGCAGCATCACACTCACACTAACCACCCCCCAAACACACAGGCGGGGGGAGTGGGGGAGAGGGAGACGGGGTTGGGGAGAGGAGGGGGAGAGAAGGAGACGGGGTGGGGAGAGAAGAGGGGAGGGAGGGGAGGGAAGAGGGGGACGGTGGGGAGAGGGCGAGGAGGAAAAGAGAGAGATTGGGGAAGGAGAGGAGATCAGGGTGGGTGAGAGGGAGGGTGAGGAGAGTTTGGAGTGGGAGGAGAGCGGGGAGGGCAGGAAGGGGGGAGAGGGGGGGGGGATGAGGGGAAGGGGAGAGGAGTAGGGGGAAGAGAGGGAGAGAGGGAGGGTGGAGGGAGAGAGGTGGGGAGGGAGAGGGGAAGAGTGGGGAGTGCAGACCAAGTGCAGACCCGTTGGGTCTGGACACCGAACGTGCGTTTGGGGCGGGGGGCTGTGACGTCACACTAACCACCCGTTGGGTCTGTACCTCCAAAGCAGGGTTGCGGGGTGTGAATCTGGCACCCAAAAACACACACACTCATCACACCCCTTGATATTATATTAATATTTTAAAGACAGAGAGACTGTTGGCGGGCTGTTTTCCCAACGCGCGTTTGCGGGAGGGTGGGGGGGTGGGCTGCGGCATCACACTCACACTAACCACCCCCCAAACACAGGCGGGGGAGGGTGGAGAGGAAGACGTGGTGGGGAGAGAAGAGGGGAGAGGGAGACGGGGTGGGGAGAGAAGAGGAGAGGGGGAGGGAGGGGAGAGGGGGAAGAGGAAAGGGGAGAGATTGGGGAGGGAGAGGAGATCAGGGTGGGTGAGAGGGAGGGGGGGCAGAGTGGGTAGTGGGAGGAGAGCAGGGAGGGGGGGAGGGGATGAGGGGAAGGGGAGAGGAGTAGGGGAAAGAGAGGGAGAGAGGGAGGAGGAGGGAGAGGGGAACAGTGGGGAGAGGGGCAGAGGGGTAACGGGGAGTGGTGCAAGAGAGAGGGGAAGGGGGTAGGGGGGAGATGGGGGTGAAGAGGGGTGGTGGAGGGGGAAGAGAGGGTGTGGGAGGGGAGGGAGGGGTAGAGCAGAGAGGGGGAAGAGTGTGGAGGGAGAGTTGAAGGTGGAGGGGTAGGGACAGTCCATCTGTTACCCATTCCCTATCACCCCCAATCCTCTTTCTCTATTGCCACACACGTGACGACGCCTTTCGACACAGGCTGCGGGGGTGGGGGGGAGGGGCTGGTGCTGTTGCTGCTGCAAAGGCATATGTAAACGGATTCATTTCGATTGGATATCTTTGAGCATTGGGCATTGTGACATCACAAAACGGAACCTTCATTAACATTCTATTGCTGAGAGCTGTTTTTTTTAAACATTTTGAAATTTCCCCATTCCCTATCCCCCCCACACACGTGGCGACGCCCTTCGACACAGGCTGTGGGGTTGGGGGGGAGGGGCTTGGGCTGTGGGTGCTGCCAAGGCATATGTAAACGGATTCATTTCGATTTGTCACACGTGTCGCAGGGCGTCACCACGTGTGGGGGTGATAGGGAATGGGGAAATTTCAAAATGTTAAACAAACAGCTCTCAGCAATAGAATGTTAATGAAGGTTCCGTTTTGTGATGTCACAATGCCCAATGCTGCGGGGGTTGGGGGGGAGGGGCCGGGGCTTGGGTCGCTGCAAAGGCATATGTAAATGGATCCATTCCGATTGGACATCTGTGACCATTGTGCATTGTGACATCACACAACGGAATCTTTACTAACATTCTACGGCTGAGCTGTTTTTTAAAACATTTTGAAATGTTTGGTTTGGGGGGGGAGAGAGGTATTTTATTTAAAAAGCGTACCTAAACATGACCAAATTTAATCAGGATCGTCTATTCGTAAAGATAAACGTAACCTCTTTAGAAACGGTAAAGAATATCGGCGTTTCCGCGCGCCGCGCGGGCGCGGGGCGGTATCAAAGGCGGGACAAGTCAAGCAGAACGTTGGACGTACAGACGTACAGAACGTTGGACGTACAGACGTACAGACGGACGACAGCCAGAGAGTTTTAAAAGTATACTAGACCAAGTGCAGACCCGTTGGGTCTGGACACCGAACGTGCGTTTGCGGGTGGAGGGGGGGGGTGCTGTGGCGTCACAGTAACCACCCCCTTTGCTCCAAAGCACGGTTGCGGGGTGGGAATCTGGCACCCACGAACACACACACTCATAACAACCCTTGATATTATATACATTTTTAAATTTGCTTCTTTTATCCCATCTCCACCCTATCCACTGACGAATAGCCCTCACCTCTCAGGTGCGTCTAGAGGGGGGGGGGCAGAGAGTGAAAATTTAATGTTAGAATTAAAAAATTTGAAGAGGGTGAGGAGGAGGGTGGAGAGGAAGGGGGGAGAGGAAGGGGGAGAGAGGAAGGGGTGCGAGGAAGGGGGATAGAGAGGAGGGTGTGGAGAGAGTAAGGAGAGGATGTTGGAGATAGGTGCAGGGGGGTGTTTTGAGCTGGTGTTCATGAGTTAAGCTGCGGGCTGTGAAGAGAGAAGGGCAGGGAGAGAGAGAGAGGGGAGAGACAGAGAGACTGGTACACCCAAAAAAGGTGGTGAAATTCATCGGGTGCAGCAGCATCTATGGAGCAATGTTTGTGGCCGAAACCCATCTTCAGACGTGTTTTGTTATGAAACATTGCCTATTTCCTTCGATCCAAAGATGCTGCTGCACCCGCTGAGTTTATACTTCATTTTTTTGTTTACCTTGCGTTTGGGGGGGGGTGGCTGCGGCTGCGGCATCACACTCACACTAACCACCCCCCAAACACACAGGCGGGGGGAGTGGGGGAGAGGGAGACGGGGTTGGGGAGAGCAGGGGAGGGGGCGGGAAGGAGACGGGGTGGGGAGAGAAGAGGGGAGGGAGGGGAGGGAAGAGGGGGACGGAGGGGAGAGGGGGAGGAGGAAAGGGGAGAGATTGGGGAGGGAGAGGAGATCAGGGTGGGTGAGAGGGAGGGTGAGGAGAGTTTGGAGTGGGTGGAGAGCGGGGAGGGCAGGAAGGGGGAGAGGGGGGGAGGGGATGAGGGGAAGGGGAGAGGAGTAGGGGGAAGAGAGGGAGAGAGGGAGGGTGGAGGGAGAGAGGTGGGGAGGGAGAGGGGAAGAGTGGGGAGTGCAGACCAAGTGCAGACCCGTTGGGTCTGGACACCGAACGTGTGTTTGGGGCGGGGGGCTGTGACGTCACACTAACCACCCGTTGGGTCTGTACCTCCAAAGCAGGGTTGCGGGGTGTGAACCTGGCACCCACAAACACACACACTCATCACACCCCTTGATATTATATTAATATTTTAAATACAGAGAGACTGTTGGCGGGCTGTTTTCCCAACGCGCGTTTGCGGGAGGGGGGGTGGGCTGCGGCATCACACTCACACTAACCACCCCCCAAACACAGGCGGGGGAGGGTGGAGAGGAAGACGTGGTGGGGAGAGAAGAGGGGAGAGGGAGACGGGGTGGGGAGAGAAGAGGAGAGGGGGAGGGAGGGGGAAGAGGAAAGGGGAGAGATTGGGGAGGGAGAGGAGATCAGGGTGGGTGAGAGGGAGGGGGAGCAGAGTGGGGAGTGGGAGGAGAGCAGGGAGGGCAGGGAGGGGGGGGGGATGAGGGGAAGGGGAGAGGAGTAGGGGGAAGAGAGGGAGAGAGGGAGGGGGAGGGAGAGGGGAACAGTGGGGAGTGAGGGGCAGAGGGGTAACGGGGAGTGGTGCAAGAGAGAGGGGTAGGGGGGAGGTGGGGGTGAAGAGGGGTGGTGGAGGGGGAAGAGAGGGTGTGGGAGGGGAGGGAGGGGTAGAGCAGAGAGGGGGAAGAGTGGGGAGGGAGAGTTGAAGTAGGAGGGGTAGGGACAGTCCATCTGTTACCCATTCCCTATCACCCCCAATCCTCTTTCTCTATTGCCACACACGTGACGACGCCCTTCGACACAGGCTGTGGGATTGGGGGGGAGGGGCTTGGGCTGTGGGTGCTGCCAAGGCATATGTAAACGGATTCATTTCGATTTGTCACACGTGTCGCAGGGCGTCGCCACGTGTGTGGGGGTGATAGGGAATGGGGACATTTCAAAATGTTAAACAAACAGCTCTCAGCAATAGAATGTTAATGAAGGTTCCGTTTTGTGATGTCATAATGCCCAATGCTGCGGGGGTTGGGGGGGAGGGGCCGGGGCTTGGGTCGCTGCAAAGGCATATGTAAATGGCTCCATTCCGATTGGACATCTGTGACCATTGTGCATTGTGACATCACACAACGGAATCTTTACTAACATTCTACGGCTGAGCTGTTTTTTTAAACATTTTGGTTTGGGGGGGGAGAGAGGTATTTTATTTTAAAAAGCGTACCTAATCACGACCAAATTTAATCAGGATCATCTATTCGTAAAGATAAACGTAACCTCTTTAGAAACGGTAAAAAATATCGGCGTTTCCGCGCGCCGCGCGGGCGCGGGGCGGTATCAAAGGCGGGACAAGTCAAGCAGAACGTTGGACGTACAGACGTACAGAACTTTGGACGTACAGACATACAGACGGACGACAGCCAGAGAGTTTTAAAAGTATACTAGACCAAGTGCAGACCCGTTGGGTCTGGTCCCCGAAAGTGCTTGACACCCCGGGGTGTTGTTCCCGAACGTGCTTCAGACCCCGGGGTGAAAAGCGGCGAAAAAAAGATGGCGTCGTTTCGGAGAAAATCGGAGACAATCGGAGAAAATCACATGGGGGTGGGGGGGGGATGGATTTTATTAAAAAACGTGTACATAAACAGGACCGAATTTAATCAGGAGTGGGTATTCGTAAAGATAAATGTAATCTCTTTGGAAATGGTAAAAAATATGGGCCTTTCCGCGCGCCGTGTGGGCCAGGGGCGGTATCAAAGGCGGCGTTGGGACGTACAGACGTACAGACGGACGACAGCCAGAGAGTTTTAAAAGTATACTAGACCAAGTGCAGACCCGTTGGGTCTGGACACCGAACGTGCGTTTGCGGGTGGGGTGAAGGCTGTGGCGTCACACTAATCGCCCCCTTTCCTCCAAAGCACGGAATCCGGCACCCACAAACACACACACTCATCACACCCCTTGATATTAGGGAGTGTAGAGGGGGAGGATGAAATGGGAGAGATTGTTGAGGTTGAAGAGAGTAGGGTGGGGGAGAGGGAGGGGGAGGAGAGTGGTGAGTGGGAGGAGAGCGGGGAGGGCAGGAAGGGGGGAGAGGGGGGAGGGGGTGGAGGGGAGGGATGAGTGGAAGGGCAGAGGAGTAGGTGGAAGAGAGGGAGGGGGAGGGAGAGAGGTGGGGGAGGGTGAGTGGAAGAGTTGGGAGTGAGGGGTTGCGGGGAGTGGTGCAAGAGAGAGGGGAAGGGGGTGGGGGGGAGATGGGGTGAAGAGGGGTGGTGGAGGGGTAAGAGAGGGTGTGGGAGGGGAGGGGGCGAGGAGAGAGGGGAAAGAGTGGGGAGGGAGAGTGGAAGTAGGAGGGGTAGGTACAGTCGGGGTGGGGAGAGAAGAGGGGAGAGGAAGACGGGGTGGGGAGAGAAGAGGGGAGAGGGAGACGGGGTGGGGAGAGAAGAGGAGAGGGGGAGGGAGGGGAGAGGGGGAGGAGGAAAGGGGAGAGATTGGTGAGTGAGAAGAGAGCAGGGTGGGGGAGAGGGAGGGGAGGAGAGTGGGGAGTGGGAGGAGAGCGGGGAGGGCAGGAAGGGGGGAAGGGGATGTTAGAGGTGGAGAGAGGGGATGAGGGGAAGGGGAGAGGAGTAGGGGGAAGAGAGGGAGGGGGGAGGGAGAGGGGAAGAGTGGTGAGTGAGCGGCAGAGGGGTAGCGGGGAGTGGTGCAAGAGAGAGGGGAAGGGGGTGGGGGGGGAGATGGGGGTGAAGAGGGGTGGTGGAGGGGGCAGAGAGGGTGTGGGAGGGGAGGGAGGGGGAGAGAAAGGGGGAAGAGTGTGGAGGGAGAGTTGAAGTATGAGGGGTAGTGACAGTCCATCTGTTCCCCATTCCCTATCACCCCCAATCCTCGGGTTGGTGGGGGTGATAGGGAATGGGGCTGCGGGGGTGGGGGGGAGGGGCTGGGGCTGGGGCTGCTGCCAAGGCATATCTAAATGAATCCATTCCGATTGGACATCTGTTAGCATCGGGCATTGTGACATCACACAACGGAATCTTTACTAACATTCTATGGCTGAGCTGTTTTTTTAATCATTTTGAAATGTTTGGTTTGGGGGGGAGAAGTATTTTATTTTAAAAAGCGTACATAAACACGACCAAATTTAATCAGGGTTGTCTATTCGTAAAGATAAACGTAATCACAGGCTGCGGGGTTGGGGGGGAGGGGCTGGTGCTGATAGGGAATGGGGACATTTCAAAATGTTAAACAAACAGCTCTCAGCAATAGAATGTAAATGAAGGTTCCGTTTTGTGATGTCACAATGCCCAATGCTGCGGGGGTTGGGGGGTAGGGGCTGGGGCTGCTGCCAAGGCATATGTAAATGGATCCATTCCGATTGGACATCTGTGAGCATTGTGCATTGTGGCATCACACACGGAATCTTTACTAACATTCTATGGCTGAGCTGTTTTTTTAAACATTTTGAAATGTTTGGTTTGGGGGGGGGAGAGGTATTTTATTTTAAAAAGCGTACGTAGACACGACCAAATTTAATAAGGATCGTATATTCGTAAAGATAAACGTAACCTCTTTAGAAACGGTAAAAAATATCGGCGTTTCCGCGAGCTGTGTGGGCGCGGGGCGGTGTCAAAGGCCGCGCGGCAAGCAGAACGTTGGACGTACAGCCGCACGGACGGACGACAGCCAGAGAGTTTTAAAAGTGGGTCTTGACACCGAACGTGCGTTTGCGGGTGGGGGGGCTGTGACGTCACACTAACCACCCGTTGGGTCTGTACCTCCAAAGCAGTGTTGCGGGGTGTGAATCTGGCACCCACAAACACACACACTCATCACACCCCTTGATATTATATTAATATTTTAATTTCTTCTTTTATTCCATCTCCACCCTATCCACTGACGAATAGCCATCACCTCTCAGGTGCGTCTCGAGGGGGGGGGGTGCAGAGAGAGAAAATTTAATGTTTGAAAAAAAAAATTGTGAGGTGGGGGAGGAGGAGGGTTGAGAGGAAGGGGGGTGAGGAAGGTGGGGAGAGAGGAAGGTGAGAGAGGAGAGGGGTGGAGAGAGGAAGAAGAGGATGGGGGAGAGAGGTGAAGGGGATGGGTTGGAGCAGGCGTGCATGAGTTGAGCCGCGGGCTGTGAAGAGAGAAGGGCAGAGAGAGAGAGAGGGGAGAGACAGATAGACTGGTACACACAATAAAACTCGAGAAACACTGCGGGTGCAGCAGCATCTATGGATTGAATGAAATAGGCAATGCTTTTGGCGGAAACCCATCCTCAGACGGGTTTTTTCACGAAACGTTGTCTATTTCTTTTGATATAGATGCTGCTGCACCCGCTGAGGTTATGAAGCTTTTTTTTGTGTACCTTTGATTTTCAAGCATCTGCAGTTCTGTCTTAAAGACAGAGAGACTGTTGGCGGGCTGTTTTCCCAACGCGCGTTTGCGGGAGGGGGGGGGGCTGCGGCATCACACTCACACTAACCACCCCCCAAACACAGGCGGGGGAGGGGTGGAGAGGAAGACGTGGTGGGGAGAGAAGAGGGGAGAGGGAGACGGGGTGGGGACAGAAGAGGAGAGGGGGAGGGAGGGGAGAGGGGGAAGAGGAAAGGGGAGAGATTGGGGAGGGAGAGGAGAGCAGGGTGGGGAGAGGGAGGGGGAGGGGAGTGGTAGGAGAGCGGGGAGGGCAGGAAGGGGGGAGAGGGGGGGAGGGGATGTTAGAGGTGGAGAGAGGGGATGAGGGGAAGGGGAGAGGAGTAGGGGAAGAGAGGGAGAGAAGGAGGGGGGAGGGATAGAGGTGGGGGAGGGAGAGTGGAAGAGTGGGGAGTGAGAGAGAAGGGAGGGGGGAGAGGGGTGGGGGAGGGGGTTGTGGAGCGAAATGGGGATGGGTTTGGGAGTTAAGTGGAAGAATGGGGAGGGAGATGGAGAGGTGTAGGGGGAGTGGTGGAAGTGGGAGAGAGGGAGGGGGAGAGGTGTAGGGGGAGTGGTTGAAGAGGGATAGCGGGGTAGGGGGAAGGGGACGGGGTGAGAGAGGGAAGGGGGATGTGGGAGAGAGTAATGGGGGTGGGAGGAAGAGGGGGATGAGAGGGAGAGGGGTGAGGAGAAGGGGATGGAGAGGGGGAGGAGAGAGGGGTGGGTAAGGCGAGGAGAAGGGTAGAGAGGTGTGGGGGAGGGTGGAGGGTGGCGACGGGGTTGGGAGAGAAGAGGGGGGGAGGGGGGAGAGGGAGACGGGGTGGGGAGAGAAGAGGGGAGAGATGGGAGGGAGGAGAGAGTGGGAGGAGGAAAGGGGAGAGATTGGTGAGGGAGAAGAGAGCAGGGTGGGGGGAGAGGGATGGGGAGGAGAGTGGGGAGTGGGAGGAGAGCGGGGAGGGCAGGAAGGGGGGAGGGGGGAGGGGATGTTAGAGGTGGAGAGAGGGGATGAGGGGAAGGGGAGAGGAGTAGGGGAAAGAGGGAGGGGGGAGGGATAGAGGTGGGGGAGAGAGAGGGGAAGAGTGGTGAGTGAGGGGCAGAGGGGTAGCGGGGAGTGGTGCAAGAGAGAGGGGAAGGGGGTAGGGGGGAGATGGGGGTGAAGAGTGGTGGTGGAGGGGGGAGAGAAGGTGTGGGAGGGGAGGGAGGGGGAGAGGAGAGAGGGGGAAGAGTGGGGAGGGAGAGTTGAAGTAGGAGGGGTAGGGACAGTCCATCTGTTACCCATTCCCTATCACCCCCAATCCTCTTTCTCTATTCACACACACGTGACGACGCCCTTCGACACAGGCTGCGGGGGTGGGGGGGAGGGGCTGGGGCTGGGGCTGCTGCCAAGGCATATGTAAACGGATTCATTTCGATTGGATATCTTTGAGCATTGGGCATTGTGACATCACAAAACGGAACCTTCATTAACATTCTATTGCTAAGAGCTGTTTTTTTAAACATTTTGAAATGTCCCCATTCCCTATCCCCCCCACACACGTGGCGACGCCCTTCGACACAGGCTGTGGGGTTGGGGGGGAGGGGCTGGGGCTGGGGCTGGGGCTGCTGCCAAGGCATATCTAAATGAATCCATTCCCATTGGACATCTGTTAGCATCGGGCATTGTGACATCACACAACGGAATCTTTACTAACATTCTATGGATGAGCTGTTTTTTAAATCATTTTGAAATGTTTGGGGGTGGGGGGGGAGAAGTATTTTATTTTTTAAAGTGTACATAAAAACGACCAAATTTAATCAGGGTTGTCTATTCGTAAAGATAAACGTAAGCACAGGCTGTGTGGTTGGGGGGGAGGGGCTGGGGCTGGGGTTGCTGCCAAGGCATATGTAAACGGATTCATTCCGATTTGTCACACGTGTCGCAGGGCGTCACCACGTGTGTGGGGGTGATAGGGAATGGGAACATTTAAAAATGTTAAACAAACAGCTCTCAGCAATAGAATGTAAATGAAGGTTCCGTTTTGTGATGTCACAATGCCCAATGCTGCGGGGGTTGGGGGTGAGGGGCCGGGGCTTGGGTCGCCGCAAAGGCATATGTAAATGGATCCATTCCGATTGGACATCTGTGACCATTGTGCATTGTGACATCACACAACGGAATCTTTACTAACATTCTACGGCTGAGCTGTTTTTTTAAACATTTTGAAATGTTTGGTTTTGGTGGGGGGAGAGGTATTTTATTTTAAAAAGCGTACGTAAACACGACCAAATTTAATCAGGATCGTCTATTCGTAAAGATAAACGTAACCTCTTTAGAAACGGTAAAAAATATCGGCGTTTCCGCGCGCCGCGCGGGCGCGGGGCGGTATCAAAGGCGGGACGTCAAGCAGAACGTTGGACGTACAGACGTACAGACGGACGACAGCCAGAGAGTTTTATATAATAATAGATAGAAGATAGAAGATAGATAGATAGATAGATAGATAGATAGATAGATAGATAGATAGATAGATAGATAGATAGATAGATAGATAGATAGATAGATAGATTTGGCTTGGTTTTAATGTAAATTGCCCCTAGTGTGTCTAGGATAGTGTTAGTGCGCAGGGATCGCTGGTCAGCGTGGACTCTGTGGGCTGAAGAGCCCGTGTCCATGCTGTATCTCTAAAGTCTACACTAAACCTATTTTGGGAATGTCTAACTTTCTGGTCTTGTGTCAAGGAGAACTCAAGAGGTCGTATAACATAGATGTTCCGTTTAGTTTTGAGACACAGCAGGAGAATGGGGTTGAGAGGGAAAGATAAATCTGCCATCATTGAATGGCGTAGTAGACTTGATGGACCTAGAACTTATGAAATAGGGTCATAAGTGATAGGAGTAGAAGTAGGCCATTTGGCCCATCGTCTAAACCATTCAATCATGGCTGATCTATCTCTCTCTCCTAATCACATTCTCCTGCCCTCTCCCCATAACCGATGACGCCTGTACTAATCAAAAATCTATCTGTCTCTGCCTTAGAAATACCCACGGACTTGGCCTCCACAGCCCTTTCCACATTCACTCTATCCAAGCCTTTCATTATTCTGTAAGTTCTGTAAGTTTCAATGAGGTTCCCCCTCATTCTTCTAAACAGCGGGTACTGGCCCAGTGCTGACAAACACTCATCATGGGTTAACCTACTCGTTTCTGGGATCATTCTCGTAAACCTCCTCTGGACCCTCTCCAGAGCCAGCACATCCGTCCTCAGGTATGGTACCCAGAATTGCTCACAATATTCCAAATGCAGCCTTACCAGCACCTTATAGAGCCTCAGCGTTACATCCCTACTTTTGTATACAAGCCCTCTTGAAGTAAATGCTAGCATTGAGTTAGCATTAGAAATAGATTGTATTTATGTATGGTATATCTGTTGTGTTTGGAAAGAATGAAGAACAAAGCTTTTCACTGTACCTCACTGACAATAATAAACCTAAATAAGAACTGAAGAACCTGTTTCCGCGCTGTATCTCTACACTAAACGAAACATCTATGTTATACAGTGCCCTCCATAATGTTTGGGACAAAGACCCATCATTTATTTATTTGCCTCTGTACTCCACATTTTGAGATTTGTAATAGAAAAATAATCACATGTGGTTTAAGTGCACCTTGTCAGATTTTAATAAAGGCCATTTTTATACATTTTGGTTTCACCGTGTAGAAATTACAGCAGTGTTTATACATAGTCCCCCCATTTCAGGGCACCATAATGTTTGGGACACAGTAAATAAAAGTAGTCATGTTTAGTATTTTGTTGCATATCTTTTGCATGCAGTTGCTGGGTGTCTTCTCTGGTGATGCTCTGCCAGGCCTGTATTGCAGCAATCTCTAGCTTATGCTTGTTTTGGGGGCTAGTCCCCTTCAGGCATGCTCAATTGGGTTCAGATTGGGTGATTGACTTGGCCACTTAAGTATTGACCATTTTTTAGCTTTGAAAAACTCCTTTATTGCTTTAGCAGTATGTTTGGGATCATAGTCTTGCTGTAGAATGAACCGCCGGCCAATGAGTTTTGAAGCATTTGTTTGAACTTGAGCAGATAGGATATGTTTAAACACTTCAGAAGTTGTATCATCAATGAAGATAAGTGAGCCAGTACCTTCAGCGGCCAAACATGCCCAGGCCATAACACTCCCACCACCGTGTTTCACAGATGAGGTGGTATGCTTTGGATCTTGAGCAGTTCCTTCTCTCCTCCATACTTTGCTCTTGCCATCACTCTGATATAAGTTTATCTTCATCTCATCTGTCCACAAGACCTTTTTCCAGAACTGTGGTTGCTCTTTTAAGTACTTCTTGGCCAAAATGTGTCCCAAACATTATGGTGCCCTGAAATGGGGGGGGGGGGGGCTTTGTATAAACACAGATGTAGAGAAGACTTATGAGGATGTTGCCAGGATTCAAACGCCTGAGCTATAGGGAGAGGTTGAACAGGCTTGGACTCTATTCCTTAGAGCGCAGGAGGATGAGGGGAGATCTTACAGAAGTGATTTGATGCTGAAATTTCTTCTGACAGAGAACTATCTGCAGGTACAATCGCAACATTCAAGAAGAATTTGGACAGTGACATGGATAGGACGGGTTTAGTGAGTTATCGGCAGGCAAGTGGGACTAGTGTCGGTAGGACATGTTGGTTGGTGTGGGCAATTTGGGCTGAAGGGCCAGTTTCCATGCACTATGACTCTTTGAACATAGTGCCCAAAACCGGACACAATACTCATAATCCCACTCGAAATTTCAAAGAGAACACAATTATGATATTTGTCCCTTGCATTCACTAGACGCTCTGAGACAGGATTCAACTTTCCTCATAGAGCCATAGACTCATTGAGTGTGGAAACAGGCCCTTTGGCCCAACTTGCCCACATGTCCCAGCTACACTAGTCCCACCTGCCAGCGTTTGGTCCATATCCCTCCAAACATGTCCTATCCATGTACCTGTCTAATTGCTTCTTAAATGTTTGGATAGTCCCAGCCTCAACTACCTCCTCTGGCTGCTTGTTCCATACACCCACCACCCTTTGTGTGGAAAAAGTTACCCATCAGATTCCTATTAAATTTTTTCCCCTTCGCCTTGATGGTTTTTTTTTAACTGTTAGGTTACAGGATTGCAACGTTACCAAATATTACAGTGTTTCCGATCAACGTGAATGGAGTGGAAGTGACCGGAGCGACTCTTGGCATCATTGGAATGGGAAGGATCGGTTACAAAGTTGCTCAGAGAGCCAGAGGATTTGATATGAAAATCCTGTACCACAACAGGAATAGGAGGTAGGATTACTGAGTAGTTTTGTCCCAACACCCCCTCCCTTGACACTGACCAGGGACCCCGACAGTCCTTTCACGTTGGGCCGAGGTTCACTTGCTGCAATGTAACCCATCAGGAAGTCTGGCTCCGTCCTGGGGGTGGAGTTGGATTCACGGGAGGTGGTCTTACAGGGGAGGATGCTCCTCAAACTGCGGAGCATCCTGGACAGTACAGCTCACCCGCTCCATGACACACTGGTCAACCTGAGGAGCACCTTCAGCAACAGACTGGTTCCACCAAGATGCAGCACAGAACGCCACAGAGATCTTTCTTCCTGTGGCTATCAAAATGTACAACTCCTCCCCCTTCTGTCGTGGGGTAGACTGAGACTGACTTCCCTCCCCCTCCCTTCCCTAAACTTTGCATGTCCCCAATACTTTCCATTTGTCATGTTTCATGTATGTTGTGTTTTATGACTGTTGGCAGATCAATATCCCTCCTGGGATAAATAAAAGTTATATCGTATCGTAAGGGTTAAACAGACTGAGCTAAAATGGAGTTGTCGGTTAAATTAGCAGCACTGCATCTCGAACCCTGTTTAGGAAAACAAGTAGATGTTTTGGAACAATGCTCAGGCTAATTGCAAAGATCCAGTGGATCATGAGGCCACTTGCGAGGTCAGTGAGATAAGCTTTGCTTTCCCAGAGATATCCCAGACTAGGTTGGTCTGATAAGACACATAACTGATGCCATTGTGGTATCAAGGAGGATGGCTAGTTTGACACATAATCACCCGTTGTTCTTGGAGAGGTAGGTAGGTGGTGGTGGTGGTGGTGGTGTGTGTGTGTGCGTGTGCGCGCGCCCACATTTTGCCCGTTCTCACAGACGGCCAACAATGGCCTGTTTCCTTTATCATGGCACCTTTTTTTGCACATTTCATTCATTTGTTCTATATCTCTCTACATCACTCTATATCTCTCACTTCCCTTTCTTGTGACTTTCAGAGTGAAGAAGGGTCTCGACCCGAAACGTCACCCATTCCTTCTCTCGAGAGATGCTGCCTGTCCCGCTCAGTTACTCCAGCATTTTGTGTCTATCTAGTATTATTTCATCAATGTATTTCGATGCATATAGACATATTGTGGTCAGAACATACTGGGGAGCACAATTTATATTATCGTCGCTCTTGAGTTTTTTTATGTCGGGCAGCGGTGAAATATATCTCCCCTAACGTACGATGAACGTTTGACAGCACTGGGCCTCTACTCGTGGAGTTTAGAAGGATGAGGGGGAACCTCATTGAAACTTAACAAATAATAATGCTTACATGCATCAAAAGACAATAAGAGTAGGCCATTCGACCCCTCGAGCCAGCACCGCCATTCAATGTGATCATGGCTGATCATCCACAATCAGTACCCAGTTCCTGCCTTCTCCCCATATCCCCATAAGAGGTCTGTCGAGCTCTCTTGAAAACATCCAGAGAACCAGCCTCCACCGCCCTCTGAGGCAGAGAATTCCATCGACCCACAACTCTATGTGAAAAAGTTTTTCATCATCTCCGTTCTAAATGGCTTACCCCTTATTCTTAAACTCTAGCCCCTGGTTCTGGACTCCCCCAACAGCGGTAACATATTTCTGCCTCTAGCGTGTCCAAATCCTTAATAATCTTATATGTTCCAATAAGATTCCCAAGAACTCATAGTCGTACAGTGTGGAAACAGGCCCTTCGGCTCAACTTGCCCATGCCAACCAACAAGTCCCATCAACACTGCGCCACTGTGCTACTCCAGCACTTTTTGCCTTTTTTATTCTCTTTGTTTGGTTACTCAGATACACTGTATCAGATACACTTAGCAACAAAAAAACAGGTGCCAGAGTAGGCCATTCGGCCCTTCGAGCCAGCACCGCCATTCAATATGATCATGGCTGATCATCTGAAATCAGTACCCAGTTCCTGCATTCTCCCCATATCCCTTGATTCCTTTAGCCCTAAGAGCTAAATCTAACTCTCTCTTGAAAACATCCAATGAATTGGCCTCCACTGCCTTCCACAGATTCGCAACTCTCTGGGTGAAAACGTTTTTCCTCATCTCTGTCCTAAATGGCCTACCCCTTATTCTTAAACTGTGTGACCCCTGGTTCTGGACTCCCCAGCATAGAGAAAAATGTTCCTGCACCTAGCCTGAACGATCCTTTAAGAATTTTATAATGTTTCTATAAGATATCCTCTCATCCTTCTGAATTCCAGTGTTTTTATCTGTGTTTAGACCAGAGGAGGAGGAGAAGTTGGTCGGTGCACGCTACTGTGTGAAGATTGGTGATCTCCTCCAGGAGTCTGACTTCGTGATGGTGGTGGTAAATCTGACTCCTCAAACCTGCAAACTTATCGGGGAAAAAGAACTTTGCCAAATGAAGCCCTCCGCTACTCTGATCAATATTTCTCGAGGTAGGTGTAGAATACAAAATTAATTAATCAACAACTTCTCTTTTGAGAAGCAAGGAGAGGGAAGAAGTACATTTCATGTTTCTCTTCACTGCTTACAATGCTATTGTACGACAGTGATCGCAACTTTTACTGAAGTGTGGATGGCCGTCTGCTCGCTAGGAGCTCATCCGCCCATCTAACTACCTCTTAAATATAGCCAATGAACTGGCCTCAACTACCCTCTGCGGCAGAGAGTTCCAGAGATTCACCACTCTCTGTGTGAAAAAGTTTTTTCTCATCTCGGTCTTAAAGGATTTCCCCCTTATCCTTAAGCTGTGACCCCTTGTCCTGGACTTCCCCAACATCGGGAACAATCTTCCTGCATCTAGCCTGTCCAACCCCATAAGAATTTTGTACGTTTCTATAAAATCCCTTCTCAATCTCCTAAATTCTAGCGTGTATAACCAAGTCTATCCAGTCTTTCTTCATATGAAAGTACTGACATCCCAGGAATCAGTCTGGTGAACCTTCTCTGCACTCCATCTATGGCCATAATGTCCTTCCTCAGATTTGGAGACCAAAACTGTACGCAATACTCCAGGTGTGGTCTCACCAAGACCCTGTACAACTGCAGTAGAACCTCCCTGCTCCTATACTCAAATCCTTTTGCTATGAAAGCTAACATACCATTCGCTTTCTTCACTGCCTGCTGCACCTGCATGCCTACATTCAATGACTGGTGTACCATGACACCCAGGTCTCGCTGCATCTCCCCTTTTCCTAATCGGCCACCGTTTAGATAATAGTCTGCTTTCCTGTTTTTTGCCACCAAAGTGGATAACCTCACAATTATCCACATTATACTGCATCTGCCAAACATTTGCCCACTCACCCAACCTATCCAAGTCACCTTGCAGTCTCCTAGCATCCTCACAGCTAACACTGCCCCCCAGCTTAGTGTCATCCGCAAACTTGGAGATGTTGCCTTCAATTCCCTCATCCAGATCATTAATATAAATTGTAAATAGCTGGGGTCCCAGCACTGAGCCTTGCGGTACCCCACTAGTCACTGCCTGCCATTATGAAAAGGACCCGTTTACTCCTACTCTTTGCTTCCTGTTTGCCAGAAAGTTCTCTATCCACATCAATACTGAACCCCCAATACCGTGTGCTTTAAGTTTGTATACTAATCTCTTATGTGGGACCTTGTCGAAAGCCTTCTGAAAGTCCAGATACAACACATCCACTGGTTCTCCCCTATCCACTCTACTAGTTACATCCTCGAAAAATTCTATAAGTTTCGTCAGACATGATTTACCTTTCGTAAATCCATGCTGACCTTGTCCAATGATTTCACCACTTTCCAAATGTGCTGCTATCACATCTTTAATAACTGAATCTAGCAGTTTCCCCACTACCGATGTTAGACTAACTGGTCTATAATTCCCCGTTTTCTCTCTCCCTCCCTTCTTAAAAAGTGGGGTTACGTTTGCTACCCTCCAATCCTCAGGAACTACTCCAGAATCTAAAGAGTTTTGAAAAATTATCACTAATGCATCCACTATTTCTGGAGCTACTTCCTTAAGTACTCTGGGATGCAGCCTATCTGGCCCTGGTGATTTATCGGCCTTTAATCCATTCAATTTACCCAACACCACTTCCCGACTAACCTGGATTTCACTCAGTTCCTCCATCTCCTTTGACCCGCGGTCCCCTGCTATTTCCGGCAGATTATTTATGTCTTCCTCAGTGAAGACGGAACCAAAGTAGTTATTCAATTGGTCCGCCATATCCTTGTTCCCCATGATCAATTCACCTGTTTCTGACTGCAAGGGACCTACATTTGTTTTAACTAATCTCTTTCTCTTCACATATCTATAAAAACTTTTGCAGTCAGTTTTTATGTTCCCTGCCAGTTTTCTTTCATAATCTATTTTCCCTTTCCTAATTAAGCCCTTTGTCCTCCTCTGCAGGTCTCTGAATTTCTCCCAGCCCTCTGGTATGCTGCTTTTTCTGGCTAATTTGTACGCATCATCTTTTGCTTTGATACTATCCCTGATTTCCCTTGTTATCCACGGATGCACTACCTTCCCTGATTTATTCTTTTGCCAAACTGGGATGAACAATTTTTGTAGTTCATCCATGCAGTCTTTAAATGCCTTCCATTGCATATCCACCGTCAACCCTTTTAGAACTAATTGCCAGTCAATCTTGACCAATTCACGTCTCATACCCTCAAAGTTACCTTTCTTTAAGTTCAGAACCGTTGTTTCTGAATTAACAATGTCACTCTCCATCCAAATGAAGAACTCAACCATATTATGGTCACTCTTGCCCAAGGGGGCACGCACAACAAGACTGCTAACTAACCCTTCCTCATTACTCAATACCCAGTCTAGAATAGCCTGCTCTCTCGTTGGTTCCTCTACATGTTGGTTTAGATAACTATCCCGCATACATTCCAAGAAATCCTCTTCCTCAGCACCCCTGCCAATTTGATTCACCCAATCTATATGTAGATTGAAGTCACCCATTATAACTGTTTTGCCTTTGTTGCACGCATTTCTAATTTCCTGTTTGATGCCATCCCCAACTTCACTACTACTGCTAGGTGGCCTGTACACAACACCCACCAGCGTTTTCTGCCCCTTAGTGTTTCGCAGATCTACCCATACCGATCCCACATCCTCCAAGCTAATGTCCTTCCTTTCCACTGCGTTAATCTCCTCTCTAACCAGCAACGCTACCCCACCTCCTTTTCCTTTCTCTCGATCCCTCCTGAATATTGAATATCCCTGGATGTTCAGCTCCCAGCCTTGGTCACCCTGGAGCCATGTCTCTGTGATCCCAACTATATCATAATCATTAATAGCTATCTGCACATTCAACTCATCCACCTTATTACGAATGCTCCTTGCATTGAGACACAAAGCCTTCAGGCTTGTTTTTACAACGCTCTTACCCCTTATACAATTATGTTGAAAAGTGGCCCTTTTTGATTTTTGCCCTGGATTTGTCTGCCTGCCACTTTTACTTTTCACCTTGCTACCTATTGCTTCCGCCGCATTTTACACCCCTCTGTTTCTCTGCTCACCCATTTAAGAACCCCACCACCTCTTATTCTCTGTTTATTATTGTTTTCTTCTTTCCCCCCTACATGTTGGATCTGAGTGCTTTCCTTCTCTGCCTCCTGCCTCACACACTGTCTAATAGCTTTCTCTATTTGAGTCCCTCCCCCCAACCATTATAGTTTAAAGTCTCCCCAGTAGCCTTTGCAGATCTCCCCGCCAGGATATCGGTCCCCCTCAGGTTCAAGTGCAACCCATCCTTTTTGTACAGGTCGCACCTTCCACAAAAGAGGTCCCAATGATCCAGAAATTTGAATCCCTGCCCTCTGCACCAGTCCTTCATGTGGGAGGAAATTGTAAATCCTGGGGAAAAAAGGGAGAACGCATAAACTTCGTACAGACAGCACTCGTAGTCGGGATCGAACCCGGGTCACTGGCGCTGTGAGGCCGCAGCTCTGAAATAGATGAGAATATGATGGAAATAATCAGTAGAAACAAGGAACTGCAGATGCTGGTTTTTTTTTTTAAAGGACACAAAGTGCTGGAGTAACTCGGCAGGTCAGGCTGCATCTCTGGAAAACATGAACGGGTGACGTTTCGGGTCAGGACCTTCAGACAAATAGTCAGCAGGTAGCATCTGCGGAATGAGAAACAATTCTGATACGGGACCTTACAATATAATTGCAGATGAGAAAAAGGGAGGCCCGGTGGCGCAGCGGTAGAGTTGCTGCCTTACAGCACCAGAGACCCGGGTTCAATCCTGACTACAGGTGCTGTCTGTACGGAGTTTGTACGTTTGTACGTTCTCCCTGTGACCGCGTGGGTATTCGCCAGGTGCTCCTCCAGAGACGTACAGGTTTGTTGGTTAATTAGCTTCAGTAAAATTGTACATCGTCCCTAGTGTGTAGAATAGTGCTAGTGTACGGGGATCACTGGTCGGCGCGGAGTCGGTGGGCCTGAGGGCTTGTTTCCGTGCTGTATCTCTAAAGTCAAAAGGAAATAAATCAAGTTAGTTTTCAGTGGGAGCGAGGGAACGTGGAAGGAATAATTAGATACAGGGACTATCTCTCATAGTTTCGTTTATTTTACTGTCACGTGTACTGAGATACAGTGCAAAACTTTTTTGTTGCATGCTATCCAGTTAGTGGAAAGACTATTCATGATTACAATCAAGCCGTCCACAATGTACAGATGCAGGATAAAGGGAATAACGTTTAATGCAAGGTAAAGCCCGAGGAAAGATAGTCCAAGGGCCTCCAATGAAGGAGATGGTAGGTCAGGACTGCTCTCTGGTTGTTGATAGGATGGTTCAATTGCCTGATAACAGCTGGGAAGAAACTGTCCCTGAATCTGAAGGTGTGCGATTTCACGCTTCTGTACTTCGTGCCCGATGGGAGAAGAGGGAGAATCCAGGGTGAGATTCGTCCTTGATTATGCTGCTGGTCTTGCCGAGGCAGCGTGAAATGTAGATGGAGTCAATGCAAGGGAGGTTGGTTTGTGTGATGGTCTGGGCTGCGTCCACAATTCTCTGTAATTTCTTGGGGTCTTGGATGGAGCTGTTCCCAAACCAAGCTGTGAAGCAGCCCCAGTTCAAATGGGTGGGATCTCGTGCAGGACAGAGGCACGTGAGAGGCTAGAAGTTGGTATGGAGGGTGGTGTGGGAAAGGGTAGTGGACAGAATAGGCAGGTGAAAGGCGGAGAGCGAGGAAGGAGGGTTGGTTTAAACTGCACGTATTTTAATGCAAGGAGCCTGACGGGTAAGGCAGATGAGCTTAGGGCATGGATAGGTACGAGCGACTGGGACGTTGTAGCCATGACTGAAACCTGGTTAAGGGAAGGGCAGGACTGGCAGCTCAATGTACAGGAGCTTCAGGAGAGACAGGGGTGAGGGAAAAAGAGGAGGGGAGGGGTTGCATTGTTGTTAAGGAGGATGTCACGACTGTGTTCAGAGGTGACATTACAGATGGTTCATCTAGTGAGGCTATATGGGTGGAGCTGAGGAACAAGAAAAGGTTGATCATCGTGTTGGGGGTGTACTACAGACCCCCGAATAGTCAACGGGAATTAGAAGAACAGATGTGCCGGGAGATTGCAGACAGCTGCAGGTCAAATAAGGTTGTTGTAGTGGGGGATTTTAACTTTCCCAATATAGACTGGGAAAACCATAGTGTGAAGGGTTTAGATGGGGTGCAATTCCTCAAAAGTGTTCAGGAGAGTTTTCTTAAGCAGTATGTAGAGACCCCCACACGTGAGAAGGCAATGCTGGATCTAGTATTGGGAAATTGGGAAGGGCAAGTTAATGAAGTGTTTGTGGAGGAGCCTTGTGGGACCAGTGACCACAGTTCGATTAGGTTTAAGACAGTTATGGATAGGGACGGAGAGGGTCCACCTGTTAAAATGCTCAACTGGCGTAAGGCCAACTTTGAGAGTATGAGAGAAGGTCTCGCTCAATTTGAGGGGAAAGGAACATCGGCCAAGTGGGATGTTTTTAGAAGTGTGCTGACGAAAGCTCATGATGTGTACGTCCCCGTTAGAGTGAAGGGCAAAGCAGGCAAACGTAAGGAAGCTTGGCTAACGAGCGAAAGTTAGTCAAAAACAAGAAGGATGCATGGGACAGGTACAGGCAGCTGGGATCAAGTGCATCCCTGGAGGAGTTTCGGAAACTAAAGAGTAAACTGAAAAATGAAATCAGAAGGGCAAAAAGGGGCCAGGAGATAGCTCTGGCGGGTAGCATTAAGGACAATCCCAAAAGATTTTATATATACATGTGGGAAAAAAGGTAACCAGAGAGAGAGTGGGACCTCTCAGGAATCTCTGTGTGGGGCCACAGGAGATGGGCAAGATCCTAAATGAGTATTTCTCCTCTGTATTTACCGAGGAGAAAGACAGTAGGACGGAGGAAATTGGAGCAGTCGCTGGAAGTGTCTTGAGAGCAGTCAGTGTTACCTTCGAAGAAGTACTGAAGGTACTGTCATGTTTGAAGGCAGACAAATCTCCAGGGTCTGATCAGATATATCCGAGGACATTGTTGGAAACTAGAGAGGAAATTGCGGGAGCCCTGGTTGAAATTTACGAGTCGTCCTTAAATACAGGAGAGGTGCTGGAGGGTGGCAAATGTTGTGCCTCTTTTCAAGAAGGGCTGCAGGGAAAATGCTGGGAACTATAGGCCGGTAAGCTTAACATCTGTAGTTGGTAATTTACTGGAGAGTATTCTAAGGGATAGGTTATACAGGCATGTGGATGGGCAAGGGCTGATTAGGGACAGTCAGCATGGTTTTGTACGTGGGAGGTCGTGTCTCGCAAATCTGATAGATTTTTTTTTGAGGACGTGACCAAAAACGTTGATGAGGGCAAAGCTGTAGATGTTGTGTACATGGACTCTAGTGAGGCGTTCGACAAGGTTCCGCATGGTAGGCTGCACTGTAAGGTTAGATCGCAAGGTATCCAAGGAGAGATAGGTGAATGGATAGCAAATTGGCTCCATGGAAGGAAGCAGAGGGTAATGGTTCTCGGACTGGAGGCCTGTGACTAGTGGTGTACCTCAGGGTTCGGTGTTGGCCACTTTACTGTTTGTCAACTACATCAATGATTTGGATGAGAACACACAGGGCAAGATTAGCAAGTTTGCTGATGATTCAAAAGTTAGTGGTTTTGCAGATAGTGAAGATGGTTGTGAACGATTGCAGCAGGATCTGGATCGATTGGCCAGGTGGGCGGATGAATGATTGATGGAATTTAATACAGAGAAGTGTGTGGTGTTGCATTTTGGGATGTCGAACAAGGGCAGAACCTACACAGTAAATGGTAGGCCTCTGGGTAGTGTTGTGGAGCAGAGGGATCTAGGAGTACAAGTGCATGGTTCCTTGAAGGTCGAGTCGCAGGTAGATAAGGTGGTCAAAATGGCTTTTGGTACTTTGGCCTTCATCAGTCAGAGTATTGAGTATAGAAGTTGGGAGGTCATGTTGCAGTTGTATTATACGTTGGTGAGACCGCATTTAGAATATTGTGTTCAGTTTAGGGCACCGTGTTATAGGAAAGATATTGTCAAGCTTGAAAGGTTTCAGAAAAGACTAGACTAAGTGGGACCCGTTGGGTCCCATGTTCACATGGGAGGGCTGGTCCCCCGATGCAATATTCCACCTCTCCACCAATTCCAATATTGGTGGCCAGTGGGGGGGGGGGCGTTCTGGAGCGCTGGTATGGGTGTTGTTGGCTGCAGGGACTACTGGTCTCCAGAGGGCTAGTATGGACATTGTGGGCCAAATGGATTCTTGGGGTGGCTGCTCACTCATGGCTGGTGGGCTGGCAGTCGACTCGCAGTTATTCCTTGAAATTCCATTTCAAGCAGAGTGCAAGGCCACCAAATTCAAATCCATTTTCCTACCATTTCAAGCAGGGTGCAAGGCCACCAAATTCAAGTGCAGTTTCTTACCTCTTCGAGCAGGGTGCAAGGCCACCAAATTCAGGTTCAGTTTCCTACCACTTCAAGCAGGGTGCAAGGCCGCCAAATTCAGGTTCAGTTTCCTACCACTTCAAGCAGGGTGCAAGGCCACCGAATTCAAGTGCAGTTTCCAACCACTTCAAGCAGGGTGCAAGGCCACCAAATTCAAGTGCAGTTTCATACCACTTCAAGCAGGGTGCAAGGCCACCAAATTCAAGTGCAGTTTCATACCATTTCAAGGGGGGTGCAAGGCCACCAAATTCAAATGCAGTTTCATACCATTTGATGCAGGGTGCAAGGCCACCAAATTCAAATGCAGTTTCATACCACTTCAAGCAGGGTGCAAGGCAACCAAATTCAAGTGCAGTTTCATACCATTTCAAGGAGGATGCAAGGCCACCAAATTCAAATGCAGTCTCATACCATTTCATGCAGGGTGCAACGACACCACATTCAAATGCAGTTTCATACCATTTCATGCAGGGTGCAAGGTCACCACATTCAAATGCAATTTCATACCATTTCAAGCCGAGTGAAACCACCATAAAACCACACAAAACACCACACTCACAGTTCAGTAGACATTCAGTGTGTTCAGTTGATTTACAGCTCAGACAGAGTCGTGACCTCTCCCTCCCCCATCATGCAGAGACTGAGCCACACCCACACTTCCGGGTTTTATAATCCCTCCCCCTCCCACCGGAAAAGGTGTGGCCTTCATGGCGTGATTGACAGGAGAGAGATTCTCAACATTTTTTAAACACTAATAACACTTTTATTTTTCACTGATGGGAAGAATCCTCTGCACCTGTTGAGGGGAGGGGGACTGAGTAAGATGGCCAAAAATCACAGCCGTAAGTGGTATCTAAAATCAATATAGTGCAAACAGGAAGTTGTCAAGTTTAGACAAACAACCATTTGCAGTGCATTTTACTTCAACCCAGAACCCCCAAACAACCCTTTGCAGTGCCTTTTTACTTCAACCTAAACCCCCCAAACAACCCTTTGCAGTGGCTTTTTACTTCAACCCAAATCCCCCAAACAACCCTTTGCAGTGCCTTTTTACTTCAACCCAAAACCCCCAAACAACCCTTTGCAGTGGCTTTTTACTTCAACCTAAACCCCCCAAACAACCCTTTGCAGTGGCTTTTTACTTCAACCCAAATCCCCCAAACAACCCTTTGCAGTGCCTTTTTACTTCAACCCAAAACCCCCAAATAACGATTTGCATTGCCTTTTTACTTCAACGCAAAATCCACAAACAACCATTTGCAGTGCCTTTTTACTTCAACCCAAAATCCCCCAAACAACCATTTGCAGTGCCCTTTTTCTTCAACCCAAAACCGCCAAACAACCATTTGCAGTGCCTTTTTACTTCAACCCAAATCCCCCAAACAACCATTTGCAGTGCCTTTTTACTTCAACCCAAAACCCCCAAACAACCATTAGCAGTGCCTTTTTACTTCAACCCAAAACCCCCAAACAACCATTTGTAGTGTCTTTTTACTTCAACCCAAACCCCCCCAAACAACCCTTTGCAGTGCCTTTTTAATTCAACCCAAACCGCCCAAACATCCCTTTGCAGTGCCTTTTTATTTCAACCCAAACCCCCCCAAACAACCATTTGCAGTGCCTTTTTACTTCAACCTAAAACCCCCAAACAACCCTTTGCAGTGCCTTTTTACTTCAACCCAAAACCCCCAAACAACCCTTTGCAGTGGCTTTTTACTTCAACCTAAACCCCCCAAACAACCCTTTGCAGTGGCTTTTTACTTCAACCCAAATCCCCCAAACAACCCTTTGCAGTGCCTTTTTACTTCAACCCAAAACCCCCAAATAACGATTTGCATTGCCTTTTTACTTCAACGCAAAATCCACAAACAACCATTTGCAGTGCCTTTTTACTTCAACCCAAAACCCCCCAAACAACCATTTGCAGTGCCCTTTTTCTTCAACCCAAAACCGCCAAACAACCATTTGCAGTGCCTTTTTACTTCAACCCAAATCCCCCAAACAACCATTTGCAGTGCCTTTTTACTTCAACCCAAAACCCCCAAACAACCATTAGCAGTGCCTTTTTACTTCAACCCAAAACCCCCAAACAACCATTTGTAGTGTCTTTTTACTTCAACCCAAACCCCCCCAAACAACCCTTTGCAGTGCCTTTTTACTTAAACCCAAACCGCCCAAACATCCCTTTGCAGTGCCTTTTTATTTCAACCCAAACCCCCCAAACAACCATTTGCAGTGTCTTTTTACTTCAACCCTAAACCCCAAACAACCCTTTGCAGTGCCTTTTTACTTCAATCCAAAACCCCCAAACAACCATTTGCAGTGCCTTTTTACTTCAAACCAAGCATATTTTCATTTTCAAACCACATTAAGGGCACTCACAGTTGAGTAGACATGTGTTCAGTGTTATTCAGAGCTCAGAGAGACGTGACCCTCTCGCTTCCTCCATCTTGCAGAGACTAAGTGAGGCACACCGCTTCTGGGTTTTATAGTCCCTCCCCCCTCCCACCAGCAGTGGCAGCTGAGAGAATGGCAATTTTTTTTGAATCATTAATATCTTTGATTTTTCATCGATGGGAAAAATCCTCTGGTCCAGTCCGGCGGAGTGGGGCTCTGAGTGAGGTGGCCAAAAATGACGGCCATAAGTGGTGGCGTTCTCTCGGAAATCACATCGCAGTGTCAAAAGCGGTCAAGATCTTACTTTTATTAATATAGATTTACAAGGATGTTGTCAGGACTACAGGGTGTGAGCTATAGGGAGAGGTTGAGTAGGCTGGGTCTCTACTCCATGGAGCGCAGGAGGATGAGGGGAGTTCATGTGACGAATAGATCGGGTAGATGCACAGAGTCTTGCCCAGAGTGGGGGAATCAAGTACCAGAGAACATAGGTTCAAGGTGAAGGGAGAAATAACTCTGTCCGCACTGCAGCCTAACATCGAGGAGTTGGCGGCCTTTGCTGGAGACCGACTTTTGACAGTTCCACCGCGGGTGTCTACGGGTCTTTAACATCACGGAGTTCAAACCAGCAACTGCAGTTCCTTCCTACACGTGAGAGCTAATAGAAGCTGTTCTGTTGATGTCGCAAGGTGCGGCGATTGATCAGGATGCTCTGGTACAAGTACTGCAGAAGAGGAGAATTCGTGCAGCAGCTTTAGACGTGACTGATCCAGAACCACTTCCCAGGTAGTATTTGTTTTCTATCATTACTCCACCTTTGGTAGTTCAATAGTTCTCTCTTATCACATCTACCGAGGTACAGTGAAATTCTTATTTACATACAGTTCAGTAAATTACTACCATGCATAAGAACAATCCCACATTAAATACAAAGTGTATACTTTATATGGTGGCGCAGCGGTAGAGTTGCTGCCTTACAGCACCAGAGACACTGGTTCGATCCTGACTACGGGTGCTGTCTGTACGGAGTTTGTACGTACTCCCCTGCGTGGGTTTTCTCCGAGATCTTGGGTTTCCTCCAACACATCAACGACGTACAGGTTTGTAGATTAATTGGCTTGGTATAATTGTAAATTGTCCCTAGTGTGTGTGTAGGATAGCGTTAATGTGCAGGGATAGCCTGTCGGCGCGGACTCAGTGGGCCGAAGGGCCTGTTTCCGCGCTGTATCTCTAAACCAAACAAAACTAAAATAGCCCACTGAGACCATATACGAGAGGTATTGACGCCATTTTACATGAACCAGCTGCATTTGGCCTTAAAGGCCTGTTGCAGCCGTCGCCTCTGACTGGATCGTCCCGCGAACTGTCGTCCCTCTCATTGCCCGGCCACCTTCGACCCGCCCCCTAGTTCTTCTCACCGGTCCTTTGCTCCTGTGGCCATCGTTGCCGACTACCTCCAGCCTCCTCTCCGGTTCTCGGGGACGGGCTCGGCGGCTCCCTCGACCGGCGGGTTCCCGGTTCCACGGCGGGCGAGTCAGGCCTGTCGATAGACACGAAAAGCTGGAGTAACTCAGCGGGACAGGCAGCATCTCAGGAGAGAGAAGGGATGGGGGACGTTTCGGGTCAGGACCCTTCTTCAAACGGAGAGTCAGGGGAAAGGGAAATGAGAGATATAGACGGTGATGTGGAGAGATGAAGAACAATGAATGAAAGATGCAAAAAATGTAACGATGATAAAGGAAACAGGCCATTGTTAGCTGCTTGCTAGGTGAAAACAAGAAGCTGGTGCGACTTGAGTGGGGGAGGGATGGAGACGGAGGGAATGCCGAGGTTACTTAAAGTTAGAGAAATCAATATTCATATCTCTGGGCTGAAACATACCCAAGTGAAATATGAGATGCTGTTTCTCCAATTTGCATTTAGCCTCACTCCGACAATGGAGGAGGCCTAGGACAGAAAGGTCAGTGTGGGAATGGGAAGGAGAATTAAAGTGTTTAGCAACCGGGAGATCAGGACTGCCTTGCGGGCCAACAGTCAATAACCTAACTACAGTCAATAGTGAAAGGCCTGGATAGAATGGATGTGGGGAGGATGTTTCCACCAGTGGGAGAGTCTAGGACCAGACGCCATAGCCTCAGAATTAACGAATGTTCCTTTAGGAAGGAGATGAAGAGCAATTTATTTAGCCAGAGGGTGTTGAATCTGTGAAATTCTTTGCCCCAGACGGCTGTGGAGGCCAATAAATAGATATTTAAGGCAGGGATAGATAAATTCTTGATTAGTATGGTTGTGGGCAGAAGGCAGGAAAATGGGATTAGGAGGCAGAGATCAGCCATGGTTAAATGGTGGAGTAGACTCGATGGGCCGAATGGCCTAATTCTACTTCTATAACTTGTGAAGTTGAGGGGGGGACATGATAGAAGCATATCAAATTGAGAGGCATAGATAGTGTGGACATTTGGAACCTTTTTCCCTGGATGGAATGACCAAACACTAGAGGCCATAGCTTTAAGGTGAGAGGGGAAAAGTGAAGGGGAAGTGCGGGGCATGTTTTTACAGTGTGTGGTGGAAGGGGTGGCGATGGAAGAAGATACAAGTAGCATTTTAAGATGCTTTCGGATAAGCACATGGGTATGCAGCGAATGGGGGGGCGGGGGTATATGGATCATGTACGGGCAGATAAGAGTTGGTCTTGGCATCATGTTCAGCACAGACATTGTGGGCTGAAGGGCCTGTTCCTGTCCTCCACTGTTCTAACCTTTAGTTTAGTTTAGAGATACAGTGCAGATACAGGCCCTTCGGCCCACCGAGTCCGGACCAACCAGCGGTCCCCGCACATTAACACTACCCTGCACACACTGGGGACAATTTTTACTTTTACACCAAACAAATTAACCTACAAACCTGTACGTCTTTGGAGCGTGGGAGGGAACCAAAGTTCTCGACGGGGGAGGGGGGGGGGGGGGTGGCCAGGGAACCCATGCAAGTCACGAGGAGAACGTACAAGCTCCGTACAGACAAGCACCCACAGTCAGGATCGAACCCGGGTCTCCGGCGCTGTAAGGAAGCAACTCTACCGCTGCGCCACCGTGCTGCCTCTAATACCTCTAACGTAACTTTCTCTTGATTTTCCTTCAATAATAGGGATCATCCTTTGCTGCACCTGCCGAATGTCACTCTGACTCCTTATTTTGGTACTGCCACCGACCAGACCACTCTTAAAATGGTGGATAGAATGATTGAAAATGCTTTGGCTGCCATTCACGGGCGTCCAGTTCCCAATGAAGTACTGTTGCCCTGATGGATACAGGTTAATGATCATCATCGTCAAAAGCTTATACAAAATAAAATCATCAGCTTTGATATTATAGAAATATATCGTGCAGAAGGAAACCACTTGGTCCACAGAAAACACACAAGACTTGCAATATTTAGGCTGTTGTTAATCTTGACCCCCTACATTTGATCCACATCATTGCCTTACACCACAGATGTAGTTTAGTTTAGTTTATTGTCACGTGTACCGAGGTACAGCGAAAAGCTTTTTTGTTGCGTGCTATCCAGTCAGCAGAAAGACACTACATGATCAGTCTGAAGAAGGGTCTCGACCCGAAACGTCACCCATTCCTTCTCTCCAGAGATGCTGTCTGTCCAGCTGAGTTACTCCAGCATTTTGTGTCCATGTGATTACAATCGAGCCATTTACTGTGTACGATAAGGGAAGAACATTCAGTACAAGGTAAAGTCCGATCAAGGATAGTCCGAGGATCACCGATACGATCGATAGTAGTTCAGGATGCAGTTCAGTCGTTCAGATGTTACACTACAGGAATGACCTATGGAAAGGAGATGAGGAGGAATTTCTTTAGTTCGAGGCTGGTGAATCTGTGGAATTCATTGCCAGATTCGGCTGAATTACCCCAGCACTTTGTGTCTATTTTACCTATATCATACCTCCGCTTAGAACGGTTGGCTTAACGCTGGATCTACCTTGACCTGTTCCATAGAAGTGTTGAACCTGACTGAATTATCACTACCTCCAATATGTCACATCTGTGGGATCTTTCACAGTCACATCTGTGGGATCTTTTAAGTTCCTGGGAACCATCATCTCCATGGACCTTAAATGGGGGGGCCACCATCAACTCCACAGTCAAAAAGGCACAACAGAGGATGTACTTCCTCAAGGCAAGTCAAGTCACATTTATTTATATAGCACATTTAAAAAACAACTCTCGTTGGCCAAAGTGCTTTACATTTGTTATAAGAATAATATAAACAAACAAACTACATACATATATACATATAGCCCTCGCTCAGAGGATGTCAAGAAAGGCTTGGGAGTATAGATAGGTTTTTAGTCTTGACTTAAAGGAGTCGATGGAGGGGGCAGTTCTGATGGGAAGGGGGATGCTGTTCCACAGTCTAGGAGCTGCGGCAGCTGAGGAAGCACAATCTGCCACAGGCAATGATGGTCCAATTCTATACGGCCATCGTAGAGTCTGTCCTCACCTTCTCCATCGTGGTCTGGTTGGCTCAGCCACCAAGCACGACATCCGGAGGCTGCAGCGAATCGTCTGATCAGCTGAGAAGGTTATTGGCTGCAACCTTCCCTCATTTGACGAACTGTACACTGCAAGGGCCAGGAAGCGAGCGGGTAACATAGAAACATAGAAAATAGGTGCAGGAGTAGGCCATTCGGCCCTTCCAGCGCCATTCAATACGATCATGGCTAATCATCCAACTCAGTATCCTGTACCTGCCTTCTCTCCATACCCCCTGATCCCTTTAGTCACAAGGGCCACATCTAACTCCCTCTTAAATATAGCCAATGAACTGGCCTCAACTACTTTCTATGGCAGAGAATTCCACAGATTCACCACTCTCTGTGTGAAAAAAAAATGTCTCATCACGGTCCTAAAAGACTTCCCCCTTATCCTTAAACTGTGACCCCTTGTTTTGGACTTCCCCAACATCGGGAACAATCTTCCTGCATCTAGCCTGTCCAACCCCTTAAGAATTTTGTAAGTTTCTAAAAGATTCCCCCCTCAATCTTCTAAATTCTAGCGAGTACAAGCCGAGTCTATCCAGTCTTTCTTCATATGAAAGTCCTGCCATCCCAGGAAAGTCCTGCCATCCCAGAAACCAATCAGTCTGGTGAACCTTCTCTGTACTCCCTCTATGGCAAGAATGCCTTTCCTCTGATTAGGAGACCAAAACTGTACACAATACTCCAGGTGTGTTCTCACCAAGGCCCTGTACAACTGCAGTAGAACCTCCCTGCTCCTATACTCAAATCCTTTTGCTATGAATGCTAACATACCATTTGCTTTTTTCACTGCCTGCTGCACTTGCATGCCTACTTTTAATGACTGGTGTACCATGACACCCAGGTCTCGTTGCATCTCCCCTTTTCCTAATCGGCCACCATTCAGATAATAGTCTACTTTCCTATTCTTGCCACCAAAGTGGATAACCTCACATTTCACCACTTTCCAAATATGCTGCTATCCCATCTTTAATAACTGACTCTAGCATTTTCCCCACTACCGATGTGAGACTAACTGGTCTGTAATTCCCCGTTTTCTCCCTCCCTCCCTTTTTAAAAAGTGGGGTTACATTAGCTACCCTCCAATCCTCAGGAACTACTCCAGAATCTAAAGAGTTTGAAAAATTATCACTAATGCATCCACTATTTCAGGGGCTACTTCCTTAAGTACTCTGGGATGCAGCCTATCTAGCCCTGGGGATTTATCGGCCTTTAATCCATTCAATTTACCTAACACCACTTCCCGACTAACCTGTATTTCACTCAGTTCCTCCATCTCATTTGACCCCTGCTATTTCTGGCAGATTATTTATGTCTTCCTTACTGAAGACAGAACCAAAGTAGTTATTCAATTGGTCTGCCATGTCCTTGTTCCCAATGATCAATTCACATGTTTCTGACTGCAAGGGACCTACATTTGTTTTAACTAATCTTTTTCACTTCACATATCTAAAAGCTTTTGCAGTCAGTTTTTATGTTCCCTGCCAGTTTTCTTTCATAATCTATTTTCACTTTCCTAATTAAGCCCTTTGTCCTCCTCTGCTGGACTGAATTTCTCCCAGTCCTCTGGTAGGCTGCTTTTTCTGGCTAATTTGTATGCTTCATCTTTTGTTTTCATACTATCCCTGATTTCCCTTGTTATCCACGGATGCACTACCTTCCCTGATTTATTCTTTTGCCAAACTGGAATGAACAATTGTTGTAGTTCATCTCTGACCTCTCTCACCCATGCCACAAACTCTTTGAATCACTTCCATCTGGAAGGCGACTCCGGACTGTCTAAGCTGCCACAGCCAGACATAAAAGCAGCATTTTTCCACAAGTAGTAGCTCTACTCAATAACCAAAAAACTGTAGCCTCCTTTTGCTCTGGTATTTTATTTAATTCACATGTTTAATCGATAATGTTTTATTATTAATGTTTAATATTTTATGTGTCATTCCTAACTGTCACTGTATGTCATGTTGCCACTTGCGGGCGGAGCACCAAAGCGAATTCCTTGTATGTGAATATAATTGGCCAATAAACTTATTAATTAATTCATTCAAGATCATAAGTAAAAGGAGTAGAATTAGGCTATTCGGCCCATCAAGTCTACTCCACCATTCCATCATGGGTGATCTATCTCACCTTCCTGACCCCATTCTCCCCATAACCCCTGACCCAGTACTGTTCTCAGAATTGTAGTACATCAGTTCCTTGGACAAAGTCCAATGTCGTAATTAGCGTTAAACCTCACGAGGCCTCGGCAAGGCCAGCAGCATAATCGAGGACGAGTCGCACCTTGCCCACTCCCTCTTCTCCCCTCTCACAACGGGCAAAAGGTGTAGAAGTGTGAAAACGCACGCCTTCAGATTCAGGGACAGTTTCTTCCCAGCTGTTATCAGGCAACTGAATCATCCAATCGACAAGCAGAGAGCGGGCCTGAACTATTATCTATCTCAAGGGAGACACTTGGACTATCTTTAAACTTTTCTGGACATTATCTTGCACTAAATGTTATTCCCTTTATCATGTATCAGTACACTGTGGACGGCTCGATTGTAATCATCTTTAGTTTTTTCACTGGCTGGATAGCACGCAACAGATGCTTTTCACTGTAACCCCGGTACATGTGACAATAAATTAAACTGAACTGTAAATGGGGACGAGGTGAATCAAACAGCATTCAAGCTGATGGAAGGAATTCTGTTCAGAAGCTTGATAGCAGAGGGGAAAACGCTGTTTGTGAGGGAAAAAATGAGAAAATGGTGGAATATTAGCTATTTGAGAGAAGGGATAGATTTAACAGGAATCTGACGGGCAACATTTTCACACAAATGGTGATGGGTGCATGGAACAAGCTACCAGAGGAGATGGTTGAGGCAGGTACTACACTTGGACAGGGGTACATGGATGGGATAGGCTTAAGGATATGGGCTAAATGTGGGCAGATGGGACCAGCTTAGATGGGGCATCTTGGTTGGCATGTGTCAAAGAATGGCCGGCAAAAATCTGATTCTTTCCACGTTTAAGGTCTCCGTCATTTCTATAATCCACATTTTGATTGTGGGGGCCGTAGGGCCTTTCCAAAATTTTAGAATTAATTTTTTTCCTGTTATTATACTATAATCAATAAAGTTTCTTTGTGTTGTTGTAAATGTTTGATTTAATTCTGATGTTCCGAGTATTATAAATTTTGAATCCGGGTCCACTTGTGTGCTGGTCACTTTAGATATTATACTAAAAATATTTACCCAGAATTTTTTAATTTTTGTACAGTTTGCAAACATATGAGATAAGGTAGCTTCTAAATGTTGGCATTTATCACATATAGGTGAGATATGTTGAAAGATTTTATGTAATTTTGTTTTTGAATAATGTAATCTATGTATTACTTTAAATTGTATTAAAGAATGTCTGGCATTTAATGAACATTGATGTATCTGTTGTAAACTTTCTTCCCAAGTATCTTTCGTTATTATTTGATTTAATTCTTTTTCCCATGTTTGTCTGCGTAAGTCCGTCGATGGAATGTCACTGTCTAATAAGATATTATATATATAAGATATTAATTTTTCTGTATTAGGATGTTTATTCCAACATTCGTCAAGAATTTCTGAATTTCTAATTCGAATGTTTTGAGTATTCGATTTTACATAATCTCTGAGTTGAAGATATCTGAAATAATCATTTCCTCGAAGTCCGTAAGTCTGTTGCAACTCCTGAAATGTCAGAAAAGTGCCTTTCTTATAAAGTTGTCCCATATTTTTAATTCCATAATTCTTCCATTGTGTAAAACCCCTGTCCAACCATGAGGGTTTAAACAAAGGGTTATTCACAATCGGGAGAAATAGTGATAAATTATCTAATTTTAATGTCTTTTTTAATTGTTTCCAAATTCGTATGGTACTAAATATTATAGGGTTTTCCCTATAATTTTTTTTGTTTAATTTAGATGTAGCAAATAATATCGACCCGATATCAAAAGGCAAACAGTCTTCCTTTTCCATTTTTAACCAATCTGGTTGTTGTTCTATTTCTTCCAACCAGAAATTCATATTTTTAATATTAACTGCCCAAAAATAAAACAAAGTTGGGTAAAACCAAACCTCCATTTATTTTTGATTTACACAAATGTCTTTTGTTTATCCTATGGTTCTTATAATCCCAGATAAAATCATTAACAATAGAGTCCAATTTTTTTTTAAAGTTTTTTGACAAATATATCGGAATTGTCTGAAAAAGGTATAATATTTGCGGTAAAAAAAATCATTTTTATGGCATTAATTTTGCCAATCATTGAAATAGGGAGTGTTTTCCAGTATTGAATATTCTTATGTAGTTTATTCAGTAGTGGGGGAAAGTTTGCTTTAAATAATGATGTATATATCTTAGTTACATAGATACCTAGGTATTTAAATTTTTTGTTTACTATTTTAAATGGAAATTGTTGTATTATGTGTTTGTTATGTTCCCTTATTGGTATAATTTCACTTTTATTCAAATTTATTCTGTATCCTGAGAGTGACCCAAATTGGGTTATTAGCTCTAATAAGTTTGGAATACTAATTTCTGGTTTTGTAATGTAAATTAGTACATCATCTGCGTATAGAGAAATTGTATTCACTGTGTCCTTTGTGATATACCCATATATTTCCGGATGACCCCTAACTCTTTCTGCAAGTGGTTCAATAGCTAAAGCAAATAATAATGGAGATAACGGGCATCCTTGTCTACAACCTCTAGATAGGCTGAATTTTGGTGACAACCTTTGATTTGTTAATATTCTAGCCGTAGGATTTGTATATAACAGTTTTATCCATGTACAGAATTTCTCCCCTAGTTGCATATTTTCCATCACTGAGAATAAATAAGACCATTGAACCTGATCAAATGCTTTTTCAGCATCGAGTGAGATTATTGCTAAATCTTCATTAATCATTCTCTTAGAATAAATAATATTAAATAATCTTCTTAGATTATAATATGAGTACCGTTTCTGAATAAAGCCTGTTTGGTCAGGGTGTATTATTTTATTCATCACTGTACTTAATCTATGCGCTAGTATTTTAGTTAATATTTTCTGATCTGTATTTAAAAGTGCAATTGCTCTATATGATCCCGGATCTTCCGGATCTTTATCAGCTTTAGGAATAAGTGTTATTATAGATTCATTTAAAGTATCTGGGAGTTTCTGTTGAGTATATATATGCTCATACAGTCTATGTAAACGTGGGCATAGCAAGTCATAAATTTTTTTATAAAATTCAGAGCCTAAACCATCTGGTCCTACTGCTTTACCATTTTTTAAAGAGCCAATAGACTCCTCAATATCCTTTATCGTAATCTCCCTTTCTAATAATTCTCTATCATTTGAATCTAAACCTTTTAAATTACATTTTAGTAAAAAATCTGCTATTCCTTCCGTTTGTGTTACAGCTTTAGTTGAATAAAGGTTATGATAGTATTGGAGAAATCTTTCATTTATGTCCTTGGGCATTTTTAATAATTCTCCTGTCTCTGTTCTAATTTTATGAATTATTTTTTCCCCTTCCATTTTTCGTAACTGACGTGCTAATAGTTTTTGTGGTTTGTCTCCAAATTCAAAATGTAATTGTTTCGTTTTTTGATAAAGTTTTATTACTTGTTCTGAATACATTTTATTTAATTTATATTTCAATACTGCAATTTTATTATGTTTTGAAATAGATGGCATTCTCGCATTGTCTAAATCTAGTTGTTTGATTTCCCTTTCCAATGTTTGTTGTTTAATCCTGTTCTCTTTATTATAAAATACTTGAGCAGAGATTAATGCACCTCGAACAAACGCTTTAAACGTTTCCCACATAAGAGAAGTAGGTGTGTCAGGGTTATCATTTACCTCAAAAAATATTTGTATCTGTTTAATAATATATTCCTGGCATGATCTTTCGTTCAAGATTTGTGGGTTAAATCTCCAATATGTTTGTTTCTCTGACAATCCATTTAATTTAATCATAAATGTTACAGGTGCGTGGTCTGAGATTATAATATTATGGTATTTTGAGTTATAAGTAAATGGGATAAACGTGGAGTCAACTAAAAAATAATCTATTCTTGAGTATGTTTTGTGTACTGGAGAGTAAAATGAATATTCCCGTCCAGTTGGATTTTCTATTCTCCAGACATCTTTAATATTAGTGGTATTAATAAATGAATTTAGAAATACACTTGATTGAGATTTTACTTTTTTTTGCCTTGATGATCTATCTAAGTATGAATCTAATGTACAGTTGAAGTCTCCTCCAATTATTAATTTATATTGTGTAAATTCAGGAATATTATTAAATGTTTTATTAAAGAACATAGGGTTATCAAAATTAGGCCCATATACATTCAGAAGAATCACTTTTTCTCCATTCAGCTCTCCAACTAATATAATATATCTACCATCAATATCCGCTATTGTTGATAAATTCGTAAAAGGTATTCCTTTACGAATTAATATTGAAACTCCTCTGGACTTATGGGAAAAGGAGGAATGATATGATTCAGCGATCCACTTAGCTTTAAGTCTGTGTTGGGATTCCTTTTTAAGGTGTGTTTCTTGAAGGAATATAATATCTGCTTTGATTAAATTTAAATGTGCCAAGACTTTACCTCTCTTAATTGGTTCATTGATTCCCTTGACATTCCAACTGCAAAATGTTATTCCCTGACCCCCACTTGTCATATTAACGTCTTGCATATTATTTCTAAGGTGGTCTATAACCGAGCAGAAGGTGCAGCACATAAAACCTGACCTTGCTCCTGAGCCTCAATTAGATGAATTTAGAATCATATACATCGTTCTTCCGAACACATCTCCTTGTATTATTATTGTTTTTCCAATCAAACCTTAAGTTATAAAAATATTTAAAGTGAAAAAAGCGATAGAGTTGGTTAGTATAGTGTGAAAGAAAAAAAACTACATTTATAATTAGTGTAGTTAGTGATAGCCACACTAACGTGGCTAGAATTCTAAAGACTTCCGTAGCCTTTGTAAAAAAAAAAATTCCTAGCTCCGTGCCGAAAAAAAAAGAAAAAAAAAAATTATTTCCAATAATCAAATAATTTCTTTGGGAGTAACAAACATATATACATACCCACATATACGCACACATATACATATATATATACACATACATATACATATATATATATATATATATACCCACATGCATACATACACAAGCACGTATCCCTGCAGAAAAGTCCAATAACAGCATAAATTCATAATGTTGATATACTCTACATATCATATTAATATCCTCGCTAACTCTATAAATTTAATTTTAAATTGAAAAATAATTAGTTATTAATCATTGTTATCAATCATACCCAGTATTATATTTTTATGAGTAATATAAATGTTAATAATTTTAGTAGTAATATAGATATTTAATAAGTATTAGTTATTACATATATAGTTAGATATGAATATACAGATAATAATAGTGATTCATAAATTTTTTAAAAAAATTAATTTAAAAAAAAAGGAAAAAAAAAACAAAACACGGTTATCTCCAATGTCCACCGTCCATTCGGTTATCAAATGTCCTTAAAGCTCTTAAAAGAACTTTAAAGATCCTTTTAGATCTGGCGGTCCCGTTAATCCTTGACTCCTGAAGAGTAATGTAAATTCTTCAGACAGCAGTCAAGTTCCCAATTTCTTTGGCGAATTCCAGTGCTTTTTCATGGTCTGTAAAAAATCGCTCCTTGTTCTTGTAGGTGACTCTTAGTCTTGCGGGGTAGAGCAGGCCGTATCTCAAATCAGGTACATTCTTCAGTATTCTTTTTGTCTCAGTGAACAGCGCCCTTTTTTTGAAGACCTCTGCTGGATAATCTCGGTAGATACTGAACCTCGCACCTTCAAAGTGGAGCTGTCCGCCTCGGACAATTTTCTTCATTATTTCGTCAAATTCATGATCCAGTTGCACCTTTACGATAATTTGTCTTGGATGGGCATCATCTTGTGTACGACGCCGCTGCGCTCTATGAGCTCGACCGAGTGAAGGTTTTTGATCCAATTGTAAGACTTTTTGTAGTAGGTCTGCCACAAAATCCCGAGGGCCCATTTCCCTCTCACTTCCTTCTTTCACCCCTACAATTCTTAGATTCTTACGTCTTTGACGCCCCTCCAAATCGGTACATTTATCACTTAATTTGATCACCATATCGGTGAGGCGTTGGTTTTCAGTAATGAGTCGACCTACAGTTTCCCCACTTGTCGCCGCCCATTTCTCAAGTTCGGTTATCGCTGTTCTATGTTGTTCGAGTTCATGATGAATGGGATCCACCTCCATTTTAACGCTCGTTTCCACCGAAACGAGTCTTGCTTCCAGTACTTCCATCTGTTCCTTGACCTCCTCCTCCCTCGACCTCTTCCAGACTTCCAGTATTTCTTGAACGGTAGAAAGCATTTCTGCTTTAAAATCTACCTTAAAAGAGTTAAGTTCCTCTTTAAAATCCTCATTAAAATTCACTCCAAATGTTTTCAATTCAGCAGTGAGAAAAGCTTTAAGATCATCCATTTCAGTCTTTTCAGTCTTTTTCTGCTTTGTTTTCTTCGGAAGGTCTTCCTGGGCAGTCGTTGTACCTGAGGCCGAGGCCTCAGTTGGGCCTTCCTCTTCCATCTGTAGGGGTTTCCCTTTAACGTTTTTTTTTTGTGTCCCGCGGGAGGTGGGGGAACGTTGTAACGACATACCGTCTAAGTCGCGCCCCTGATGACGTCACGCGGCAGGCAGCCGTTCAGATCGCGATCGCTGCAGGTAAGACCCGATTTTCTCCCGTTTTCAATTTTCTTCGGCACGGAGCTAGTTGGCGCTGGACTCAAGCCTCCATAGCGCCACCGGAAGTCGATAATGTTTTATTATTAATGTTTAATATTTTATGTGTCATTCCTAACTGTCACTGTATGTCATGTTGCCACTTGCGGGCGGAGCACCAAAGCGAATTCCTTGTATGTGAATATAATTGGCCAATAAACTTATTAATTAATTCATTCAAGATCATAAGTAAAAGGAGTAGAATTAGGCTATTCGGCCCATCAAGTCCACTCCACCATTCCATCATGGGTGATCTATCTCACCTTCCTGACCCCATTCTCCCCATAACCCCTGACCCAGTACTGTTCTCAGAATTGTAGTACATCAGTTCCTTGGACAAAGTCCAATGTCGTAATTAGCGTTAAACCTCACGAGGCCTCGGCAAGGCCAGCAGCATAATCGAGGACGAGTCGCACCTTGCCCACTCCCTCTTCTCCCCTCTCACATGTATCAGTACATTGGTACAGTACAAATACTTATAGAAATGAGAATAGGTTGTGGTTTATATTTGGATTTGGGGTTTAATTATATTAATTTTTTCTTTTCTTTTTTAACTCTTTAATATTTTATCTTTGCATATTTTTGTTATTATTATTATTATTATTACTAATTTTTTTTTAAATTATTTTTTTGGGGGGCATTTTACTAACGCTAGTTTGATAAAGTTATACAAGAATAAACGAGACGGTTTGTAGTTTTTTTTTTTTTACGAGGTGTTAATAAGGGATTGGGGCTCACTGTAAAATAACATCAATGGAAGTCTATAATTCTCTCGCCACCTTAGGTGGCTATTTGTCTTTAAGGTACCTGCTTTTAGATACCTTAATTTCACTTTTTTTTAAAAATCACTTAATTAATTGTAAATCACAACTTTTCTTGCTTTATCTTTTTTTTTTTTTTTTTTTTTTTTTTTTTTTTTTTTTTTTTTAAATAATTTTTTTAATAGAAGTACGGTAGATTACAGTAATGTACAACACGTATATATTAATACATTTTTTGTACCGCTTCACTTTTTTAAACTTTAATAAAGAAAAAGAAAGAAGTAAGAAAAGTGAAGAAAGTGCGCAAAGGTTGTGAAGTGCAAAAGAGTGTTGGGAAAAGAAAGCCCCTTAGAAAAGAAGTTAGAGAAGGAAGTAAAGTTAGAAAATAGACCCTAGAAAAGAAAGAGAAAGAAAGAAGGAACAATCGCTCTATTATAACTCTTATAACATACTTCATAGAGAAGGAACTACCAACCAAGTCTGTTTTTATTTTACCTCCCATTACCAGGTCCAGATACCTTTTATTTATTTATTTGTTTTTCTAAATTACTATTGCACCTCATGCTTGTAATAGGTCCAAAAACGTAGACCACGTCTTTTGAAATTGGTCTACTTTGCCTACTAGGAGGAATCTCATCTCTTCCAGATGTAATGTTTCCAACATATTTGATGTCCACATTTTTATTGTTGGTGTGGGCGCATTTTTCCAGAATTTAAGTATAAGCTTTTTTCCCATTATTAGCCCATAATTGAGTAAATTCTTCTGATACACGTTTAATTCAGGAATACCTTCCGATATTCCAAAAATAATCCATTCTGGTTTTGGTACCAGTTTTATTTTGATTAATTTTGAAAAAATATCAAATATTTCAAACCAGAATTTTTGGATTTTTGTACAAAAAACAAAAGAATGTGCTATGGTAGCTTCTTGACATATACATTTATCACAGATTGGTGAGACGTTAGGAAAGATTTTATTTAGTTTGGTTTTTGAATAATATAATCTATGTAATGTTTTAAATTGGATAAGCGTATGTCGTACGTTGATCGAGCATTTATGCACCTGTAATAAATGATTATCCCAACTCTCTTTTGAAATTTTTATACCTAGATCTTGTTCCCAATCTCTTCTAATTCCATCTGTTGTGGGTATTTCTATATTTAAGATGATATTATATAAGTATGATATTAAATTAACTGATTCCGCCTTTGTCTTCATTGCTTCATCTAGTAAGTCGGAAGGCATATTATAATAATCTTTTGTGTGTGTTTTCAAATAGTCACAGATTTGTAGATATTTAAAATATTGATTATTTTTCAAATTATATTTCAGTTGTAGTTGTTGGAATGATAGTAATTTTTCTAATTCATACAGATCTTCGAGCGTTTTGATTCCCATTCTTTCCCATTGTATAAATGATTTATCTATGATTGAAGGTTTAAACGATGGGTTATTGGCTATTGGTATTAAGAGAGATAGGTTTCTTAATTTTAGATTCTGTTTTATTTGCTTCCATGTTCTAATAGTGCTATATATAATTGGATTTTTATTATAATTTTTATTATTCAAATTTATTGGAGAGAGAATAATCGCTCCTATATTATTCGGGGAGCAATCCCCTTTTTCCATTATAATCCAGTCCACCTGCTGGGCAGAATTGTCCAGCAGGTGAATCATATTTTTAATATTTACTGCCCAGTTATAATACATAAAGTTAGGGAGCGCTAGACCCCCCAACTCTTTTCGTTTGTTAAGGTGTGTTCTTTGTATTCTGTGGGATTTGTAATCCCATATAAAATTTGTAATGTCTGAGTCCAGTTTTTTGAAAAACTTTTTTGGGAGATATATAGGTATTGATTGAAATAGGTAAAGGATTTGTGGTAAGAAAATCATTTTTATAGCATTTATCCTACCTATTAAGGACATCGGAAGTGTTTTCCAAAATTTAATCAAATTATTTAATTTCTTAAGTAGGGGATTATAATTAGCTTTAAACATATCATGGTAATTTCTAGTAATCTCAATTCCTAAATATTTGAATTTTTCCATAGCTATTTTAAAAGGGAATTTCCTGAGATGTGTTGAGTCTTTTGGTTTAATCGACATAATTTCACTTTTGTTCCAATTTATTCTATATCCTGAAAAGGATCCAAAGTCCTCAATTAAGTTTAATATATTTGGTATACTAATTTGTGGTTTTGTGATGTACAGTAGTACATCATCAGCATATAGGGATAGTTTGTTGTTTGAATATTTTGTGTTATAACCGTGAATATTCGAGTGTGTTCTTATTTTTTCAGCAAGGGGTTCAATTACCAAAGCAAATAACAGCGGTGATAGTGAACATCCTTGTCTGTTGCCCCTAGATAATTCGAATTTTGAAGATAATATATTATTAGTTAGTATTCTAGCCGTAGGTTTGTTATATAGTAGTTTTATCCATGCAATAAAGTTTTCTCCCAATTGGAATTTTTGCAATACTTTGATCATATAGTCCCATTCTACTTGATCAAACGCTTTTTCTGCGTCCAGTGAGATGATAGCTAACTCTTGGTCATAAGATTTATGTGAATGCATTATGTTAAGCAAACGTCTCAAATTATTAAATGAGTGTCTCTTAGGTATAAATCCTGTTTGATCCTCATGTATTAGTCTACTAACATACTTGCTTAATCTATTGGCTAATGTTTTTGCTATTATTTTCTGATCCGTATTTAACAAAGCAATAGCTCTATATGATCCTGGTTCTTCTATATTTTTATCTTTTTTAAGTATTAATATGATCGTTGATTCCGCTAGTGTTTCAGGTAGGTTTTGCTCTTTATAAGCATATGTATACATTTTTTGTAATCGTGGAGTAACTATATCATAAAAAGATTTATAAAATTCATTACTGAATCCGTCTGGTCCTGGTGTTTTTCCATTTTTTAGTGTTTTTATTGTGTCTTCTATCTCCTTAGAAGTAATTTGTGCTCCCAGTTCCTCTTGTTCCCTGCGTTCTAATTGTGGTAGATTGCAATTATCTAAAAATTCTGAGATTTTATTATTGTCTATTGACGTTTTAGATGTGTATAGATTCTGGTAAAATTGAGCAAATCTTTTATTAATATCCTTGGGTAGTGTTAATACTTCCCCTCTATCTGATTTAATCTTTAATATTGCATTCTCTTTTTCCCGTTTTTTAAGTTGTCGTGCTAGAAGTTTGTGGGGTTTGTCCCCGAATTCGAAGTGTTCTTGTTTTGTGATTTGAAATAATGTTATAACTTTCTCTGACAGTAATTTATTTAACTGAAATTTCAGTAGTAGTATTTTATTATGTTTATCCATAGTTGGGTCTTTAGCATTATCTATATCTAACTGTTTTATTTGATCTTCTAAGTGTCTTTGTTCATTCTTATTCTTTTTATTTTGATAAGCTTGAAATGAAATAATGACTCCTCTTATAAATGCTTTGAAGGATTCCCATAATAACGTGGGGGATATCTCTGGTGTATCATTTAACTCAAAAAATAGATCCATCTGTTTTTTTAGATAGATACTCCCTTGAGGGTCTTTTAAAATTTGTGAGTTAAACCTCCAGAACGGTTTATTCATAGACATTCCTTCTAGTTTTAGAACAAAAGTTAACGGAGAATGATCTGAGATCGCATTAATATGATATTTAGGATTCAGAGATTGCGAAATTAGTTTTGTATCCACAAGAAAATAGTCTATCCGTGAATATGTTTTATGCACCATTGAATAAAACGAGTAATCCCTTCCCGTCGGGTTTGCAATCCTCCATACATCTGTTATATTTGTGTTTTCCATATATGTGTGTAAGAGTTCACTGGTTTTAGATTTCGTCTGACCTTTTTGTTTTTGCATCGATTTATCTAAATAAGGATCTAAAACACAATTAAAATCTCCTCCGATTATAACATTTTGATAATTAGATTCTGCAATTATATTCAGAATTTTATTAAAAAATTGAGGGTTATCAAAGTTGGGCGCATATATGTTTACCAGCGTAATTGGCATATTATTGATCTCCCCTGCTACTATAAGATATCTCCCTTCCTTATCTAAAATAGTGTTCTTTGATTTAAATGGAATTCCTTTACGAATAATAATTGCAGTACCTCTAGATTTGGAGGTAAATGAAGAGTGAAATGTTTGGCCTATCCAGTTCGCCCTCAGTCTTGTCTGATCTTGCTGTTTAAGATGTGTTTCCTGTAGAAACGCAATGTCCGTGTTGTATGATTTCAACTGAGCTAGTATCTTGCCCCTTTTAATAGGTTCATTAATCCCCCTTATATTCCAACTACATAATGTGATTCCTCCTATTTTCTTTTGATTGTCGTCATGCATTTTTACCAGTTTTAATGACCTTAATTATTGTGGTGCGTTCATACCTCCGGACTCTGGTTATTTTGGGAGTATTTCTATTATAGACTTCCTTGGTAGTTCTCCTGCGCGATTGTCCTTGAAGAAAAAACACACAGATGTGACATATTGTGATTAAAAAAAATATATATAAATCAAATAAATTTACGGTGTCTAAAATTTCAACACCGTAGTGAGTGGCCCACTCGTCTGTGGGGTACGACATCCATAACGCTTCCGGCGTAGTTGGTATAAAGTTAGCCCCGCTGTATTTATTACCCAAAATCTATGGGGTCATTACCGTTTCCAATTCAGTTCTATTTCACCCAGTTACAATTTATATATATGTCAAATGTATTCAATTCCATATCCTACTCACTCTTTATCTCTTAACTATTTTAAAATGAATTTAGTATTGTTAAAGTGAGCGGTTTACTGAGTGGATTAACCGGAGTCAGGTTCCTGGAATTGTGCCAGGTGCCTGATCTCCTCTCCTCTCCACGAGCTGCGAACATAGGTGATAACTGCTGTCTGCGTTATGACGCAGGCACCACAATTTTATCAGTTTCAAATATTATTTCTATATTAGTATTGTTAATTATTAATTATGATTAATTCTCAGCATTTTGTAAAACTATATAAGCCGTATATATTTTTCATACCAACCTCGAGTGTATATTATCTCTTAACTATTTTAAATTGGTTTTAATATTGTTAAAAATGAGCTGTTCGCTGGAAGGGTTAACGGGAGTCTGGCTCCTGGAGTTATGCCAGGTACCCGGTCTCCCCCTCCCTCCACTCTCGAGCTGCATAGCACTTGCTGTTATCTGCTAAACAGAGCAGGCTGCACATATTTTATCTATTTCAATTGCTATTTCTATATTAGTATTGTTAATTGTTAATTATTATTAGTTCTCAGTTTTTTCAGTTTTTTATAAACAATATAAGCCATGTGATGTTTTTCACTCTCAGCCCAGCAGTTCGTCCCGTGTTATCAGGTTTTCCTCGTTTGAGCACGTAGTGTCCTTGAATTACATAGCACAATGTTCCAACGAAGATAATAATGTCTAGCCACGTCTCACTGAGAATCTGTTGCTTGAAGTCAAATAAAAAATAAAAAATCAGTGTTCAGTTAATTCACTTTCCTTGTGATACTCTTGTTGGAAGAATAAGCAAGTTCGTTTGTTCATGTCGTCTTGGTTTTCAATCTCCAGTTGATGCAGCCTTAGTCGCGATTTCTTGAGCGTATTTGAGAGATTCATCCGAATTAGTGAATGTTTTTGACACTCCCTCAAAGGTAATACGCATTCTAGCCGGATAGAACACTCCACACAAAACTCCCTTAACACCATAAAGAACTTCTCTGGTCTGTGAGAACTTTCTTCTCTTTTGCTCAATCTCATAAGGGTAGTCCCGTAGGAGTTTAATAGTATCACCTCTGTACATCATCTTCTCTCCGTGGTTGATTTTTTTCATCAGCGCTTCCATTGTTGAGATATCCCGAAGTTTAATTATGATCTGTCGTGGGTAGGCACGTTCTCCTTGAGATCTTGATTTAAATCTGGGGAGTCGATGTGCTACTTCAATTACAGGTACTTCTGGTAGCTTCAGTACGTGTTTAATTAGGTTGGCAGCGAACTCACAAACATTGTCCCCCTCAGCTCCCTCTTTTACACCACGTATTCTTATATTTTGGCGTCTTGAGCGAGCTTCTAGGTCAACACATTTATTCGAAACCTTTGTGACTTGGTTCTTGAGGCTATCTATTTCTGACTTCATAGTCTGCATCTCTCCAGCCATCACTTCCACAGCAGCTTCCAAATCATTCACTGCAGATGCATTTGCAGCCACAGTTACGTGCACAGCCTCAAACATCTTTGTGGTCTCTTCTGCCACCTTTTCAATTTTTATCGATAATCCTTTTTCCACACCTTCAATTCTTTTTTGGAGAGCCTCAATACCCTCAAGTATTTTATCATTACCGGCCATCAATTTACTGTTCCCAGCTTCCATATCATTTTTGATATCTCTTACCGAGTTTCTTAAGTCCTCCATTTCGGTTTTCTCTTTTGCAGATCGAGTAGCCATTCCAGAGACCTCTCCAGAGGTCAGTTCTGAAGTTTCTTGCTGTTCCAGAGTCTTCAGCAGATGTTTTGAGATTTTCCTCTGTGGGCTCTGACCTGGAGATGTACTTTTCATTTAAAATGACTTTCCCTCCGTTAAAATCGCGGCGCTTACTGATGACGTCATCAGCACCGCGACATGAAGCTCCGGTAAGTTTTTTAAAACGGTCCCGACCTCCAGACCCGATTTTAACGCGAAAAATCGCGATTTTTTTCAGCGGAGCTAAAAAGTTTGCGACTGCTAGCAAAGCATGTCGCCACCGGAAGCTTTTCTTGCTTTATCTAAGGCACTTTTGGAGATGGAGATGTAATGTAAACTTAAAAATTTGGAATGACCACCCAACGTCCAGAACACGAAGGTATTTGTTTGCACCATATGTTTCAAGAACATCACTTTGATATACAATGCAGGACGATAGGCAAATAAAGAATGGAGGAATCACATTCTGTAGTTGGAATATAAGGGGTGCCAATGAACCAATAAAGAGGGGTAAAATGTTTGCTCACCTAAAATCTTTGAAAAGCGACATAATCTACTTGCAAGAAACTCACATGAAACAGGAAACACAAATGAGATTAAAGGCGAAGTGGATAGGCCAAACATATTATTCGTCATTTACTTCTAAATCTAGAGGTACGGCTATTCTTATTCGAAAAGGTATACCGTTCAAATTAAAGAATACTATATCAGATAAAGAGGGAAGGTATATTATAGTTTCGGGAGAAATTTATGCTACCCCAATAACTATGGTAAATATTTACGCTCCGAATTTTGATAACCCTCAATTTTTTGAGAAAATTATAGATATAATACTGGAGTTTAATTATCAAAATGTCATAATAGGAGGGGATTTCAACTGTGTTTTAGATCCTTACTTAGACAAATCAGCAAAACAAAGAAGGAGTAATACAAAATCTAAGACTAGTGAATTTCTAAATACATATATAAAAAATACTAACATAACAGATGTATGGAGATCTGCTAACCCAGCAGGAAGGGAATACTCGTTTTACTCTTCGGTACATAAAACATACTCAAGAATTGATTATTTTTTAGTGGATAGGAAATTAATGCCATATATAATTAACCCAACTTATCATATTAGTAGTATTTCTGATCACTCTCCATTGACTTTTTTAGTAAAATTTGAAGGAATGCCGGGAAATAATTTTTTTTGGAGGTTTAACACATATATATTAAATGACTTACAGGGTTATCAATATTTGAAACAACAAATGATATCATTTTTTGAGATAAATGATACACCAGGTACCTCACCTTCTTTAATATGGGAAACTTTTAAAGCATTTATTAGAGGAATTATAATTTCATATGAAATTTTTTAAAATAAGAAGAATAAGACAGAACAGATGCTGTTAGAACAAGAAATAAGACAGTTAGAGTTAGATAATGCTAAAGATCCCACTATAGATAAACATAATAAGATAATACTACTGAAATTTAAACTTAACCGAATTCTCTCGGCAAGAGTAATAAGATTATTCCAAATTACAAAACAGGAACATTTTGAGTTTGGTGACAAACCACATAAGTTGTTGGCGCGTCAATTGAAAAAACAGGAAAAGGAAAATACTATAAATAAAATTAAATCCGAGAATGGTGAATTACTAACACTACCTAAAGATATCAATAAAAGATTTGTTCAATTTTACCAGAATTTATACACATCAAAAACCAAAACAGAAGATAGTAAAATTACAAATTTTTTAGATAAATGTAATCTACCAAAACTTGACCTTTTGGAACAAGAAGAACTAGGAGCGCAAATTACAATCGAAGAAATAGGTGAAACAATAAAATTGCTGAAAAATGGTAAGACACCGGGACCAGATGGTTTTAGTAATGAATTTTATAAAAAGTTTCATGAGATAACGACCCCCTATCTATTTAATTTATATACTCACGTTTTTAAAGAAAATAAATTACCTGAAACATTAGCAGAATCAACTATTACGCTTATTCCAAAGAAAGATAAAGATCTAGAGGAACCGGGCTCATATAGAGCTATATCACTTTTGAATACCGACCAGAAAATTCTAGCAAAGACTTTAGCTAGAAGACTAAGCAAATATATTAGTAAATTGATAAACCCTGATCAAACGGGGTTTATACCCAAAAGATATTCATTTAATAATTTGAGACGCCTGTTTAATATAATGTACTCACATAAAAAGGAAGAAAAAGACTTAGCAATTATTTCTTTGGACGCAGAGAAAGCATTTGATCAGGTAGAATGGCAGTATTTATACATAGTATTACAAAAATTTAATATGGGAGAGAATTTTATTGCATGGGTGAAATTATTATATGATAAACCGATGGCAAGAATATTAACTAACAGCATGTTATCTCAAAAATTTCAATTATCAAGGGGTAATAGGCAGGGATGTGCTTTATCACCCCTGCTATTTGCCCTTATGATAGAACCTCTGGCTGAAAGTATAAGAAGCCATCCGAATATTCAGGGTTATAATACTAGGGACTCAAATAATAAAATGTCATTGTATGCAGACGATACTTTGTTATATATAACAAATTCACAAACGAGCATACCAAATTTATTAAATTTAATAGAGGAATTTGGGTCCTTTTCAGGATATAGAATAAACTGGAACAAAAGTGAAATTATGACGTTAAAACCTCAAGAATCCACACACTTATTGAAATTCCCCTTTAAAATAGCAACAGAAAAATTCAAATATCTGGGTATACAGATTACTAGAAAACATAAAGCTTTATTCAATGCTAATTTTATACCCTTAATAAATAAACTTAATATAATGATAAAATTCTGGAAAACACTCCCTTTATCATTAATAGGCAGAATAAATGCTATTAAAATGAGCTTCTTACCACAGTTATTATACCTATTTCAATCTATACCAGTATATGTACCAAAATATTTTTTTTCTAAACTGAACGCTAATATTACTAATTTTGTTTGGGATTACAAATCACATAGAATTAAAAAAGAACACTTATGTAAACCAAAAGATGTCAGGGGACTTTCACTCCCTAATTTTTTGTATTACTATTGGGCAATACATATTAAGAATATAATTTACTGGTTGGATAGTTCAACTCAACAGACAGAATGGATAAAAATGGAGAAAGAGGATTGTTATCCTTGTAATATAGGAACAATCCTCTTCTCCCTGAAAAAAATGAACAATACAATATATAAGAAAAACCCAATTATACAAGATACAATAAGAATATGGAAACAAATAAAACTATCCTTAAAATTAAGAAACCTATCATTGTTAACACCGATAGCGAATAATCCTTTATTTAAACCATCTATGATGGATAAAATATATAATCAATGGGAAAGTTTAGGAATTAAAAGGATCGGGGATATGTATGAAATGGGAGATTTATTATCATTTCAACAATTACAATTAAAATTTAAACTGAAAAACACTCATTATTTTAAATATTTTCAGATTTGTAATTTTTTGAAGACATACATACAGGGATATCAAAAAATAACTCCTGATTTACTCGAAGAAGTAATGAATATAAAAGCTGATACACAAAAATTAATAGCATATTTATATAATAGTATCTTAAATATAGATTTACCTGTGACCGAGGTAATTAGAGAAGAGTGGGAACGGGAATTATTGATAAAAATTACGAAGGCTACATGGGAAAAGTATTTGACATACATTCACAAGTGTTCGATTAACGCAAGACATAATCTAATCCAATTTAAAATTTTACATAGATTATATTACTCAAAAACAAGATTAAATAAATTTGCGATAAATGTTTAACCCAAGAAGCAACTATAACACACTCTTTTGTTTCTTGTATAAAACTTCATGGATTTTGGAGTGATATTTTTGAAATATTTACAAAACTATTTAAGACAAAAATGGAACCCAATAATGAATTGATTATATTTGGGGTAATGGAAGACGGGAACAAATTGAGTTCATCTCAAAAGTCAATTTTTAATTATGGTTTAATAATAGCAAAAAAAATAATATTGAAATTTTGGAAAAATACACCAATACCAACGCTCAAAATGTGGATTGCAAGTATGTTGGATACCGCACATCTTGAGGAAATGCGATTCCTCCTAATAGATAAATTTGACCAATTCATAACGAGTTGGTCTCCATTTGTCGTCTTTTTGGAAACGTATGGTGCAAAACAGGTGTAAAAGCTAATCCGTGACTGCGGATGGTCAAGATTATAAATGATCTCCTATTTTCTTTTCTTCTCATCTTTTCTTTTATTCTCTCTTCTATTTTCTATGTCTCAACTTTCTTATTTCATTCTTTATTTTTCTTTTTCACACACTATATATCTCACATTTTTCTATTTTTCATTATCTAACTTTTTTCTTTTTCTTCTTTATTTCAAAAAATTTAAAAAATAAGAAGCTGTACATGAAAGGTATTATGAAAATATGATTGTATACAATTGTACTTACTTCTAATAAAAAAAAAATTTAAAAAAAATAAAAAAACAAACAAAAAAAAAAAATCATGTATCAGTACACTGTGGACGGCTCGATTGTAATCATCTTTAGTTTTTTCACTGGCTGGATAGCACGCAACAGATGCTTTTCACTGTACCCCGGTACATGTGACAATAAATTAAACTGAACTGTAAATGGGGACGAGGTGAATCAAACAGCATTCAAGCTGATGGAAGGAATTCTGTTCAGAAGCTTGATAGCAGAGGGGAAAACGCTGTTTGTGAGGGAAAAAATGAGAAAATGGTGGAATATTAGCTATTTGAGAGAAGGGATAGATTTAACAGGAATCTGACGGGCAACATTTTCACACAAATGGTGATGGGTGCATGGAACAAGCTACCAGAGGAGATGGTTGAGGCAGGTACTACACTTGGACAGGGGTACATGGATGGGATAGGCTTAAGGATATGGGCTAAATGTGGGCAGATGGGACCAGCTTAGATGGGGCATCTTGGTTGGCATGTGTCAAAGAATGGCCGGCACGGTGGCGCAGCGGTATAGTCGCTGCCTTACAGTGCTTGCTGCAGCGCCGGAGACCTGGGTTCGATCCCGACTACAGGTGCTGTCTGCGTTGGTTTTCTCCGAGATACTTGGTTTCCTCCCACACTCCAGGTTTGTAGGTTAATTGTCGTATGTGTATAAATTGTATACTTGGTATAAATGTAAATTGTCCCTTGTGAGTGTAGGCTTGTGTTAATGTACGGAGATGGCTGGTCGGTGCGGACTCGGTGGGCCGAAGGGCCTGTTTCCGCGCTGTATCACCAAACTAAACTAAACAAAAATAGAATGCTGATACTGGAATCTTGAGAAAACGCAAAATACCGGAGGAACTCAGCGTGTCGGGCAGAATCTGTGGAGGAAAAATTGGACAAATTACATTGTGAAGGAAGGAACTACAGAGGCTGGTCTATACCGAAGATGGACACAAAATGCTGGAGTAACTCAGCGGGACAGGCAGCATCTCTGGAGAGAAGGAATGGGTGACGTTTCGGGTTTCTGAAGAAGGGTTCTGACCTGAAACGTCGCCTATTCCTTTTCTCCGGAGATGCTGCCTGACCCGCTGAGTTGCTCCAGCATTTTGTGTCCACAAACAACATTGGGAGACGAAAACCTCCTTCAGACTGACGACTTAATGAAGGCGAATCAACTCTAGAATATTTGATTGCGTTTATAATCAGTTTAATCCATGAACTAAAGGCATTCCCACACTCCAAGACACCACTATTAGGAAAAGAGAAAGTTGAATCCACTGATTAAATTAATTGTTTAGGTTTTGTCCATAATCCCACCAGATTAATAGAGGCAAAATTAATTGCTGTAATGCAGACATTATGTGAAGGAAGCTGTATCACTCAATGTCTCTAAGTGAATTTCATTAACAAGTCATCTCAAATAATGTTGATCTACATCTGTTATTAATAAATTGAATAAAAATTAACTTGTGAATGGATTGTGAAGGCTGCTTTTCAATTTCAAATAATTATAGAATAGAAAGGTACCATTAAATTGTAGAGTTTTATTACATTAATGGCATTAATGATAAGCAAACAAAAACTGCTGGAGGAACTCGCAGAATGTGTAGGCAGGAACTGCAGATGCTGGTTTACACTGAAGATAGACACAAAATGCTGGAATAACTCAGCGGGCCAGGCAGCGTCTGGATAGAAGGGATAGGTGACGTTTTGAGTCGAGACCCATTTTCAGACAGAGTCAGGGGAGAGGGAGACTGGAGATATGGAGGAGTACGGTGTGAAAACGACAGATCAAAGCAAGGGTGGCACGGTGGCGCAGTGGTAGAGTTGCTGCCTTACAGCGCTTGCAGCGCCAGAGACCCGGGTTTGATCCCGACTACGGGTGCTGCTGTCTGTACGGAGTTTGTACGTTCTCCCTGTGACCTGCGTGGGTTTTCCCCGAGATCTTCGGTTTCCTCCCACATTCCAAAGACGTACAGGTTTGTAGGTTAATTGGCTTGATTATAAATGTAAAATTGTCCCTAGTGTGTGTAGGGTAGTGTTAGTGCGTTGGCATCGCTGGGCGGCGCGGACTCGTTGGGCTGAAGGGCCCGTTTCCACGCTGAATGTCTGAACTAAACTAAACCCACTTTGTACTATTACTTTGTGTAATAGACATTCAACAAATCATACACTTAAAGAAGTACGGACATTTATGGCTATTATCAAATGAAAATTTGGTCTCCTAATTTGAGGTGGGACATTCTTGCCATTGAGGGGGTGCAGCATAGGTTCACGAGGTTAATTCCCGGGATGGCGGAACTGACATATGTTGAGAGAATGGAGCGACTGGGCTTGTATACACTGGAATTTAGAAGGATGAGAGGGAATCTTATTGAAACATATAAGATTATTAAGGGATTGGACATGCTAGAGGCAGGAAACATGTTCCCAATGATGGGGGAGTCCAGAACTAGGGGCCACAGTTTAAGAATAAGGAGTAGGCCATTTCGAACGGAAATGAGGAAAAACGTTTTCACCCAGAGAGTTGTGAATCTGTGGAATTCTCTGCCTCAGAAGGCAGTGGAGGTCAAATCTCTGGATGCTTTCAAGAGAGTGTTAGATAGAGCTCTTGAAGATAGCGGAGTCAAGGGATATGGGGCGAAGGCAGGAACGGGGTACTGATTGTGGATGATTAGCCATAATCACTGTGAATGGCGATGCTGGCACGAAGGGCCAAATGGCCTACTGCACCTATTGTCTATTGAAAAAGTCAAGTGGAATTTCCCATCCCTTGTAGTATAGAGTATTAGTGTTCAATAGACAATAGGTGCAGGAGTAGGCCATTCGGCCCTTCGAGCCGGCACCGCCATTCAATGTGATCATGGCTGATCATCCCCAATCAGTACCCCGTTCCTGCCTTCACCCCATATCCCCTGACTCTGCTATCTTTAAGAGCCCTATCTAGCTCTCTCTTGAAAGTTCAACCATGTAATTTTTAAACGTGAGCACAGCCTGGTTTAGCAACTTGAACGCCCAGGAACAAAGAAGATTGCAAAGAGTGGTCTTCTTTTGTCGTATGTCTTTTAGACCTCCAGCTCTGTTGAGGGGAGCCAGGCCAACGTGTCATCGTCCAGGTCAATCAGATCTCGTTCACCATTCGGTGGCCGGTGTTTGGGGCAACTGGTGACTATGTGCTCCACTGTCTGTGTTGGGTTCCCACACTCGCAGGAGGCGCTGTCGACGAGGCCCCACCTCTTCATCGCTACTCCATAGCGTCCTATGCCTGTCCTCAAGCGGTTGAGGGTTGTCCACTGCTTTCGGGCAGGTCCTGGCCAGGGACGTCCATGGGGTCATTGATGTAATGGTGTAGCCTAGATGGTTCCGCTAACTTCCACTGGTCTCTCCATCTCGTCTTGACCCAGGCAAAGAGTGGTGAACTCTGCCCAGTCCATCACAAGTCCTGACCTCCTCACCAACGAAGGGATCTGCAGGAGTCGCTGCCTCAAAACATCAACCAGCATCTTCGGAGACTCACACCACCCTGGCCACGCTCTCATTTCACTCCTGCCATCGGGAAGAAGGTACAGGAGCCTGAAAACTGTAAAGTTCAGGTTCAGGAACAGCTTCTTCCCTGCAACCATCAGGCTATTAAACACTACAACCTCCAAATAAGCTCTGAACCACATAGACTTGGGGCCATTTTTTGTTGTTGTCTTTACACTGTTTTTGTTTTTTGTTTGTTTATGTGTGTGTGTGTTCAGTGTATATATATATATATATATATATATATGTGTGTGTGTGTGTGTGTGTGTTTATATATACAGTATATATGTGTGTGTGTGTAGGAAGGAACTGCAGATGCTGGTTTATACAGAAGATAAACACAAAAAGCTGGAGTAACTCAGCAGGACAGGCAGCATCTCTGGAGAGAAGGAATGGGTGTCGTTTTGGGTCAAGACCCTTCTTCAGACTCGATCTGAAACGTCATCCATTCCTTCTCTCCAGGCATGCTGCCTGTCCCGCTGAGATACTCCAGCTTTTTGTGTCTATCTTATGTTTGTGTGTGGGTTCATAAGTTCATTAGTGATAGGAGGCTGGCTCGAAGTGCTGGCTAGAAGGGCCGAATGGCCTACTCCTGCACCTATTGTCTGTAGGAGCAGAATTAAACCATTGGACCCGTCAAGTCTACTCTGCCATTCAATCATGGCTGATCTATCTCTCCCTCCTAACCCCATTCTTCTGCCTTCTCCCCATAGCCCTGACCCCTGTGTGTGTGTGTGTTCAGTAAAAACATATCGTTTATATATGTACATAGTGCACTTTTCTTTTGTTTACTGCGTTTACAGAGTACTATGTTTACATATCTGTTGTGCTGCTGCATGTAAGCATTTATTTGTTCCGTTTCGGGACATATGACAATAAAACACTCTTGACTCTTGATTCTCTTGGCTTAAGTTGTAGATTTACAGATCTCCTTGGTAACCCTTCCACCTATTACCTTAAATCTATACCTCCTATTTACTGATCTCCGTGCTAAGGTAAATAATCGCTTTATATACGTCATCCAGTCATCATCATTTTGTAAACCAGGAAAATTTGAGCCACAGGTAACGGTGAACTGTTGCATGTTTCCCAGAAGTATTTTAGTTTCTTTGACCATTAGTCGTGAATCATGGACCATTTCTGGAAAGATGGTTTTCTCCCCCAGGATTGTTCATGTCATTAGGTCATAAGTGATAGGAGCAGAATTAGACCATTCGGCCCATCAAGTCTGCTCCGCCACTCAATCATGGCTGATCTATCTCTCCTTCTTAACACCATTCCCCTGCCTTCTCCCCATAACCCCTGACCCCCGCACTAATCAAGAATCTATCTATTTCTGCTTTAAAAATATCCATTGATGTGGCCTCCACTGCCTTCTGTGGCAATGAATTCCACAGATTCACCACCCTCTGACTAATAAATTCATCCCCATCTTCCTAAAGGAACGTCCTGTAATTCTGAGGCTATAATAGCTATTAATGATTATGATATAGTTGGGATCACGGAGACATGGCTCCAGGGTGACCAAGGCTGGGAGCTGAACATCCAGGGATATTCAATATTCAGGAGGGATAGAGAGAAATGAAAAGGAGGTGGGGTAGCGTTGCTGGTTAGAGAGGAGATTAACGCAGTGGAAAGGAAGGACATTAGCTTGGAGGATGTGGAATCGGTATGGGTAGAGCTGCGAAACACTAAGGGGCAGAAAACGCTGGTGGGTGTTGTGTACAGGCCACCTAGCAGTAGTAGTGAAGTTGGGGATGGCATCAAACAGGAAATTAGAAATGCGTGCAACAAAGGCAAAACAGTTATAATGGGTGACTTCAATCTACATATAGATTGGGTGAATCAAATTGGCAGGGGTGCTGAGGAAAAGGATTTCTTGGAATGTATGCGGGATAGTTATCTAAACCAACATGTAGAGGAACCAACGAGAGAGCAGGCTATTCTAGACTGGGTATTGAGTAATGAGGAAGGGTTAGTTAGCAGTCTTGTTGTGCGTGCCCCCTTGGGCAAGAGTGACCATAATATGGTTGAGTTCTTCATTAGGATGGAGAGTGACATTGTTAATTCAGAAACAACGGTTCTGAACTTAAAGAAAGGTAACTTTGAGGGTATGAGACGTGAATTGGCCAAGATTGACTGGCAATTAGTTCTAAAAGGGTTGACGGTGGATATGCAATGGAAGGCATTTAAAGACTGCATGGATGAACTACAAAAATTGTTCATCCCAGTTTGGCAAAAGAATAAATCAGGGAAGGTAGTGCATCCGTGGATAACAAGGTAAATCAGGGATAGTATCAAAGCAAAAGATGATGCGTACAAATTAGCCAGAAAAAGCAGCATACCAGAGGACTGGGAGAAATTCAGAGACCAGCAGAGGAGGACAAAGGGCTTAATTAGGAAAGGGAAAATAGATTATGAAAGAAAACTGGCGGGGAACATAAAAACTGACTGCAAAAGTTTGTATAGATATGTGAAGAGAAAGAGATTAGTTAAAACAAATGTAGGTCCCTTGCAGTCAGAAACAGGTGAATTGATCATGGGGAACAAGGATATGGCGGACCAATTGAATAACTACTTTGGTTCCGTCTTCACCAAGGAAGACATAAATAATCTGCCGGAAATAGCAGGGGACTGCGGGTCAAAGGAGATGGAGGAACTGAGTGAAATCCAGGTTAGTCGGGAAGTGGTGTTGGGTAAATTGAATGGATTAAAGGTCGATAAATCACCAGGGCCAGATAGGCTGCATCCTAGAGTACTTAAGGAAGTAGCTCCAGAAATAGTGGATGCATTAGTGATAATTTTTCAAAACTCTTTAGATTCTGGAGTAGTTCCTGAGGATTGGAGGGTAGCAAACGTAACCCCACTTTTTAAGAAGGGAGGGAGAGAGAAAACGGAGAATTACCGACCAGTTAGTCTAACATCGGTAGTGGGGAAACTGCTAGAGTCAGTTATTAAAGATGGGATAGCAGCACATTTGGAAAGTGGTGAAATCATTGGACAAAGTCAGCATGGATTTACGAAAGGTAAATCATGTCTGACGAATCTTATAGAATTTTTCGAGGATGTAACTAGTAGAGTTGATAGGGGAGAACCAGTGGATGTGTTGTATCTGGACTTTCAGAAGGCTTTCGACAAGGTCCCACATAAGAGATTAGTATACAAACTTAAAGCACATGGTATTGGGGGTTCAGTATTGATGTGGATAGAGAACTGGCTGGCAAACAGGAAGCAAAGAGTAGGAGTAAACGGATCCTTTTCACAATGGCAGGCAGTGACCAGTGGGGTACCGCAAGGCTCAGTGCTGGGACCCCAGCTATTTACAATTTATATTAATAAACTGGATGAGGGAATTGAAGGCAACATCTCCAAGTTTGCGGATGACACTAAGCTGGGGGGCAGTGTTAGCTGTGAGGAGGATGCTAGGAGACTGCAAGGTGACTTGGATAGGCTGGGTGAGTGGGCAAATGTTTGGCAGATGCAGTATAATGTGGATAAATGTGAGGTTATCCACTTTGGTGGCAAAAACAGGAAAGCAGACTATTATCTAAATGGTGGCCGATTAGGAAAAGGGGAGATGCAGCGAGACCTGGGTGTCATGGTACACCAGTCATTGAAAGTAGGCATGCAGGTGCAGCAGGCAGTGAAGAAAGCGAATGGTATGTTAGCTTTCA